>CM040427.1:89783140-90339901 GCA_022702705.1 Papilionanthe hookeriana x Papilionanthe teres | reverse complement strand
CCCAAGTTAGCTTTTTTGTTAAAAGTTCACCTATTAGGTCAATGGGTTGGTCATGGGGTCAGAAATTGCCCATTTTGACCAAAGTAGACTTTTTGGTCAAAACTTGACCTATTAGGTGAAGGGTGGTCATTAGGTCAAAAATTGACCATTTTACTAAACTTGACTTTTATATCAAAAGTTGACCTATAGAGTCAATGAGGTGGTTCACATAAAAAATTGATTATTTTGACCAAAATTGAATTTTGGATCAAAAGTTGACCTATTGGGTCAATAGGTTGTTCATTGGGTCAAGGATTGACCATTTTGACAAAAGTTAACTTTTTGGTCAAAAGTTGACC
This sequence comes from Papilionanthe hookeriana x Papilionanthe teres, assembly GCA_022702705.1. Classification (NCBI taxonomy): domain Eukaryota; kingdom Viridiplantae; phylum Streptophyta; class Magnoliopsida; order Asparagales; family Orchidaceae; genus Papilionanthe; species Papilionanthe hookeriana x Papilionanthe teres. The sequence goes on along the minus strand of CM040427.1, from coordinate 90,339,563 downwards.
TATTGGTCAATGAGTTGGTTATTGGGTGAAGGATTGACCATTATGACCAAAGTTGACTTTTTGGTCATTGGGTCAGAAATTACCCATTTTTGAGCAAAGTTAACTTTTTGGTCAAAAGTTCATATATTAGGTCAAAATCGACTATTTCGACCAAAATCGACTTTTTGGTCAAAAGTCGACCTATTTAATCAATGTGGTCGGTCATCGATTCGAGATCGACCATTTTGACCAAAGTTATCTTTTTGGTCACAAGCTGACGTATCGAGTCAATGGGTATGTTATCGGGCGAGAATCGACTTTTTTTAACTAATATCGACTTTTGGTCAAAAGTCAACTTTATGTGGGTGAATAGGGGTTGCTAGGTTAAAATCGACTATTTCGACCAAAATTTATTTTTTTGTCAGAAGTAAGTGGCCAATTGGGTCAATGGGTATGTCATTTTGTCGGGGAATGCCATTTTGGCCAAAATTGACATTTTGGTCAATCATTGATCCATTGGGTCAATGAGGTGGTCATTAAGTCAAAAATTGACTTTTTTGACCAAAATTAAATTTTTGGTCAAAAGTTAACCTATTGGGTCAATGGGTTGGTCATTTGGTCAAGGATTGACCATTTTGACCAAAGTTGACTTTTTATTAAAAAGATAACTCATCGGGGTCCATGGGTCGGTCAACCAGGGTCAAGGATCGACCATGTCGACCAAAGTCGATTTTTAGTCAGAGATTGACTTATTGGGTCGATAATTGGTCATTAGGTCAAAAATAAACTATTTTGACCAAACTTGACTTTTTGGTCAAAAGATAACCTATTGGGTCAATGGGTTGGTCAAAGGGTCAAGGATTGGATCATTTTTGCCAAAATAAACTTTTTGGTCAAAAGTTGACCAATTAGGTCAATGGGTTGGTCATTGGTACGAGATTGAACATTTTGACCAAATGTTGACTTTTATGTCAGAGATTGACTTATTGGTTCAATAATTGGTCTTTTTGTCAAAATTTAACTATTTTTATAAAAATTGACTTTTTGGTCAAAAGTTGACCAATCGGTCAATGGGTCATCAGTCGTGTCGTAGATCGCCCATTTTGACCAAAGTGAACTTTTTGGTCAAAGATTAGCTTACTTGGTCAATAATTGGTCATTAAGTCAAAATTGACTATTTTGACCCAAATTGACTTTATGGTCAAAAGTTGACCTATTGGGTCAATGGGTTTTTCATTTGGTCAAGGATTGACCATTTTCACCAAAGTTGACTTTTTGCTCAAAATTTGACCTATTGGGTCAAGAATTGACCATTATGACACAATAACATACCTATTTGGTCAAAATGTTACATATTTGGTCAATGAGTTAGTAATTGGGTCAAGAATTTGCCATTTTGACCAAAGGTGTTCATTGGGTCAGAAATTGACCATTTTGACCAAAGATGACTTTTTGATCAAAAGTTGACCTATTGGGTTAATTGGGAGGTCATTAGGAAAAAAATTGACTATTTTCACCAAAATTGACTTTTTGGTCAAAAGTTGACCTATTAGGTCAATGAGTTGGTCATTATGTCAAAAAATGACTATTTTGACCAAAATTAACTTTTTGGTCTAAAGTTGATCCATTGGGTCAATGGGTCAAAAATTGACCATTTTGACCATAGTTAACTTTTTGGTCAAAAGTTAACATATTGGGCCGACTGGTCTGGTCATTAGGTCAAGGATCGACCATTTTGCCAAAGTCGACTTTTTGGTCGAGGGATTAATTTATTGGTTCAATAATCGGTCATTTGGTCGAAAATTGATTATTTTGACCAAAATTGAAATTTGGGTCAAAAGTTGACGCATCGGGTCAATAGGGTGGTCATTGGGTCGAGGATCGACTATTTTGACCGAAGTTGACCTTTTGGTCAAAAGTTGACATACTGGGTCAATTGGGTGGTCGTTAGGTCAAAAATTTACTATTTTCATTAAAATTAACTTTTTGGTCAAAAGTTGACCTTTTGGATTAATGGGTTTATCATTGGGTCTAGGATTGACCTTTTTCACCAAAGTTGACTTTTTGATCAAAAGTTGACCTATTGGGTCAATAGGTTGGTCAATTGGTCAAGGATTGAGCATTTTTTACCAAAGTTGACTTTCTAGTCAGAGATTGACTTATTGAGTCAATAATTGGTCATTTGGTCAAAAATTGATTTTTTGGTAAAAAGTTGACCCGTCGGAGTCAGTTGTGAGTGGTTCATTGTTGTCAATAATCGACAATTTTGATCAAATGTCGACTTTCGAGTCATCAAGGATTGAATCTATTGGAGTCGATAGATAGTCATAGGTCAAAAATTGACTATTTTGACCAAAATTGACTTTTTGGTCAAAAGTTGACATGTTGTGTCAATGAGTTGGTCATTGGGTCAGGGATTGAACATTTTGGCAAAAGCTGACTTTTTTGTCAGAGATTAACTGATTGGGTCAATAATTGGTCATTAGGTCAAAAATTGACTATTTTGACGAAAATTGGATTTTTGGTCAAAAATTGACCCATTAGGTTAATGGGGTGGTCATTGGTTTAGAAATTGATCATTTTCGTTAAAGTTGACTTTTTGATCTAAAGTTGACCTATTTGGTCAATGAGTTGGTCAATGGGTAAAAAATTGATCATTTTGACCAAAGTTGACTTTTTGGCCAAAAGTTGACCAATTAGGTCAATGGGTGGTCATTAGGTCAAAAATTGACTATTTTGACCATAATTGATTTTTTGGTCAAAAGTTGACCTATTGGGTCAATGGGTTGGTCATTGGGATTGACCATTTTGACCATAGTTGACTTTTAGATCAAAAGTTGACCTATTGGGTTAATGGGTTGGTCAATGTAGCAAGGATTGACCATTTTGACCAAAGTTGACGTTTTGGTCAGAGATTGGCGTATTAGGTCAAAATTTGACTATTTTGACCAAAATTGACTTTTTGGTTGAAAGTTAATATACTTGGTCAATGGGTTGGTCATTGGGTCAACGATTGATAATTTTGACCAAAGTTGACATTTACGTCAAAAGTTGACCAATTGGGTCAATGAGTTGGTCGTTGGGTTAGAAATTGACCATTTTAATAAAGTTGGCATATTGTGTCAATGGGGTGGTCTTTAGGTTACGAATTGACTATTTTGACCAAAATTGACTTTTTGGTTAAAAGTTGACCTATTTTGCTGATGGGTTGGTCATTGGGTCAAGGATTGACCATTTTGACCAAAGTTGACTTTTTGGTCAGAAGTTGACCTATTGGGTCAATGAGTGGTCATTGGATCAAGGATTTACCATTTTGAACTAAGTTGACTTTTTGGTCAAAATTGATCTATTGGGTCAATGGGGCTGTCATTAGGTCAAAAATTGACTATTTTGACAAAAAAATGACTACTTTAACAAAAAATGACTATTTTGATAAAAATTGACATTTTTGTCAAAAGTTGACATATTGGGTTAATGGGTTGGCCATTCGTTTAATGATTGACCATTTTGACCAAAGTTGAATTTTTGGTTAGAGTGACTTACTGTGTCAATAATTGGTCATTTGGTCAAAAAATTGACTTTTTTTACCAAAATTCACTTTTTAGTCAAAAGTTGACCCTTTGGGTCAACGACGTGGTCATTGGGTCAGAAATTGACCATTTTGACCAAAGTTTGGTTATTGGTCAAAAGTTGACCTATTGGGTCAATGGGTGGTCATTAGGTAAAAAATTGATTATTTTGACCAAAATTAACTTTTTGGTCAAAAGTTGACCTATTGAGTCAATGAGTTAGTCATTGGGTCAAGGATTGACCATTTTGAACAAAGTTGACTTTTTGCTCAAAAGTTGATTTATTGGGTCAATGGGTTGGTCATTGGGTTAATGATTGACCATTTTGACCAAAGTTTACGTTTTGGTCAGAGATTGGCTTATTGGATCAATAATTAGTTATTAGGTTAAAACTTGACTATTTTGACCAAAATTGACTTTTTGGTAGAAAGTTAATATCTTGGGTCAACGTTTCGAATTACATTTTGACCAAAGTTAATTTTTTTTGTCAGAGATTGACTTATTGGTTCAATAATTGGTCATTAGGTCAATGATTGATTATTTTTACCAAAGTTGACTTTTTGGTCATAGATTGACTTATTGGGTCAAAGGCTTGGTCATTCAGTCAAGGAATGACTATTTTGACCAAAGTTGACTGTTTGGTCAAAAGTTGAACTATTCCGTCAATGTGGAGGTCATTAGGTTAAAAATTGACTCTTTTGACCAAAATTAGTTTTTTTTTCTTAAAAGTTCAAATATTGGGTCATTGGGTCAATGATTGACCATTTTGACCAAAGTTGGCTTTTTGGTGAAAAGTTGACCTTTTGGGTCAATTGGTTGGTCATTAAGTCAAGAATTGACCATTTTGACCAAAGTTGACCTTTTGGTCAGAGATTAACTTATTGGGTCAATAATTGGTCATTAGGTCAAAAATTAACTATTTTGACCAAAATTAATATTCGGTCAAAAGTTGACCCATTGGGTCAATGGGTTGGTCATTGTGTCAAGTATTAACAATTTTGATCAAAGTTAACTTTTTTATCAAAAGTCGATCTATTAGGTCAATGGGTCAGTCATCGAGTCAAGGATTGTTCATTTTGACCAAAGTTGACTTTTGGTCAAAAGTTGGCATATTGGGTAAATGGTTGGTTATTTGGTTAGAAATTGACCATTTTAATTAAAGTTAAGCTTTTAGGTCAATTGTGTGGTCATTATGTGAAATATTGACTATTTTGTCTAAAATTGACTTTTTGTTAAAAGTTGACCTACTGGGTCAATTGGTTGGTCATTCAGTTAGTGATTGATCATTTTAAAAAGTTGAATTTTTTGTTAGAGTGACTTATGGTGTCAATAATTATTCATTAGGTCAAAATTTGACTTTATTTTTACCAAAATACACTTTTTAGTCAAAAGTTGACTCATTGGGTCAACGGCTTGGTCATTGGGTCAGAAATTGACCATTTTGACCAAAGTTTGGTTTTTGGTCAAAAGTTGACCTATTGGGTCAATGGGTGGTCATTGAGATCGAAATCGATATTTTGACCAAAATCGACTTTTTGGTCAAAGGTTGACATATTGAGTCAATGGGTTGGTCATTGGGTCAAGGATTGACCATTTTGAACAAAGTTGACTTTTTGCTCAAATGTTGACTTATTGGGTCAATGATTTGGTCATTGTGTTAATGATTGAGCATTTTGACCAAAGTTTACATTTTGGTCAGAGATTGGCTTATTGGGTCAATAATTGGTTATTAGGTCAAAATTTGACTATTTTGACCAAAATTGACTTTTTGGTAGAAAGTTAATATCTTGTGTCAAAGGGTTGGACATTGGGTCAACGATTGACCATTTTGACTAAAGTTGATTTTTTGGTCAGAGATTGACTTATTGGTTCAATAATTGGTCATTAGGTCAAGGATTGATTATTTTTACCAAAGTTGACTTTTTGGTCAGAGATTGACTTATTGGGTCAATGGCTTGGTCATTCGGTCAAGGAATGACCATTTTGACCAAAATTGACTGTTTGGTCAAAAGTTGAACTATTCGGTCAATGTGGAGGTCATTTGGTCAAAAATTGACTCTTTTGACCAAAATTGGTTTTTTTGTCAAAAGTTAATCTATTGAGCCATTGGGTCAATGATTGACCATTTTGACCAAAGATGACTTTTTGGTCAAAAGTTGACCTACTGGGTCAATGGGTTGGTCATAAGTCAAGGATTGACCATTTTGACCAAAGTTGACTTTTTGGTGAGAGATTAACTTATTGGGTCAATAATTGGTCATTAGGTCAAAAATTGACTATTTTGACCAAAATTAAATATTTGGTCAAAAGTTGACCCATTGGGTCAATACGTTGGTCATTGGGTCAAGGATTAACAATTTTGATTAAAGTTGACTTTTTTGATTAAAAGTTGACATATTGGGCAAATGGGTTGGTCATTGGGTCAAGGATTGTTCATTTTGACCAAAGTTGACTTTTTGGTCAAAAGTTGGCCTATTGGGTCAATGGGTTGGTCGTTGGGTTTGAAATTGACCATTTTAACCAAAGTTAACCTTTTGGGTCAATTGTGTGGTCATTAGGTAAAAAATTAACTATTTTGTCCAAAATTGAATTTTTGATCAAAACTTCACCGATTGGGCCAATAGGTTGGTCATTAGGTCAAGGATTGACCATTTTGACCAAAGTTGAAATTTTGTTCAAAAGTTGACCTATTGTGTCAATGGGTTTGTCATTGGGTCAGAAATTGACCATTTTAACCAAAGTTGACTTTTTAGTTAAAAGTTGACCTGATCAGTCGATAGCAGATCATTATGTCAAAATTCGACTATTTTGACCAAAATTATCTTTTTAGTCAAAAGTTGACCTATTTGGTCAATGAGTTGGTCATTGGGTTAAGGATTGACCATCTTAAGCAAGGTTCACTTTTTGTTCAAAAGTTAACATATTTGGTGAATTAGGTCGTCATTAGGTCAAAAATTATCTATTTTGACCAAAATTGACTTTTTTGGTCAAAAGTTGACCTATGGGTCAATGAGTTGGTCATTGGGTCAAGGATTGACCATTTTGACCAAAGTTGACTTTTGGACCAAAAGTTGACCTATTAGGTCAATGGGTTGGTGATTGGGTCAGAAATTGACCATTTTAACCAAAGTTGACTTTTTGGGCAAAAGTTGACCTATTAGGTCAAAGGGGTGGTCATTAGGTCATAAATTAAAAATTTTGCTCAAAAGTTAACCTATTGGGTCATTGGGTTGGTATTTGGGTCAAGGATTGACCATTTTGACCAAATTGTACTTTTTATCAAAAGTTGACCTTTTGGGTCATTAGGTTGGTCATTGGGTCATTGACTGACCATTTTGACAAAAGTTGCATTTTTGATCCAAGATTGACTTATTGGGTCAATAATTGGTCATTAGATCAAAAATTGTATATTTTGACCAAAAATGATATTTTGTTTAAAAGTTCACTTATTGTGTTAATGATTGATCATTTTGACCAAAGTTGACTTTTTGGTCAAAAAAGTACTTATTGGGTCAATTGGGTGATCCTTATATCAAAATTGACTATTTTGACCAAAAGTGACTTTTTTGTCAAAAATTGAGATATTGGGTCAATGGGTTGGTCATTGGGTCAAGGATTGACCATTTGGACCAAGGATGACTTTTTGGTCAAAAGTTGACCTAATAGGTCAAGGATTGACAATTTTGACCAATATTGAATATTTGGTCAGAGAATGACTTATTGGGTCAATAATTAATCATTCAGTTAAAAATTAATTAGTTGACCAAAATTGAATTTTTGGTCAAAATTTGACCCATTGGGATAGTCTGTGGTCATTGTGTCAGAAATTGACCATTTTGACCAAAGTTGACTTTTGGGTGAAAAGTTAACCTATTAGGTGAACGTGTTGGTTTTTGGGATAGAAATTGACCTTTTCGACCAAACTTGACTTTTTGGTCAAAAGTTGACCTATGGGACAATGGGTTGGTCATTGGGTCAAGGATTAACTATTTTGACCAAAGTTGACTTTTTGGTCAAAATTTGACCAATTGGGTCAATGAGTTGTTCATTAGGTTGAGGATTGAACATTTTGACCAAAGTTTACTTTTTGGCAAGAGATTGACTTATTGGGTCAATAATTCGTCATTAGGTTAAAAATTGAATATTTTGACTAAAATTAACTTTTTGGTCAAATATTGATATATTGGGTCAATTCGTTTGGCACTGGGATAAAGATCTACCATTTTGATCAAATTTGACTTTTTCGTAAGAGACTAACTTATTGGATCAATAATTGGTCATTATGTCAAAAATTGACTATTTTGACTAAAATTGACTTTTTGGTCAAAATTTGACCTATTGGGTCAAGGATTAACCATTTTGACCAAAGTTGACTTTTTGGTTAAAAGTTGACCTATTGGGTCAATGGGTTGGTCATTGGGTCAGAAATTGACCATTCTAACCAAAATTAACTTTTTAGGCAAAAGTTGATCTATTGGGTCAATAGGTTGATCATTGGGTCAAGGATTGACCGTTTTGACCAAAGTTGACTTTTTGGTCCAAAGTTGACCTACTAGGTCAATGAGTTAGTTATTGGGTCAAGGATTGACCATTTTGACCAAAGTTTACTTTTTGGTCATTGGATCAGAAATTAGCCATTTTGACCAAAGTTGACTTTTTGATCTAAAGTTCATCTATTTGGTCAATGGGATCGTTATTAGGTCAAAAATTGACTATTATGACTAAAATTGACTTTTTGGTCAAAAGTTGACCTATTTAGTCAATGGGTATGTCATTGTGTCAATGGGTATGTCATTGTGTCAAGGATTGACCATTTTGACCAAAATTGACGTTTTGGTAAAAAAGTTGACCTATTGGGTCAATAGGTCGGTCATTGGGTCAAGGATTGATCATTTTGAACAAAGTTCAATTTTTTGTCAGAGATTGACTTATTGGGTCAGTAATTGGTCATTTGGTCAAAAATTAACTATTTTGACCAAAATTGACTTTTTGGTCAAAAGTTGACTTATTGGGTCGAAGGGTCGGTCATTGGGTCAGAAATTGAACATTTTGACCAAAGTTGACTTTATCGTCCAAAGTTAACCTATTGGGTCAATTGGGAGGCCATTAGGTAAAAAATTGACTATTTTGACAAAAATTGGCTTTTTGGTAAAAAGGTAACATATTGGGTCAATGAGTTGGTCATTATGTCAATTATAGATTATTTTGACCAAAAATGACATTTTGGTAAAAAATTGACCAATTGGGTCAGTGGATCAAAGATTGACCATTTTGTCCATAGTTGACTTTTTGGTCAAAAGTTTATCTCTTGGGTCAATGGAATGGTCATTCGGTCAAGGATTAACCATTTTGACGAAATTTGACATTTTGGTTAGAGATTGACTTATTGGGTCAATAATTGGTCATTATGTCAAAAATTGACTATTTTGTCAAAAAGTTAACCTATTGGGTCTATGGGTTGGTCATTGGGTCAAGGATTCACAATTTTGACCAAAATTGACATTTTGGTCAAAAGTTGACCTATTGGGTTAATGGGTTGGTCATTGGGTCTGAAGTTGACTTTTTTAACCAAACATGCCTATTTGGTCAAAAGTTGACCTACTGGGTTAATGGGGTGGTCATTAAGGCAAAAATTGACAATTTTGACCAAATTTAACTTTTTTATCAAAAGTTGACTTATTGGGTCAATGGGTTTGGTTATTGGGTGACAGATTGATCATTTTGACCAAAGTTGACGTTTTGGTCAAAAGTTGAACTTTTGGGTCAATGGGTTGGTCATTGAGTAAAAGATTGATAATTTCGACCAAAGGTGACTTTTTGGTCAGTGATTGACTAATTTGGTCTATAGTTGGTCATTCGGTCAAATTTGATTTTTTTGACCAGAATTTAATTTTTAGTCAGAAGTTAAGCCATTGTGACAATTGGGTGATCATTATGTCAGAAATTGACTATTTTGACCAATGTTGACTCTTTGTCAAAAGTTGACCTATTAGGTCAATGGGTTGGTCATTGGGTCAGAAATTGACAATTTTGAGCAAACTTGACTTTTTTTGTCAAAAGTTAACCCATTCGGTCAATGGAGTGGTCAATATGTAAAAAATTGACTATTTTGACCAAAATTGAATTTTTGGTCAAAAGTTAACCTATTGGGCCAATGGGTTGTTCATTGGGTCAAGGAATGACCATTTTGACAAAAGTTGACTTGTTGGTCAAAAGTTGATCAATTAGGTCAATGAGTTAGTTATTAGGTCAAGGATTGACCATTTTGACCAAAGTTGACTTTTTTGGTCATTGAGTCAAAAGTTAACCATTTTGACCAAAGTTGACTTTTTGGTCAAAAGTTCATATATTTGGTCAATGGGATGGTCATTAGGTCAAAAATTGACTATTTTGACCAAAATTGACTTTTTGGAAAAATTCGACTTATTGGGTTGAATGGTTGATCATTGGCTCAGAAATTGACCTTTTTGACCAAAGTTGTCTTTTTGGTCAAAAGTTGACCTATTGAGTTAATGGGTTGGTTATTAGGTCAGAAATTGACCGTTTTAACTAAAGTTGAATTTTTGGTTAAAAATTGACCTATTGGGTCAATGTATTTTGTGTCAAGGATTCACCAAAATTTATTTTTTTGTCAAATAGACCATTTTGACCAAAATTTATTTTTTTGTCAAAAGTTGACCAATTGGGTCAATGGGTATGTCGTTGTGTCAAGTATTGACCATTTTGACCAAAATTAACATTTTGGTCAAACGTTGATCCATTCGGTCAATGAGGTGCTCATTAGGTCAAAAATTGACTATTTTGACCAAAATTGAATTTTTGGTCACAAGTTAACCTGTTGAGTCAATGGGTTGGTCATTTAGTCAAGGATAGACCATTTTGACTTAAGTTTAATTTTTGGTATAAAGTTAACCAATTAGGTCATTGGGTTGGTTATTTGGTCATTAGGTCAAAATTTGACTATTTTTACCAAACTTGACTTTTTGGTCAAAAGTTGACCTACTGGGTTAATGGTGTGGTCATTAGGTCAAAAATTGACAATTTTGACCATAATTGAATTTTTCGTCAAAAGTTAAACCTATTGGGTCAATAAGTTGGTCATTATGTCAAAAATTGACATTTTTTGACAAAAAATGACTTTTTGGTCAAAAGTTGAGCTATTGGGTCAATGGGTTGGTCATTGGGTCAAGGATTGATCATTTTAACCAAAGTTGACTTTTTGGTCAAAAGTTGACCTATTGGGTCAATGAGTTGGTCAATGGGTCGAGGATTGAACATTTTGACAAAATGTTGAGTTTTATGTCAGAGATTGACTTATTGGTTTAATAATTGGTCATTTGGTAAAAAATTAACTATTTTTTCCAAAATTGACTTTTTGGTCAAATGTTGTCCTATTGGGTCATTGGGTCAAGGACTGGCCATTTTGACCAAAGTTGACTTTTTGCTCAAAAGTTGACCTATGGGTCAGTGAATTGGTCATTGTGTTAATGATTGATCATTTTGACTAAAGTTTATGTTTTGGTCAGAGATTGGCTTATTTGGCCAATAATTGTTTATTAGGTAAAAAATTGACTATTTTGACTAAAATTGACTTTTTGGTCAAAAGTTGACTTATTGGGTCATTGGGTTTTTCATTGGGTCAAGGATTGACCATTTTCACCAAAGTTGACTTTTTGCTCAAAAGTTGAAATATTGGGCCAATGGTTTGGTCATTGGGTCAAGGATTGACCATTTTGACCGAAGTTGACTTTTTGGCCAAAAGCTGACCTATTGGGTCAATGGGTGAACGATTCACCATTATTGTCAAAGTTGACTTTTTGGTTAGAGACTGACTTATCGGGTAAATAATTGGTCATTAGATCAAGAATTGATTATTTTTACCAAAATTGACTTTTTGGTCCTAAGTTGACCTATTGGGTTAATGTGCTGGTCATTGGGTGAAGAATTGATAATTTTGACCAAAGTTGATTTTTTTGTCAAAAGTTGGCCTATTGGGTCAATGGGTTAGGATTGACTATTTTGATCAAAGTTGACTTTTTTTTTCAGAGATTGACTTATTGGGTCAATGGGGTGGTCATTAGGCCAAAAATTGATTATTTTGACAAAAATTGACTTTTTGGTCAAAAATCGACTTATTGACTCATTCAGTCAAGGATTGATCATTTTTACCAAAGTTGTCTTTTTGGTTAGAGATTGACTTACTAGATCAATAATTGGACATTACATCAAAAATTGAGTATTTTTACCAAAGTTGAATTTTTAGTTAAATGTTGACCAATTGGGTAAATGAGGTGGTTATTGGGTCAGAATATGACCATTTTGACCAAAGTTCACTTTTTGTTCAAAAGTTGATCTATTGGGTCAGTGGGGGGGATCATTAGGTCGAATATTGGGTATTTTGACCAAAATTAACTTTTTGGTAAAAAGTTGACATATTTGGTCAATGGGTTGGTCAGTGGGTCTAGGATTTATCATTTAGACCAAAATTAACTTTTTGGTCATAAGTTGACCTGTTGGGTCAATGGGTTGGTCATCGGGTCAAGGATTGACAATTTTGACAAAGGTTAACCTTTTGGTCAGAGATTGACTTATTGGGTCAATAATTGGTCATTAATTCAAAAATTGACTATTTTGACCAAAATTGACTTTTTGGTCAAAAGTTGACATATTAGGTTAATGGGTTGACAATTTTGACCAAAGTTGACTTTTTGGTTAGAGATTGACTTACTGGGCCAATAATTTGTCATTAAGTCAAAAATTGACAATTTTGACCAAAATTGACTTTTTGTTCAAAAGTTAATCTATTGGGTCAATGCGTTGGTCATTGGGTTAAGGATTGACCATTTTGACTAAAGCTGACTTTTTGGTCAAAAGTTGACCTATTGTGTTAATGGGCTGGTCATTAGGTCAAGGATTGACCATTTTGGCCAAAGTTGACTTTTTGGTCTAAGATTTACTTATTGGGTCAATAATTGGTTATTAGGTCAAAAATTGATTTTTTTGACCAAAATTAAATTTTTGGTCAAAAGTTGAACTGTTGGGTCAATGGGGTTGTGATTGTGTAAGAAATTGACTATTTTGACCAAAGTTTACTTTTTGGTCAAAAGTTGACCTATGTGGTCATTATGTTGGTCATTAGGTTAAGGATTGACCATTTTAACTAAAGTTGACTTTTTGGTTATGGATTGACTTACTGGATTAATAATTGGTCATTAGGTTAAAATTGACTATTTTGACCAAAATTAACTTTTTGGTCAAAAGTTTACCTATTGGGTAAATGGGTTGGCCATTGGATCAAGGATTGACCATTTCAACCAAAGTTGACTTTTTGGTCAAAAGTTAACCTATTAGGTCAATGGGTTGGTCAATTGATCAAGGATTGACCATTTTGACCAAAGTTGACTTTTTAGTTAGAGATTGACTTATTGGGTCGACAATTGATTATTAGGTCAAAAATTGATTATTTTGACCAAAATTGAAATTTTGGAAAAAAGTTGACCAGTTGGGTCAATGGGGTGGTCATTATGTCAAAAATTAACCATTTTGACCAAAGTTGGCTTTTTAGTCAAAAGTTCACCTATTTAGGTCAATGTGGTGGTCATTACGTCAAAAATTGTCAATTTTGATCAAAATTAACTTTTTGCTCAAAAGTTGGTCTATTGAGTAAATAGTTTGGTCACTGGGTCAAGGACTGACCATTTTGTCAAAAGTTGACTTTTTGGTTAAAAGTTGACCTATTGGGTCAATGAGTTGGTCATTAGGTCAGAAATTGACCATTATGACCAAAATTGACTTTTTGATTAAAAGTTGACCTATTGGGTCAATGGATGGTCATTAGGTCAAAACTAGACTTTTTTTGACTAAAATTGACTTTTTGATCAAAAGTTGACCTATTGGGTCAACGAGTTGGTCATTGGGTTAAGGATTGACCATTTGGTAAGAAATTGACCATTTTGACTTATTGGGTCAATAATTAGTCATTAGGTCAAAAATTGACTATTTTGACCAAAATTAAATTTTTGACCTAATGACCAAGGTTGACTTTTTGGTCACAGATTGACTCATTGGGTCAATAATTGGTCATTAGGTCAAAAATTGACTATTTTGACCAAAATTAAATGTTTTGTCAAAAGTTGTCCCATTTGGTCAACGGGGGGAGGGGGTGATTGGGTAAGAAATTGACCATTTTGACCAAAGCTGACTTTTTTGGTGATAAGTTGGCCTATTTGGTCAATGAGTTGGTAATTGGGTCAATAATTGACCATTTTGACCAAAGATAATTGGGTCAATAATTGACCATTTTGACCAAAGATGAATTTTTGTTCAAAAGTTGACCTATTGGGTATGGTCATTGGGTGAAAAATTGACCATTTTGACCAAAGTTGAATTTTTGGTCAAATTTTGACCTTTTGGGTCAATGAGTGCTCATTCGGTCAAATGTCGACTATTTTGACAAAAATTGACTTTTTGATCAAAATTTGACCTATTAGGTCAATAGGTTTGTCATTGGGGCAAGGATTGACCGTTTTGACTATTGACCTCATTTTTACAATAGGCCATCCTTTTACCCAAAATGACAATTTTGGTCAAAATGGTCAATTCTGACCCAATGACTAACCCTAATGACCCCAAAGGTCAACCTTTTGACCTAAAAAGTCAACTTTGGTCAAAATGGTCAATCCAGACCCAATGACCAACCATATTGACCCAATAGGTCAACCTTTTGACCTAAAAAGTCAACTTTGGTCAAAATGGTCAATCCAGACCCAATGACTAACCTTGTTAACCCAATAGGCCAACCTTTTGACCTAAAAAATCAACTTTGTTCAAAAAGCTCAATCCAGACCCAATGACCAACCCTGTTAACCCAATAGGTCAACCTTTTGACCTAAAAAGTCAACTTTGGCAAAATGATCAATCCAGATCCAATGACCAACCTTGTTGACCCCATAGGTCAACCTTTTGACCTAAAAAGTCAACTTTGGTCAAAATGGTCAATCCTGACCCAATGACCAACCCTGTTGACCCATAAGTCAACCTTTTGACCTAAAAAGTCAACTTTAGTCAAGATGGTTAATCCATACCCAATGACCAACCCTATTGACCCAATAGGTCAACCTTTTGACCTATAAAAAATCAATTTTGGTTAAAATAATCAATTTTTGATCAAATAACCAATTATTGACCGAATGACATGTTTAAAACTCCAAAATGACAAAAAAATAATCAAATAATTAATTTCAAAATTATTTTAATTAATTAAATGGACTAATAATTTAATTTTCAATATTTTAATTAATGACATAATTAATTAAAATGAAAAATTAAATTTAAAGTCATAAATTTGATAAAATGCACAAATTAATTAAAAATAATGGAATTAATCAAATAATTCATTCCAAAATTTTTTTTGATTAATTAATTGACCAATAACTTAATTTCCACATTTTAATTATTGACATAATTAATTAAAATGAAAATTAAATTAAAAAAGCCATGAAATGAGACAAAATCCAAATAAAAAATGACATGAAAATTAATCAAATAATTAATTAAAATTTATTTTAATTAATAAATTGATTAATGAAATAATTTCCTACAATTTTAATTAATGAAATAATTAATTAAAGTGGAAATTAAATCAAAAAGGACATAAAATGACATTTTGACATATAACATCATATGTGACATAAGAACCCCATAATTTATTAAATTATACACTAATGAGTCACTCATGACTCATTGAGACCCATTATGATATAAAATAACCATGGGACAAATCAATTAACCATCATGGTTAACCTTAGGTTAAAGGTCATCATTACACAAAAATGAAGTGGCATCTTCCCTCCATTTCAAAGCCATGACTCATTCCCTTGCATGAGATAAGGTGGTCGGCCACCTTAAGGATGATATGCCATGCCTCATGGATCACCCAATGAGAAGAAAACACTACATTCAGCTCTCTTTCACCATGGTTAAAAAACCATCATAATCATGATGAGAAGGCAAGCTTAAGTGTCATGCTTCTACCATAGTTTTAAAGAATGAGATTGGTGAATCATCACTCACCTTTCTTCTTAACCAATGGAAGAGAAACAAAGTTTAAACCCATCTCAAACCATGGTTAAGTGCAATCATGCCTAAGTCATGCATGGAGTGAGTAAGAGGGTTAAGGTGTCACTTCCCCCTTTAATGTATGGAATAATCATGTGGGGGAGGCTGAACCACAGCCTTGAGACCAATCCATACACCTCCTAATCAAACCAATAGGAGAAAGCCATATGAAAACCAAAGTGAAATCATCCTCCTTCACCATGGTTAAATTTATGATACGTAGGCATGGAAATTAAAAAATTCCTTTATCTACAACTGAAATCTTATCCCCATGCATTAAATGGGAACTTAACAACTCCCCTAGATGATTCCAAGCCAGCCCAAGCTTATCCTAGCCATTCCCATGGCTATAAATAAGCCATACCCGAACCTAAGCATGGAGGAGAAGAAAAATCCATAGAAATTGATAGGCTGCCCAAATCCCTTGGCCCCCAACATAAAAGTTCTTCCTAAAGACCTCAGTAATCTATTCCAACTGAAATCAAGCCATAGGATTAGCCCAATCAAGCCAATTTGGTCAAAATCCAAAATCAGCCCAAATTAGCCATTTTACCAAAATTGCTCTCCAAGGCTAGCTACAAAACCAAATTGAAGTGACAAAGATCTTCTTTGGGAGTCATAGAAGCTGACCATCAGGCCTGATCAAGCTTGACATACTTGTGGCCACGACATGGATTTATTTTCTCCAAAATATTGCATGATTTCGAAATATCATGGGTTATACTAGCCCAGAAATGTATCATCACCGTATAGATACATTCTACACTTTTAGATGATTCCATAGGTTCAAAAATCACTCAATTTCGTTGAGAAATGAGTGAGATATTTAGTTTTGAAGTTTAACGGTTGGAAAATTTTCAAATTTTCGAGCGATTTATCTCCGCCGTCCGTTCCCGTGTTTTGGAAGGGACGGCGCTGATCGCGCCAATCGGTATCTGCTTTTCCGAGCCGCGTACGGGATCATCCCGCCCATTCGACTCGTACGAGGACGCG
The DNA here is from genome assembly GCA_022702705.1 of Papilionanthe hookeriana x Papilionanthe teres. Lineage (NCBI taxonomy): Eukaryota > Viridiplantae > Streptophyta > Magnoliopsida > Asparagales > Orchidaceae > Papilionanthe > Papilionanthe hookeriana x Papilionanthe teres. Next base: position 90,322,905 of record CM040427.1, on the reverse strand, counting down.
TGGCAGTGCGCTGGTTTTTCTGGATTAAATTAATTCAAAAAAACCTTAAAAACTTCAATATTCCATATCTTTTGATCCAAAGCTCCTAAAAATGAAATAAAATACCTCTAGAAAGCTCTTGAAGAGAAGAAAATTATAAAATTAAAATCATAATTTTATTCCAGTACTTAATTTTTAATTAATTAATTACTCTCTGGTGTAATTTAATTATTAAAAATTAATTATAATGCCAAAAATTGTGAAATTTTCAAAGAATTATCCTTCTGTTATGACACACATACTCTAATTTTCCTAAGACAAAAAATTTCTTTAGGATATTTTTCTTTAATTTCTAAGCTACTTTGTGATTATTTATAAAATAATTATAAAAATTAGAAATTAATGAAAATAAAATTGGAAAATTGTTTGAACATTTAAGGTAACAGACAATAACCTTAAAATGATATTTCTTAAACCATTAAACATTTTTAAAAGACATTTTCAAAAATAGGGTTAAAATTTATTATTTAAAAAACTTAACCCTAAAATTCCAAAAAACCTATAATTACTTTGCCTATTCTATGATAGACTAGGTTCAAAATAACTCACAATAAACCTATAAAATAAACCATAATTAAGTCTAAAATGACAAATTAGACTTAATAAACCCTAATTAGGTTTAAGACACCATTTAAACCAAATTAATTAAAGTTAAACCTTAATCACATTAAGTTTAACTAATTAAACCATAATTAAGTCTAAAATGACAAATTAGACTTAATAAACCGTAATTAGGTTTAAGACATCATTTAAACCTAATTAATTAAAGTTAAACTTTAATCACATTAAGTTTAGCGAATTAAACCATAATTAAGTCTAAAATGACAAAATAGACTTAATAAACCCTAATTAGGTTTAAGACACCATTTAAACTAACTTAAGTAAAGTTAAACTTTAATCACATTAAGTTTAACTAATTAAACCATAATTACGTCTAAAATGACAAATTAGACTTAATAAACCCTAATTAGGTTTAAGACACCATTTAAACCTACTTAAGTAAAGTTAAACCTTAATCACATTTTAAGTAATTAAACCATAATTAAGTCTAAAATGACATATTAGACTTAATAAACCCTAATTAGGTTTAATCCACATTAAACCTAGTTAATCAACTTAAACCTTACTTACATTAGATTTAAGTAACCCTTAATAAACCCAAATTAGGTTTAATACACATTAAACCTAGTTAATCAACTTAAACCTTACTTACATTAGGTTTAAGTAACCCTTAATAAACCCTAATTAGGTTTAATCTAAATTAAACCTAGTTAATCAACTTAAACCTTACTTACATTAGGTTTAAGTAACCCTTAATAAACCATAGTTAGGTTTAACCCACATTAAACCTAGTTAATCAACTTAAACCTTACTTACATTAGGTTTAAGTAACCCTTAAACCCTAATTAGGTTTAACCCACATTAAACCTAGTTAATCAACTTAAACCTTACTTATATTAGGTTTAGGTAACCCTTAAACCCTAATTAGTTATAATCCACATTAAACCTAGTTAATCAACTTAAACCTTTCTTACATTAGGTTTAAGTAACCCTTAAAACCTAATTAAGTTTAATCCACATTAAACCTAGTTAATCAACTTAAACCTTACTTACATTAGGTTTAAGTAACCCTTAAATCTTAATTAGGTTTAACCCCTATTAAACCTAATCAAATAACTTAAACCTTACTTACATTAGGATTAAATAACCTCTAAACCATAATTAGGTCTAACCCATTAGACCTAATTAAATCATTAAGTCTTAACTAAATTAGACCTAATCAAACCAAAACCCTAATTAGGTCTAACCCATTAGACCTAATTAAACCATTAAGTCTTAACTAAATTAGACTTAATCAAACTAAAAACCTAATTAGGTCTAACCCATTAGACCTAATTAAACCATTAAGTCTTAACTAAATTATACTTAATCAAACCTAAACCCTAATTAGGTCTAACCCATTAGACATAATTAAACCATTAAGTCTTAACTAAATTAGATTTAATCAAACCTAAACCCTAATTAAGTCTAACCCATTATATCTAATTAAACCATTAAGTCTTAACTAAATTAGAATTAATCAAATCAAAACCCTAATTAGGTCTAACCCATTACACTTAATTAAACCATTAAATATTAATTAAATTAGATTTAATCAAACCTAAACCTTTATTAGGTCTAACCCATTAGACCTAACTAAACCATTAAGTCTTAACTAAGTTAGACTTTAAGTTTAACAAAAATCTAACTTAAGTCTAACCCATATTAGACTTAATTCAAACCATACTTAGGTTCAACTTGACATGAACCTTACCTAAAAACCTAACTTAAGTCTAACCCATATTAGACTTAAGTCAAACCATACTTAGGTTCAACTTGACATGAACCTAACTCAAAAAACCTAACTTAAGTCTAACCCATATTAGACTTAAGTCAAACCATACTTAGGTTCAACCTGACAAGAACCTAACCCAAAAATCTAACTTAAGTCTAACCCATATTAGACTTAAATCATACCATACTTAGGTTTAACATGAAATGAACCTAAGTCTAACTTAAACCTTAGGTTCAACCTAACTTGAATCTAAACCAAAACCTAACTTAAGTTCGACTCATATTAAACTTAAGTCAAAATCTAAACCTTAGGTTCAACTGACAATGAACCTAACTCAATTCAACTTGACATAAATCTTAGGTTCAACTGACAATGAACCTAACCAAACTCAAATCGACATAAAACTCAAAACTAAACTCAAATCGACATAAAACTCAAAACCAAACCCAAATCTACATAAAACCAATAACTAAACTCAAATCAAGATAAAAAACTCAAACCAAATTTAAACAGACAAAAGTCGACATAAACCTTAGGTTCAACCCAAATTAAACCTAAATCAACATAAACTTTAGGTTCAACCCAAATTGAACCTAAATCGACATAAACCTTAGGTTCAACTCAAATTGAACCTAAATCGACAAAAATGAATCTAAATCAACATAAGCCTTAGGATGGACAAAATTGAACTCAAATCAACATAATTCCGACATTTCAAACATAAATCAACATAACCGACATAAATTCGACATTCCAAACAAAACTCAACAAATTCGACATAAATCCAACATTCCAAACAAAACTCAACAAATTCGACATAAATCTCATATTTCAAACGAAACTCAACATAATTTGACATTAATCAACATTCCAAATATAATCAAACATAATTTGACATTAATTAACATTTAAAACATAATTTAACATTAACCAACATTTTAAATCAAATTCAACAAACACTGACATTAACCGACGTTAATTGACATTTCAAACGAAATTTGACAAACACCGACATTAACCGACTTTAATCGACATTTTAAACCAAATTTAATGAACACCGACATTAAATGACATTAATCAACATTTCAATCCAAACTCAATATATCTCGACATAAAACGACATAATTCTTAAAGTTCGACCCACATTGACTTAACTCGACATAAAATTAAAAATCGACAATCTAACCCAAATCAATATTCAAGACAAATAAAAATTTAAACATAAACTGACATAAATCTAAATCGACATTTCAACCAAACTAGGACATCCGACAACTCTGGATCAACAGACACTTTGACCAGGTAATCTAAATATCTTGATATGACATTATTTCTAACTTTATTTTCCTTGCAGGATGAAGACATGAAGTTTCATTTAGATTTTCTTTGCATGTTATAGGGTGTGCTAACTCTGTTTTACAGGACGTCGACGACGGAACATTGACAACAAAACCATGACTTTTAGGATAGCCACAAAACTTAAACTTTCTACAAACAACAAAATAAAAATGACATGACAACAAAGACAACTGGACTTTTAGGTTAGTCATGAAATCTGAAATAAAATGACAAAATCATTAACATTGACATCGACATAACATCAACATTAACAAAAACATACGATGACATTTCTATACCACAATAAAATGATGACATGACACTAAACCAAAACAAATACATAACAAAATGACATGACAAAACCAAAACTTAAATTAAAAGGAAATCATAAACAAAATAACAAAAATAAATAAATAATGATATCTTCTTGACATCATAGAAGTTATCTCATGATATAATAACGACATCTTCTTATAGGAGATAAAATATCTCATGACAAATCAAGATATTAATCATGACATCTTATGACATTATGACATCACATTAAGACATGACATAAAATGACATGATATTATGATTCACATTAAGACATGGCAAAATGACATGACACCAGAAAACTAAAATTTAGAACAAAAGGCAATCATAAACAAAATAACAAAAATAAATAAATAATGATATCTTCTTGACATCATAGAAGGTATCTCATGATATAATAACGACATCTTCTTATAGGAGATAAAATATCTCATGACAAATCGAGATATTAATCACGACATCTTATGACATTATGACATCACATTATGACATGACACGACATACAAACTATGACATCCCAACATAGCACATAACATGATATGATAATAAACCAAAACAAACAAAAAAACTGACATTTGAGATGACACGACAAAATCATTGATATTTACATCGACATGATATCTAACATAAAACCGACACTTCCAAAACAAATGACAAATTAAAATTACAACAGCCAGACAAAATAATGATAAATCAAACATAATGACAATAAAACATAACGACGACAAAATGACCTTAACAAACACAAAATAATGATGAAATTAAAACAAAGTAAACAAACATAAAACCAAAAAAATATCATCATGACAATATAGCAGCTTGACAGAACATCACAACATGACAAAATGACACAATGACATGACATTGCGACATCACATAACATTACATACAACAATATGACACACATATTAAGAAATCTTAACATGACATCTGACATGACATACAAATTGACAAAATGACAAACGTTTAACATAAACAAAACTTTCTGGTAGTATTGATTTTTTAGAAACGCACTGCCACGACAACGCTTACACTTTTTCGAGAATAAATGTTAACCTTAATCGGGAGTTTTTCTACGCAATATTATTTGCTCAGGATGTAATTAACTGTAAGAGCTTGCTCCTATAGGAGATTAAAGAACTTAGGATAGGTATTTCACCTATAAGATCTCTCTCGTTACCCAAGATCTTCATGTGATTTTCTTATATGAAAAACTTCAGTAATCACACTATCTGAAGATTTATTCTATAAGTTTATCATTCGACCTCTTTTTCTCTCAATCTCTGCCTTGATTAATCCTTCTTCAATTTCTCCAAAGACTTCTGATAAAAAGTCTAAGTAGAATAAGAATTAGGGTGATGGATAGAGAAAGAGAGAAGAGACTCCATGACATTGACGTGATACAGGAATTGACGGCGACGACATGCGATCCATATATTTCATCGCATCATTGACCAAAGTTGACTTTTTCGTCAAAGATTGATTTATTGGGTCAATAATTGGTCATTAGGTCAAAAATTGACTTTTTTGAACAAAATTAAATTTTTGGTCAAAAGTTGACCCATTGGGTCAGCGGGGTGGTCATTCAGTCAGAAATTGACCATTTTGACCAAAGTTGACTTTTTGGTCAAAAGTTGACCTATTTGGTCAATGAGTTGGTAATTGGGTCAAGGATTGACCATTTTGACCATAGATGACTTTTTGGACAAAAGTTGACTTATTGGGTTAATGGGTTGGCCATTGGGTCAAAAATCAACCATTTTGACTAAAGTTGATTTATTGGGTCAATGGGTGGTCATTAGGTAAAAATTGGCTATTTTGACCAAAATTGACTTTTTAGTCAAAAGTTGACATATTGGGTCAATGGGTTTGTTATTGGGTCAAAGATTGATCATTTTGACCAAAGATGACTTTTTGGTCAGAAATTGACTTCTTCGGTCAATAATTGGTCATCAATTCAAAAATTAACTATTTGACCAAAAATGACTTTTTGTTCAAAACTTGACCTATTAGGCCAATGTGTTGGTCATTCGTGCAAGGATTGATCATTTTGACCAAAGTTGACTTTTTGGTTAAAAGTTAACTTATTGGGTCAACGGGTTGGTCATTAGGTCAAACATTGGCCATTTTGACTGAAGTTGACTTTTTGGTCAAAGACTGGCTTACGGGGTCAATAATTGGCCATTAGGTCAAAAATTAACTATTTTGACCAAAATTAACCTTTGAGTCAAAAGTTGACCTATTGGGTCAATTGGTTGGTCATCGGGTCAAGGATTGACCATTTTGACCAAAGTTGACTTTTTGGGTAAAAGTTAACCTATTGGGTGAATGAGTCAGTCTTTTGGTCAAGGATTGACCATTTTGAACAAAGTTGACTTTTTGCTGAGAGAATGACTTATTGGGTCAATAATTGGTCATTTGGTCAAAAATTGAATATTTTGACCAAAATTAAAATTTTGGTCAAAAGTTAACCCATTTGGGCAGTGGGGTGGTCATTGTGTCAGAAATTGTCCATTTTTACCGAAGTTGTCATTTTGGTTAAAAGTTGACCATAAGGCGGTCATTATGTCAAAAATTGACAATTTTGGCCAAAATTGACTTTTTAGTCAAACGTTTACCTATTAGGTCAATGGATTGGTCATTGGGTCAAGGATTAACCATTTTCTCCAAAGTTGACTTTTTCTTTAAAAGTTGACCTATTGGGTTAATGGGTTGGTCATTGGGTTAATGATTGACCATTTTCATCATAGTTGACATTTCGACCAAAAGTTGACCTATTGGGTCAATAATTGGTCATCAGGTAAAAAATTGACTATTTTGACCAATATTGACTTTCTGGTCAAAAGTTGATCTGTTGCGTAAGTGTGATGTCATTGGGTCAAAGATTTACCATTTTAACCAATGTTGACTTTCTGGTAAAAAGTTGACCTATTGGGTCAATGAGTTGGTCGTTGGGTCAAGGATTGACCATTATGACCAAAGTTGACTTTTTGGTTAGAGATTGACTTATTGGGTCAATAATTGGTCGGTCATTAGGTCAAAAATTGACAATTTTGACCAAAATTAACTTTTTGTTAAAAAGTTAACCAATTGGATCAATGAGTTGGTCGTTGGGTCAAGAATTGACCATTTTGACCAAATTTAAATTTTTGGTCAAAAGTTGACCTATTGCGTCAATAGGTTGGTCATTGTGTCACAAATTGACCATTTTGACCACAATTGATTTTTTAGTCAAAAGTAGACTTATTGGTCAAAGGGTGGTCATTAGGTCAAAAATTGACTATTTTGACCAAAATTGACTTTTTGGTCAAAAGTTGACCTATTGGGTCATTGGGATTTTCATTAGGTCAAGGATTGACCATTTTCTCCGAAGTTAACATTTTTCTCAAAAGTTGACATATTGGGTCAATGGTTTGGTCATCGGGTCAATGATTGACCATTTTGACCGAAGTTGACTTTTTGGTCAAAGGTTCATCTATTGGGTCAATGGGTTGGTCATTAGGTCAAGGATTCATCTTTTTGGCAAAGTTGACTTATTGGGTCAATAATTGGTAATTAGGTTAAGAATTGATTATTTTGCCAAAAATTGACTTTTTGGTCCAAAGTTGACCTTTTGGGTCAATGGGTTGGTCATTGGGTCAAGAATTGAGAATTTTGACCAAAGTTGACTTTTTTGTCAAAAGTTGACCTATTGGATCAATGGGTGGTCATTAGGTCAAAAATTGACTATTTTGACCAAAATTGACTTTTTGGTTAAAAGTTGACCTATTAGGTAAATGGGTTAGTCATTGGGTCAAGGATTGGCCATTTTGACCAAAGTTGACTTTTTGCTCAAAAGTTGACCTATTGGGTCAATGGGTTGGTCATTGGGTTAATGATTGACCATTTTGACAAAGTTTACGTTTTGATTAGAGATTGGCTTATTGGGTCAATAATTGGTTATTAGCTCAAAAATTGACTTTTTTTAACAAAATTGACTTTTTGTTAGAAAATTTATATATTGGGTTGGTCATTGGGTCAACAATTGACCATTTTGACCAAAGTTAATTTTTTGGTCGGTGATTGACTTATTGGTTCAATAATTGGTCAATAAGTTAAGGCTTGATTATTTTGACTATTGTTTACTTTTTGGTCAAAGATTGACTTATTGGGTCAATGGCTTGGTCATTGGGTCAAGGATTAATAATTTTGATCAAAGTTGATATTGTTGTTTAAAAGTTGACCTATTGGGTCAATGAGTTAATCATTGGGTCAAAGATTGTTCAATTTGACCAAAGTTGACTTTTTGGTCAGAAGTTGGCCTATTGGGTCAATGGGTTGGTCGTTGGGTTAAAAATTGACCATTTTAACCAAAGTTGACCTTGTGGGTCAATTGTGTGGTCATTAGGTCAAAAATTGACTATTTTGTCCAAAATTGACTTTTTGATCAAAAGTTCACTGATTTGATCAATGGGTTGGTCATTAGGTTAAGGATTGACCATTTTCACCAAAGTTGACTTTTTGTTCAAAAGTTGACCAATTGGGTCAAAGGGTTGGTCATTGGGTCAGAAATTAACCATTTTAACTAAAGTTGAATTTTTGGTCAAAAGTAGACCTATTGGGTCTATGAAGTGGTCATTATGTCAAAAATTGAAAATTTTGATCAAAAGATGACGTATGGGGTCATTGGGTTGTTCTTTGGGTCAAGGATTGACCCTTTTTAACCAAATTTTACTTTTTTGAATGGGATGGTCATTGGGTCAATGATTGACCATTTTGACTAAATTTGAATTTTTGGTCCGAGATTGACTTATTGGGTCAATAATTGGTCATTAGGTCAAAAATTATCTATTTTGACAAAAATTGACTTTTGTTTAAAAGTTGACCTATTGGGTCAATGGGCTGCTTATTGGGCTAATGTTTGAACATTTTGACCAAAGTTGACTTTTTGGTCAAAAATTGTCTTATTTCGGTCAGAAATTGACCATTTTGAGCAAAGTTGACTTTTTGTCAAAAGTTGACCTATTAGGTCAACTGGGTGGTCATTAGATCAAAAATTGACTATTTTGACTAAAAGTGACTTTTTTGTGAAAAGTTTACATATTTTGTCAATGGGTTAGTCGTTGGGTCAAGGATTGACCATTTTGACAAAAGTTGAATTTTTGGTCAAATGTTCACCTATTGGGTTAAGGTTGACCATTTTAACTAAATTTGACTTTTTGGTCAGAGGTTGACTTATTGGGTCAATAATAAATCATTAAGTTAAAAATTGATTATTTAGACAAAAATTGAATTTTTGGTCAAAAGTCGACCCATTGGGTCAAAGGGTGGTCATTATGTCAGAAATTGACAATTTCGACCAAAGTTGAATTTTTGGTCAAATGTGAACCTATTGGGTCAATGGGTTGGTCAGAAATTGGCAATTTTGACCAAACTTGACTTTTTGGTCAAAAGTTGACATATTGGGACAATGGTTTGGTCGCTGGGTCAAGGATTGACCTTTTTGACCAAAGTTGACTTTTTGGTCAAAAGTTGACCTATTGGGTCAATGAGTTGGTCATTGAGTCAAGGATTGATCGTTTTGTCCAAAGTTTACTTTTTGGTAAGAGAATGACTTATTGGGTCAATAATTGGTCATTAGGTCAAAAATTAACTATTTTGACCAAAATTGACTTTTTGGTCAAATATTGACCTATTGGGTTAAGGCGTTGGTCATTGGGTCAAAGATTGACCAATTTAACCAAAGTTGACATTTTGGTCAAAAGTTGACATATTGGGTCAATTGGTTGGTATTTGGTAAGAAATTGACCATTTTTACAAAGTTGACTTTATGGTCAAAATTTGATATAATGGGTCTATGGGTTTGTCACTAGGTCAAAGATTGACCATTGACCAAAGTTGAATTTTTGTTAAGAGACCGACTTTTTGGGTCAATAATTGGTCATTAGGTCAAAAATTATCTATTTTAACCAAAATTGACTTTTTGGTCAAAATTAGGCCTACTGGGTTAATGAGTTTATCATTGGGTCAAGGATTGACCATTTCGACCAATGTTCACTTTTTAGTCAAAAGTTGACCTATTGGGTCGATGGGTTGGTCATGGGTCAGAAATTGACCATTTTGACCAAATCGACTTTTTTGTCAAATGTTTACATATGGGACAATGGGTTGGTCATTGTGTCAGAAATTGATAATTCTGACCAAAATTGACTTTTTGGTCAAAAGTTAACCTATTGGGTCAATGGGTTGGTCATTGGGTCAAGAATTGACCATTTTGACCAAAGTTGACTTTTGGTCAAAAGGTGACCTATTGGGTCAATGAGTTAGTTTTTGGGTCAAGGATTGACCATTTTGACTATTGTTGACTTTTTGGTCATTAGGTCAGAAATTAACCATTTTGATCAAAGTTCACTTTTTTGTCAAAAGTTCATCTATTTAGTCAATGGGATGGTCATTAGGTTAAAAATTGACTATTATGACCAAAATTGACTATTTGGTCAAAAGTTAACCTATTTATTCAACGGGTTGGGCATTGGGTCAAGGATGACCATTTTGACCAAAGTAGCATTTTTGGTCAAAAGTTGACCTATTGGGTCAATGGGTAGGTTATTGGGTCAGAAATTGATCATTTTAACTAAAGTTTACTTTTTGGTCAATGGTTGACCTATTGGGTCAATGAGGTGGTTGTTAGGTTAAAAATTGACTATTTCGACAAAAATTTACTTTTTTGTCAAAATTTGACCAATTGGGTTAATGGGTATGTCATTGTGTAAAGGATTAACCATTTTGACTAAAAGTTGACCCATTAGGTCAATGGGGTGATCAATACGTTAAAAATTAGCTATTTTGACCAAAATTGAATTTTTAATCAAATGTTAACCTATTGGGTCAATGGGTTGGTCATTTGGTCAAGGATTGACCATTTTGACCAAAGTTCACATTTTGGTAAAAAGTTAACCTGTTAGGTCATTCGGTTGGTCTTTGGGTCAAGGATTGATCATTTTGAACAAAGCTGACTTTTTGGTCAGAGAATGACTTATTTGGTCAGTAATTGGTCATTAGGTCAAAAATTGACTATTTTGACCAAAATTGACTTTTTGTCAAAAGTTGACTTATTAGGTCAAAGGGTTAGTCATTGGGTCAGAAATTGACTATTTTGAACAAAGTTAACTTTTTGGTCCAAAGTTGACCTATTGGGTCAATTGGGTGGTCATTAAGTCAAAAATTGACTACTTTGACCAAAATTGACTTTTTGGTCAAAAGTTGACCTATTGGGTCAATGAGTTGGTCATTATGTCAAAAAATAATTATTTTGACCAAAATTAACTTTTTGGTCAAAAGTGGACCTATTGAGTCATTGGGTCAAAGATTGACAATTTTGACCATAGTTAACTTTTTGGTCAAAAGTTGACCTATTGGGTCAATGGGTTGGTCATTCGGTCAAGGATTAATCATTTTGACCAAATTTGACTTTTTGGTCAGAGATTGACTTATTTTGTCAATAATTGGTCATTATGTCAAAAATTAACTATTTTGGTAAAAAATTGATCTATTGGGTCTATGGGTTGGTCATTGGGTCAATGATTGACTATTTTGACAAAAGTTAACTTTTTGGTCAAAAGTTGAGCTATTAGGCTAATGGGTTGGTCATTGGGTCTGAAATTGACCATTTTAACCAAACTTGACTTTTTGGTCAAAAGTTGACCTATTGGGTTAATGGGGTGGTCATTAAGTCAAAAATTGACAATTTTAACCAAAATTAACTTTTTGGTCAAAAGTTGACCTATTGGGTCAATGGGTTGGTCATTGGGTCAAGGATTGATCATTTTGACCAAAGTTGACTTTTTGGTCAAAAGTTAACCTATTAGGTCAATGGGTTGGTCATTGAGTAAAAGATTGACAATTTCGACCAAAGGTGTCTTTTTTGTCAGAGATTGACTTTATGGGTTAATAATTAGTCATTCCGTCATAAATTAACTATTTTGACTAAAATGTAATTTTTTGTCAAAAGTTGACCCACTGGGTCAATTAGGTGATCATTTTGTCAGAAATTGACCAATTTAACCAAAGTTGACTTTTTGTCAAAAATTGGCCTATTAGGTCAATGGGTTGGTCATTGGCTCAAAAATTGGCAATTTTGAACAAACTTGACTTTTTTGTCAAAAGTTGACCTATTGAGACAATGGGGTGGTCAAGGTAAAAAATTGACAATTTTGACCAAAATTGAATTTTTGGTCAAACGTTGACTTATTGGGTCAATGGGTTGTTCATTGTTTCAAGGATTGACCATTTTGACAAAAGTTGACTTTTTGATCAAAAGTTGACCTATTGGGTCAATGAGTTGGTTATTAGGTCAAGGATCAACCATTTTGACAAAAGTAGACCATTTTAGTCATTGGGTCAGAAATTAACCATTTTGACCAAAGTTGACTTTTTGGTCAAAAGTTCATATATTTAGTCAATGGGATATTCATTAGGTCAAAATTTGACTATTTTGACCAAAATTGACTTTTTGGTCAAAAGTTGACCAATTTAGTCAATGGATTGGTCATTGGCTCAAGGATTGACCATTTTGACCAAAGTTGTCTTTTTGGCCAAAAGTTGACCTATTGAGTCAATGGGTTGGTTATTCGGTCAGAAATAGACCATTATAACTAAAGTTGACATTTTGGTCAAAAGTTGACCAATTGGGTCAATGGGGTAGTTTTTAGGTTAAAAATTGACCATTTTGACTAAAATTCACTTTTTTATTAAAAGTTGACCAACTGGGTCAATGTGTATGTCATTGTGTCAAGGATTGACTATTTTGATCAAAATTGACATTTTGGTCGAACGTTGATCCATAGGGTGAATGGTGTGGTCATTAGGTCAAAAAATTGACTATTTTGAACAAAATTGTCCATTGGGTCAATGTGGTGGTCGTTAGGTCAAAAATTGACTATTTTGAACAAAATTGAATTTTTGGTCAAATCTTAACCTATTGGGTCAATTGGATGGTCATTTGGTCAAGGATTGACCATTTTGACCAAAGTTGACTTTTTGGTAAAAAGTTAACCTTTTGGGTCAATGGGTTGGTCATTGGGTCAAGGATTGACCATTATGAACAAAGTTGACTTTTTGGTCAGAGATTGACTTATTTGATCAATAATTTGTCATTAAGTAAGAAATTGACTATTTTGACCAAACTTAACTTTTTAGTCAAAAGTTGACCTAATGGGTTAATGGAGTGGTCATTAGGTCAAAAGTTGGCAATTTGACCAAAATTGACTTTTTGGTCAAAAGTTAAAGCTACTGGGTCAAAAAGTTGGTCATTATGTTAAAAATTGACTTTTTGACCAAAATTGACTTTATGGTCAAAAGTTGACCTATTAGGTCAATGGGTTGGTCATTAGGTCAAGGATTGATCATTTTGACCAAAGTTAACTTTTTGGTCAAAAGTTGACCTATTAGGTCAATGTGTTGGTCATTGGGTCGAGGATTGAACATTTTGAGCAAATGTTAACTTTTATGTCAGAGATTTACTTATTGGTTCGGAAATTAGTCATTTGGTCAAAAATTAACTTTTTTACCAAAATTGACTTTTTGGTCAAAAGTTGACCTATTGGGCCAATGGGTTGGTCATTAGATCAAAGATTGACCATTTTGACCAAAGTTGACTTTTTGGTCAGAGATTGACTTACATGGTCAATAATTAGTCATTAGGTCAAAAATTAACTATTTTGACCAAAATTGACTTTTTGGTCAAAAGTTGTCCTTTTGGGGCAATGGGTTTTTAATTGGGTAAAGGATTGACATTTTCACCAAAGTTGACTTTTTGCTCAAAAATTGATATTTTGGGTCAATGGTTTGGTCATTGGGTCAAGGATTGATCATTTTGATCGAAGTTAACTTTTTGGTCAAAAGTTAACCTATTGGGTCAATGGGTCAAGGATTCTCCATTTTGGTTAAAGTTGACTTTTTGGTCAGAGATTGACTTATTGGGTCAATAAATGGTCATTAGGTCAAGAATTAATTATTTTTACAAAAATTAACTTTTGGGTCCAAAGTTAACCTACTGGTTAATGTGCAGGTCATTGGGTCAAGAATTGAGAATTTTGACCAAAGTTATCTTTTTTGTCAAAAGTTGACCTATTCGGTCAATGGGTTGGTCATTGGGTCAAGCAGTGACTATTTTGACCAAAGTTGACTTTTTCGCTAAAGATTGACTTATTGGGTTAATGGGGTGGTCATTAGGTCAAAAATTGACAATTTTGACTAAAATGGACTTTTAGGTCAAAAGTCGACCTATTGGCTCATTCGGTCAAGGATTGACCATTTTGACCAAACTTGTCTTTCTGGTCAGAGATTGACTTATTGGGTCAATAATTGGTCATTAGGTCAAAAATTAACTATTTTTACCAAAGTTGAATTTTTGGATAAATGTTGACCAATTGGGTAAATGAGGTGGTTATTGGGTCAGAATATGACCATTTTGACCTAAGTTGACTTTTTGTTCAAATGTTGACCTATTGGGTCAATGGGGGGTCATTAGGTCAAAAATTGACCATTTTTACCAAAATTGACTTTTTGGTCAAAAGTTGATATATTTGCTCAATGGGTTGGTCATTAGGTCTAAGATTAGCCATTTCAACCAAAGTTAACTTTTTGGTCATATGTTGACCTGTTGAGTCAATGGATTGGTCATTAGATCAAGGATTGACGATTTTGACAAAAGTTGACTTTTTGGTCAGTGATTGACTTATTGGGTCAATAATTGGTCAATATTTCAAAAATTGACAATTTTGACCAAAATTAACTTTTTGGTCGTAAGTTGACATATTAGGTCAATTGGTTGGTCATTTAGTCAAGGATTGACCATTTTGACCAAAGCTGACTTTTTGGTCAGAAATTTACTTATTGGGTTAATAATTGGTCATTAGGTCAAAAATAGATTTTTTTGACCAAAATTGTATTTTTGGTCAAAACATGAACCATTGGGTCAATCGGGTTGTCATTGTGTCAGAAATTTACCATTTTGACCAAAGGTTACTTTTTGGTCAAAAGTTAACTTATGTGGTCAATCGGTTGGTCCTTGGGTCAAGGATTGGCCATTTTGACTAAAGATGACTTTTTGGTTAAAGTTTGAATTACTGGGTCAATAATTGGTCATTCAGTAAAAATTATCTATTTTGACCAAAATTGACTTTTTGGTCAATTGTTGACCTATTGGGTTAATGGTTGGTCATTGGGTCAAGGATTGACCTTTTCGACCAAAGCTGACTTTTTTGTCAAAAGTTAACCTCTTGGGTCAATGGGTTGGTCAATTGGTCAAGGATTGACTATTTTGACCAAAGCTGACATTTTAGTTAGAGATTGACTTATTGGGTCAAAAATTGGTCATTAGGTCAAAAATTGATTATTTTGACCAAAATTGAATTTTTGGACAAAACTTGACCACTTGGGTCAATGGGGTGGTCATTGTGTCAGAAATTGACTATTTTAACCAAAGTTGGTTTTTTAGTCAAAAGTTGACCTATTTAGGTTAACGAGGTAGTCATTAGGTTAAAAATTGACAATTTTGATCAAAATTAACTTTTTGGTCAAAAGTCGACCTATTGGGTTAATTGGTTGGTCACTGGGTCAAGGATTGACCATTTTGGCAAAAGTTAACTTTTTGGTTAAAAGTTGATCTATTGGGTCATTGGGTTGGTCATTAGATCAGAAATTGACCATTATGATCAATCTTGACTTTTTGGTCAAAAGTTAACCTACTGGGTCAATGGATGGTCATTAGGTCAAAATTTTATTATTTTGACCAAAATTGATTTTTTAGTCAAAAGTTAACCTATTGGGTCATTGGATTGGTCATTGGGTCAAGGTTTGACAATTTTGACTAAGGTTGACTTTTTGGTCAAAAGTTGACCTATTGGGTCCACGGGTTGGTCATTGGGTCAAAGATTGACCATTTCGACTAAAGTTGATTTTTTTTGTCAGAGGTTGACGTATTAGGTCAATAATTGGTCACTAAGACAAAAATTGTCTATTTTGATTAAAATAAATTTTTTTGTCAAAAGTTGACCCATTGTGTCAACGCAGAGGTCATTAGGTTAAAAATTGACAATTTTGACCAAAGTTGACTTTTTAGTCAAAAGTTGACCTATTTAGTCAATGAGTTGGTATTTGGGTCAAGAATTGACCATTTTGACCAAAGATGACTTTTTGGTCAAAAGTTGACCTATTGGGTCAATGCTTTGGTCATGGGGTCAAAAATTGACCATTTTGACCAAAGTTGACTTTTTGGTCAAATGTTGACCTATTGTGTCAATGAGTGGTCATTAGGTCAAAAATTGATTATTTTGACCAAAATTAACTTTTTGGTCAAAAGTTGACCTATTGGGTCAATGGGTTTATCATTGGGTCAAGGATTGACCATTTCCACCAAAGTTGACTTTTTGGTTAGAGATTTACATATTTGGTTAATAATTAGTCATTTGGTAAAGGATTGACCATTCTGACTAAAGTTGACTTTTTGGTAAAAAGTTTCCTTTTTGGGTCAATGGGTTAGTCATTGGGTCAAGGATTGACCATTTTGAACAAAGTTGACTTCTTGGTCAGAGATTGACTTATTGGGTCAAAAATTAGTCATTAGGTCCAAAATTGACTATTTTGATCAAAAGTGACTTTTTGGTCAAAAGTTGACCTATTGGGTCAGTGGGTTGGTCATTGGGTGAAGGATTGACCATTTTTTACCAATGTTAACTTTTGACAAAAGTTGACCTATTGGGTGAATGGGTTAGTCATTGGTTTAAGGATTGACCATTTTGACCAAAGTTGACTTTTTGATCAAAGATTGACTTATTGGGTCAATAATTGGTCATTAGGTCAAAATTTTTTTATTTTGACCAAAATTAAACTTTTGGTCAAAATTTGACCCATTAGGTCAATGGGGTGGTCATTGTGTCAGAAATTGACCATTTTTACAAAAGTTGTCTTTTTAGTTAAAAGTTGACCTATTTAGGTCAATGAGGAGGTCATTAGGTCAAAAATTGACAATTTTAACTTTCATTGACTTTTTAGTCAAAAAGTTGACTTATTGTGTCAATGGGTTGGTCATTGGGTCAAGGATTTACTATTTTGGCCTAAGTTAACTTTTTGTTCAAAAATTGACCTATTGGGTCAATGGATTGGTCATTGGGTCAATGATTGATCATTTTCACCAAAGTTGACAGTTAGGTCAAAAGTTGACCTATTGGGTCAATATTTGGTCATTAGGTGAAAAATTGACTATCTTGACTAATATTGACTTTTTGGTGAAAAATCGATCTGTTTAGGTTAGTTTGATGTCCTTGGATCAATGATTTACCATTTTGACCAAAGTTAACTTTCTGGTAAAAAGTTGACATATTGGGTAAATGAGTTGGCGTTGGAGGACTGACAATAATGACCAAAGTTAACTTTTTGGTAAGAGATTGACTTATTGGGTCAATAATTAGTCATTATGTCAAAAATTAACTATTTTAACGACAATTGTCTTTTTGTTAAAAAGTTGACCAATTGGATCAATGAGTTGGTCATTGGGTCAAGAATTGATGATTTTGACCAAATTTAACTTTTTGGTCAAAAGTTGACCTATTGGGTCAATAGGTTGGTCATTGGGTCACCAATTGACCATTTTGACCAAAGTTGTCTTTTTAGTCAAAAGTTGACGTATTGGGTCAATGGGTGGTCATTAGGCCAATAATTGTCTATTTTGACCAAATTGACTTTTTGGTCAAAAGTTGACCTATTAGATCAATGGGTTTTTCTTTGGATCAAGGATTGACCATTTTCACCAAAGTTGACTTTTTACTCAAAAGTTGACATATTAGGTCAATGGTTTGTTCATTGGGTCAAGGATTTGTCCTTTTGACCGAAGTTGACTTTTTGGTCAAAATTTGATCTATTAGGTCAATGGGTTGGTCATTGGGTCACGGATTCACCATTTTTGCCAAAGTTGACTTTTTGGTCAGAGATTGACTTATTGGGTCAATAATTGGTCATTAGGTGAAGAATTGATTATTTTGACCCAAATTGACTTTTTGGTCCAAAGTTGACCTACTGGGTTATTGTGCTGGTCATTGGGTCAAGAATTGAGAATTTTGACCAATGTTGACTTTTTTGTTAAAAGTTGACCTATTGGGTCAATGGGTTAGTCATTGAGTCAAGAATTGACTAATTTGACCAAAGTTGACTTTTTGGCCAGAGATTAACTTATTGGGTCAATGGAGTGGTCATTTGGTCAAAAATTGACTATTTTGACCAAAATTGACTTTTTGGTCAAAAGTCAACCTATTGGCTCATTCGGTCAAGGATTGACCATTTTGATCAAAGTGGAATTTTTTGTCAGAAATGGACTTATGGGTCAATAATTGGTCATTAAGTCAAAAATTAACTATCTTTACCAAGGTTGAATTTTTGGTTATTGGGTAAACAAGGTGGTTATTGGGTCAAAATATGAGCATTTTGACCAAAGTTAACTTTTTGGTCAAAACTTGACCAATTGGGTCAATGAGGTGGTCATTATGTCACAAATTGATTATTCTGACCAAAATTGTCTTTTTGGTCAAAAGTTGACATATTTGGTCAATGGGTTGGTCATTAGGTCTACGATTAACCATTTCGACCAAAGTTAACGTTTTGGTCATAACTTGACCTGTTGGGTCAACGGGTTGGTCATTGGGTCAAGGATTGATGATTTCGACAAAAGTTGAAATTTTGGTCAGAGATTGACTTATTGGGTCAATAATTCGTCATTAATTCAAAAATGGACTATTTTAAACAAAATTGACCTTTGGTCGAAAGTTGACATATTAGGTCAATGGGTTAGTAATGGTCAAAAATTGACGATTTTGACCAAAGTTGACTTTTTGGTTAGAGCTTGACTTACCGAGTTAATTATTGGTCATTGGTCAAATTTTACTATTTTGACCAAAATTTACTTTTTGGTCAAAAGTTGACCTATTGGGTCAATGCGTTGGTCATTGGGTCAAGGATTGACCATTTTGACCAAAGTTGACTTTTTGGTCAAAAGTTGACCTATTGGATTAATGGGTTGGTCATTGGGACTATGATTCACCATTTTGATCAAAGTTGACTTTCTGGTCAGAGATTGACTTCTTGGGTCAATAATTGGTCATTAGGTCAAAAATTGATTATTTTGAAAAAAATTGAATTTTTGGTCAAAGGTTGATCCATTCGGGTCAATGGGGTTGTTATTGTGTCAGAAATTGACCATTTTGACCAACGTTGACATTTTGTTCAAAAGTTAACCTATTGGTTCAATGGGTTGGTCATTGGATCAAGGATTGACCATTTTGACCTAAGTTGACTTTTTAGTTAGAGATTGACTTATTGGGTCAATAATTAGTTATTAGGTTAAAATTATTATTTTGACCAAAATTGAAATTTTGGACAAAAGTTGACAAGTTGGGTCAATGGGGTGGTCATTGTGTCATAAATTAACCATTTTGACCAAAGTTGGCTTTTTAGTTAAAAGTTGACCTATTTAGGAGAATGAGGTGGTCATTAAATGAAAAATTGACAATTTTGATCAAAATTAACTTTTTGGTCGAAAGTGGACCTATTGAGTTAATGGGTTGCTCATTGGGTCAAGGATTGACCATTTTGGCAAAAGTTGACTTTTTGGTTAAAATTTGACCAATTGGGTTAATGGGTTGGTCATTACGTCAAAAATTGACCATTATGACCAAAACTGACTTTTTGATCAAAAGTTGACCTATTGGGTCAATGGATGGTCATTAGGTCAAAAATAGATTTTTTGACCAAAATTTACGTTTTGGTCAAAAGTTGACCTATTGGGTCAACGAGTTGGTCATTGGGTTAAGGTTTGACAATTTTGACCAAGGTTGACTTTTTGGTCAAAAGTTAACCTTTTGGGTCATCGAGTTGGTCATTAGGTCAATGATTGACCATTTTGACTAAAGCTGACTTTTTGGTCAAAGATTGACTTATTGGGTCAATAATTTGTCATTAAGTCAAAAATTGACTATTTTGACCAAAATTAAATTTTTGGTCAAATGTTGACCCATTGGGTCAACGGGGAGGTCATTGGGTAAGAAATTGACCATTTTGACCGAAGTTGACTTTTTTGGTGATAAGTTGACCAATTTGGTTAATGAGTTGGTAATTGGGTCAAGAATTGACCATTTTGACCAAAGATGAATTTTTGGTCAAAAGTTCACCTATAATGTCAAAAGGTTGGTCATTGGGTGAAAAATTAACCATTTTGACCAAAGTTGAATTTTTGGTCAATTTTTGAATGAGTGGTCATTCGGTCAAATATCGACTATTTTGACCAAAATTGGCTTTTTGGTTAAAAGTTGACCTACTGGGTCAATAGGTCTGTCGTTGGGTCAAGGATTGACCATTTTGACCAAAGTTGACTTTTTGGTCACAAATTGATTTATTGCGTCAATAATTGGTCATTAAGTCAAAAATTGACTATTTTGAACAAATGTAAATTTTTGGTCAAAAGTTGACCCATTGGGTCAGCGGGGTGGTCATTGGGCCAGAAATTCATCATTTTAACCAAAGTTGACTTTTTGGTTAAAAGTTGACTTATTGGGTCAATGAGTTGGTAATTGGGTCAAGGATTAACCATTTTGACCAAAGATGACTTTTTGGTCAAAAGTTGACCTATTGGGTTAATGGGTTAGCCATTGGGTCAAAAATTGACCATTTTGACTAAAGTTGACCTATTGGGTCAATGGGTGGTCATTAGGTAAAAAATTGAGTATTTTGACCAAAATTGACTTTTTTGTGAAAAGTTGACCTATTGGGTCAATGGGTTTGTTATTGGGTCAAAGATTGACCATTTTGACCAAAGATGATTTTTTGGTCAGAGATTGACTTATAGGGTCAATTGGTCATTAATTCAAAAATTGACTATTTGACTAAAATTGACATTTTGGTCAAAACTTGACCTATTAGGCCAATGGGTTGGTCATTGGTGCAAGGATTGACCATTTTGACCAAAGTTGACTTTTTGGTCAAAAGTTGACCTATTGGTGAATGAGTCTGTCATTGGGTCAAGGATTGACCATTTTGGCCAAAGATGACTTTTTGGTGAGAGATTGACTTATTAGGTCAATAATTGGTCATTAGGTCAAAAATTGTTTATTTTGACCAAAATTAAATTTTTAGTCAAAAGTTGACCCATTAGGCTAATGGGGTGGTCATTGTGTCAGAAATTGATCATTTTTGCCAAGTTGTCATTTTCGTTAAAAGTCGACCTATATAAGTCAATAAGGTTGTCATTAGGTCAAAAATTGACAATTTTGGCCAAAATTGACTTTTTAGTCAAAAGTTAACCTATTGGGTCAATGGATTGGTCATTGGGTCAAGGATTGACCATTTTGGCCAAAGTTTACTTTTTCAAGTTGACCTATTGGGTTAATGGGTTGGTCATTGGGTTAATGATTGACCATTTTCACCATTGTTGACAGTTAGGTCAAAAGTTGACCTATTGGGTCAATAATTGGTCATTACGTAAAAAATTGACTATTTTGACCAATATTGACTTTTTGGTCAAAAGTTGTTCTATTGGGTCAGTGTGATGTCATTGGGTCAAGGATTTACCATTTTGACAAAAGTTGACTTTCTGGTAAAAAGTTGGCCTATTGGGTAAATGAGTTGGTCGTTGGGTCAAGGATTGACCATTATGACCAAAGTTGACTTTTTGGAGAGAGATTGACTTATTGGGTCAATAATTGGTCATTAGGTTAAAAATTAACAATTTTGACCAAAATTAACTTTTTGCTAAAAAGTTGACCAATTGGATCAATGAGTTGGACATTGGGTCAAGAATTGACCATTTTGACCAAATTTAACTTTTTGGTCAAAAGTTGACCTATTGCGTCAATAGGTTGGTCATTGTGTCACAAATTGAACATTTTGACCAAAATTGACTTTTTGGTTAAAATTTGACCTTTGGATCACTGGGTTTTTCATTGGGTCAAGGATTGAACATTTTCACCAAAGTTGACATTTTGCTCAAAAGTTGACATATTGGGTCAATGGTTCGGTCTTCGGGTCAAGGATTGATCATTTTAACCGAAGTTGACTTTTTAGTCAAAGGTTGATCTATTGGGACAATGGGTTGGTCATTGGGTCAAGGATTGATCATTTTGGCCAAAATTGACTTTTTGGTCAGAGATTGACTTATTGAGTCAATAATTGGTAATTAGACAAAAATTGACTTTTTGGTCCAAAGTTGACCTAATGGGTCAAAGGGTTGGTCATTGGGTCAGGAATTGAGAATTTTCACCAAAGTTGACTTTTTTTTGTCAAAAGTTAACCTATTGGATTAATGGGTGGTCATTCGGTCAAAAATTGACTATTTTGACCAAAATTGACTTTTTGGTCAAAAGTTGACCTATTGGGTCAATGGGTTGGTCATTGGGTCAAGGATTGACCATTTTGACCAAAGTTGACTTTTTTCAAAAGTTGACCTATTGGGTCAATGGGTTGGTCATTGGGTTAATGATTGACCATTTTGACAAAGTTTACGTTTTGGTCAGAGATTGGCGTATTGGGTTAATAATTGATTATTAGCTCAAAAATTGACTTTTTGGTAGAAAGTTTGTCTATTAGGTTGGTCATTGGGTCAAAGATATACCATTTTGACCAAAGTTGAATTTTTGGCCAGTGATTGACTTATTGGTTCAATAATTGGTCATTAGGTGAAGGATTGACTATTTTTACTAATGTTTACTTTTTGGTCAAAGATTGACATATTTGGTCTATGGCTTGGTCATTGGGTCAAGGATTAACAATTTTGATCAAAGTTGACTTTTTTGATCAAAAGTTGACCTATTAGATCAATGGGTTGGTCATTGGGTCAAGTATTGTTCATTTTGACCAAAGTTGACTTTTTGGTCAAAAGTTGGCCTATTGGGTCAATGGGTTGGTCGTTGGGACAGAAATTGACCATTTTAACCAAAGTTGACCTTTTGGGTCAATTGTGTGGTCATTAGGTCAAAAGTTGACTATTTTGTCCAAAATTGTCTTTTTGATCAAAAGTTTACCGATTGGATAAATGGGTTGGTCATTAGGTTAAGAATTGACCATTTTGACCAAAGTTGACTTTTTGTTCAAAAGTTGACCTATTGGGTCAGAAATTGACCATTTTAACCAAAGTTGACTTTTTGGTCAAAAGTTTACCTATTGGGTCAATGAGGTGGTCATTATGTCAAAAATTTACTATTTTGACCAAATTTATCTTTTTGGCCAAAAGTTGACCTATTTGGTTAATGAGTTGGTCATTGGGTTAAGGATTGGCCATTTTGAGCAGAGTTGACTTTGTGTTCAAAAGTTGACCTATTAGGTCAACTGGGAGGTCAATAGGTCAAAAATTGTCTACTTTGACCAAATTTGACTTTTTTGGTCAAAAGTTGACCTACGGGTCAATGAGTTATTCATTGGGTTAAGGATTGACCATTTTGACCAAAGTTGACTTTTTGACCAAAATTTCACCTAATGGGCTGGTCATTGGGTCAGAAATTGAGCATTATATCCAAGGTTAACTTTTTATCAAAAGTACACCTATTGGGTCAGGGGCAGGTCATTAGGTCATAAATTGAAAATTTTGATCAAAAGTTGATGTATTAGGTCAATGGGTTGGTCTTTGGGTCAAGAATTGACCCTTTTTAACCAAATTTTACTTTTTTTTATCAAAAGTTGACCTATTGGGTCAATGGGGTGGTCATTGGGTCAATGATTGACCATTTTGACTAAATTTAAATTTTTTGTCCGAGAATGACTTATTGGGTCAATTATTGGTCATTAGGTCAAAAATTATCTATTTTGACCAAAATTGACTTTTGTTTAAAGGTTGACCTATTGGGTCAATGGGTTGCTCATTGGGTTAATGATTGAACATTTTGACCAAAGTTGACTTTTTGGTTAAAAATTGACCTATTTAGGTCAGAAATTGAACATTTTGATCAAAATTGACTTTTTTGTCAAAAGTTGACCTATTGGGTCAACTTGGTAGTCATTAGATCAAAAATTGACTATTTTAACAAAAAGTAACTTTTTTGTCAAAAGTTGATATATTGGGTCAATGGGTTAGTCGTTGGGTCAAGGATTGACCATTTTGATAAAAAGTTGACTTTTTGGTTAAAAGTTCACCTATTGGGTCAAGGATTAACCATTTTAACAAAATTTGACTTTTTTTGTCAGAGATTGATTATTTTGACAAAAATTGAATTTTTTGTCAAAAGTTGACCCATTGGGTCAAAGGGTGGTCATTGTGTTAGAAATTGAGAATTTTGTCCAAAGTTGAATTTTTGGTCAAATGTGAACCTAATGGGTCAATGGGTTTGTCAGAAATTGACAATTTTGACCAAACTTGACTTTTTAGTCAAAAGATGTCTTATTGGGACAATAGGTTGGTCACTGGGTCAAAGATTGACCTTTTTTTACCAAAGTTGACTTTTTGGTCAAAAGTTGAACTGTTGGGTCAATGAGTTTGTCATTGGGTCAACGATTGATCATTTTGACCAAAGTTTACATTTTGGTAAGAGAATAACTTATTGGGTTAATAATTGGTCATTAGGTCAAAAATTGACTATTTTGACCAAAATTGACTTTTTGGTCAAATATTAGTCTTTTGGGTTAATGAGTTGGTCATTGGGTCAAAGATTGACCAATTTGACCAAAGTTGACATTTTTGTCAAAATTTACATATTGGGTCAATATGTTGGTATTGGGTAAGAAATTGACCATTTCGACAATGTTTACTTTATGATCAAAAGTTGACCTATTGGGACAATGGGTTTGTTACTGGGTCAATGATTGACCATTGACCAAAGTTGACTTTTTGTTAAGAGACTGGCTTATTGGGTCAATAATTGGTCATTATGTCAAAAATTGACTTTTTGTCCAAAATTGACTTTTTTGTCAAAATTAGACCTACTGGGTCAATGAGTTTATCATGGGGTCAAGGATTGACCATTTCGACTAAAGTTGACTTTTTGGTCAAAAGTTGACTTATTGGGTCAATGGGTTGGTCATTGGGTCAAAAATTGACCATTTTGACCAAATCGACTTTTTGGTCAAAAGTTTACATATAGATCAATGGGTTGGTCATTGCATCAGAAATTGACCATTCTGACCAAAATTAAGTTTTTGGTCAAAAGTTGACCTATTGGGTCAATGGGTTGGTCATTGGGTCAAGGATTGACCATTTTGACCAAAGTTGACTTTTTGGTGAAAAGTTAACCTCATGGGTCAATGAGTTAGTTATTGGGTCAAGGATTGACCATTTTGACCAAAGTTGACTTTTTGGTCATTAGGTCAGAAATTAACCATTTTGACCAAAGTTGACTTTTTTGTCAAACGTTCATCTATTTGTTCAATGGGATGGTCATTAGGTCAAAATTTGACTTTTATGACCAAAATTGACTTTTTGGTCAAAAGTTGACCTATTTAGTCAATGGGTTGGGCATTGGGTCAAGGGTGACCATTTTGACCAAAGTAGCCTTTTTGGTCAAAAGTTGATCTATTTGGTCAATGAGTTGGTTATTGGGTCAGAAATTGATCATTTTAACTAAAGTTGACTTCTTCGTCAAAGGTTGACATATTGTTTTAATGAGGTGGTTGTTAGGTTAAAACTTGACTATTTTGACCAAAATTTACTTTTTTTGTCAAAATTTACTTTTTTTGTCAAAATTTGACCAATTGGGTCAATGGGTATGTCATTGTGTAAAGGATTGACCATTTTAACTAAAATTGACATTTTGGTCAAAAGTTGACCCATTGGGTCATTGGAGTGGTCATTACGTTAAAAATTAACTATTTTAACCAAATTTGACTTTTTAGTCAAAAGTTGACCTATTGGATCAATAAGTTGGTCACTTGGTCAAGGATTGACCATTTTGACCAAAGTTCACATTTTGGTAAAAAGTTAACCTGTTGGGTCATTGGGTTGGTCTTTGGGTTAAAGATTGATCATTTAGAACAAAGCTGACTTTTTGGTCAGAGAATGACTTATTTGGTCAGTAATTGGTCATTAGGTCAAAAATTGACTATTTTGACCAAAATTGACTTTTGGTCAAAAGTTGACTTATTAGGTCAAAAGATTAGTCATTAGGTCAGAAATTGACCATTTTGAACAAGGTTGACTTTTTGGTCCAAAGTTGACCTATTGGGTCAATTGGGTGGTCATTAGGTTAAAAATTGACTATTTTGACCAAAAATGACTTTTTGGCCAAAAGTTGACCTATTGGATCAATAAGTTCGTCATTATGTCAAAAATTGATTATTTTGACCAAAATTGACTTTTTGGTCAAAAGTTAACTTATTGAGTCTTTGGGTCAAAGATTGATAATTTTGACCATTGTTGACTTTTTGGTCAAAAGTTGACCTATTGGATCAATGGGTTGGTCATTCGGACAAGGATTAATCATTTTGACTAAATTTGACTTTTTGGTCAGAGATTGACTTATTGGGTCAATAATTGGTCATTTTATCAAAAATTGACTATTTTGGTCAAAAGTTGACCTATTAGATCTATGGGTTGGTCATTGGGTCAAGGATTGACTATTTTGACCAAAGTTGACTTTTTGGTCAAAAGTTAAGCTATTGGGCTAATGGGTTGGTCATTGGGTCTGAAATTGAATATTTTAACCAAACTTGACTTTTTGGCCAAATGTTGATCTATTGGGTTAATGGGGTGGTCATTAAGTCAAAAATTGACAATTTTGACCAAAATTAACTTTTTGGTCAAAAGTTGACCTATTGGGTTAATGGGGTGGTCATTAAGTCAAAAATTGACAATTTTGACCAAAATTAACTTTTTGGTCAAAAGTTGACCTATTGGTCAATGAGTTGGTCATTGGGTCAAGGATTGATCATTTTGACAAAAGTTGACTTTTTGGTTAAAAGTTAACCTAGTAGGTCAATAGGTTGCTCATTGAGTAAAAGATTGACAATTTCGACCAAAGGTAACTTTTTGGTCAGAGATTGACTTATTCAGTCAATAATTAGACATTTGGTCAAAAATAAATTATTTTGACCAAAATGTAATTTTTGGTCAAAAGTTGACCCATTGGGTCAAGTGGGTGATCATTTTATCAGAAATTGACCAATTTGACCAAAATTGATTTTTTGTAAAAAATTGGCCTATTGGGTCAATGGATTGCTCATTGGGTCAAAAATTGGCAATTTTGAACAAACTTGACTTTTTTATCAAAAGTTGACCTATTAAGACAATGGGGTGGTCTAGATAAAAACTTGTTAATTTTGACCAAAATTGAATTTTTCATTAAAAGTTGACCTATTGGTCAATGGGTTGTTCATTGCGTCAAGGATTGACCATTTTGACAAAAGTTAACTTTTTGATCAAAAGTTGACCTATTGGGTCAAGGATTGACCATTTTGACCAAAGTAGACTATTTTGGTCATTGGGTCAGAATTTGACCATTTTGACCAATGTTGACTTTTTGGTCAAAAGCTCATATATTTGGTCAATGGTATAGTCATTAGGTCAAAATTTGACTATTTTGACCAAAATTGACTTTTTGGCCAAAAGTTGACCTATTTAGTCAATGGGTTGGTCATTGGCTCAAGGATTGACCATTTTTACCAAAGTTATCTTTTTGGCCAAAAGTTGACCTATTAAGTCAATGGGTTGGTTATTGGGTCAGAAATTGACCATTTTAACTAAAGTTGACTTTTTGGTCAAAAGTTGACCTATTGGGTCAATGGGGTGGTTGTATGGTTAAAAATTGACCATTTTGACCAAAATTTACTTTTTTTGTCAAACGTTGACCAATTTGGTCAATGGGTATGTCATTGTGGTCGAACGTTGATCCATTGGGTCAATGGGGTGGTCATTAGGTCAAAAATTGACTATTTTGAACAAAATTGAATTTTTAATCAAAAGTTAACCTATTGGGTCAATGGGTTGGTCATTTGGTCAAGGATTGACAATTTTGACCAAAGTTGACTTTTTGGTAAAAAGTTAACCTATTAGGTCAATGGGTTGGTCATTGGGTCAAGGATTGACGAATATGAACAAAGTTGACTTTTTGGTCAGAGATTGACTTATTTGATCAATAATTGATCATTAGGTCAAAAATTTACTAATTTGACCAAACTTGATTTTTTAGTCAAAAGTTGACCTATTGGGTTAATGGTGTGGTCATTAGGTTAAAAATTGGCAATTTGACCAAAATTGACTTTTTGGTCAAAAGTTAAAGCTACTGGGTCAAAAAGTTGGTCATTATGTCAAAAATTAACTTTTTGACCAAAATTGACTTTATGGTCAAAAGTTGACCTATTGGGTCAATGGGTTGGTGATTGGGTCAAGGATTGATCATTTTAACCAAAGTTGATTATTTGGTCAAAAGTTGACCCTATTGGGTCAATGGGTTGGTCATTGGGTCAAGGATTGAACATTTTGAGCAAATATTGACATTTATATCAGAGATTTACTTATTGGTTCGGAAATTGGTCATTTGGTCAAAAATTCACTTTTTTGACCAAAATTAACTTTTTGATCAAAAGTTGACCTATTGGGTCAATGGGTTGGTCATTAGATCAAGGATTGACTTTTTGGTCAGAGACTGACTTACATGGTCAATAATTAGTCATTATGTAAAAAATTGACTATTTTGACCAAAATTGACTTTTAGGTCAAAAGTTGTCCTATTGAGGGAATGGGTTTTTCATTATGTCAAGGATTGACCATTTTGACCAATGTTGACTTTTTTCTCAAAAGTTGATATATTGGGTGAATGGTCTGGTCATTGGGTCAAGGATTGACCATTTTGACCGAAGTTAAATTTTTGGTCAAAAGTTAACCTATTTGGTCAATGGGTCAAGGATTCACTATTTTGGCCAAAGTAGACTTTTTAGTCAGTGATCGACTTATTGGGTCAATAATTGATCATTAGGTCAAGAATTGATTATTTTTACCAAAATTAAGTTTTTGGTCCAAAGTTTACCTACTGATTAATGTGAGGGTGATTGGGTCAAGAATTGAGAATTTTGACCATAGTTGACTTTTTTGTCAAATGTTGACCTATTGGGTCATTGGGTCGGTCATTGGGTCAAGGATTGACTGTTTTGACCAAAGTTGACTTTTTCTCCAAAGATTGATACATTGGGGTGGTCAATAGGTTAAAAACTGAATATTTTTTCTAAAATTGACTTTTAGGTCAAAAGTAGACCTATTGGCTCATTCGGTCAAGGATTGACCATTTTAACTAAAGTTGTCTTTTTGGTTAGAGATTGACTTATTGGGTCAACAATTGGTCATTAGGCCAACAATTAATAGTTTTTACCAAAGTTAAAATTTTGGTTAAATGTTGACCAATGGTGTAAATGAGGTGATTATTGGGTCAGAGTATGACCATTTTGACATAAGTTGACTATTTTGTTCAAATGTTGACCTATTGGGTCAATGGGGGGTCATTAGGTCAAAAATTGACCATTTTTACCAAAATTGACTTTTTGGTCAAAAGTTGATATATTTGCTCAATGGGTTGGTCGTAGGTCTAGGATTGGCCATTTCGACCAAAGTTAACTTTTTGGTCATAAGTTGACCTGTTGGGTCAATGGGTTGGTCATTGGGTCAAGGATTGACGATTTTGACAAAAGTTAACTTTTTGGTCAGTGATTGACTTATTGGGTCAATAATTGGTCATTAATTCAAAAATTGACAATTTTGACCCAAATTGACATTTTGGTCGAAAGTTGACATGTTAGGTCAATGGGTTGGTCATTGGGTCAAGGATTGAACATTTTGACCAAAGATGACTTTTTGGTTTGAAATTAACTTACTGGGTCAATAATCAGTCATTAGGTCAAAAATTAACTATTTTGACCAAAATTGACTTTTGGGTCAAAAGTTGACCTATTAGGCTAATACGTTGGTCATTGGGTCAAGGATTGACCATTTTGACCAAAGTTGACTTTTTGGTCAAAATTTGACCTATTGGGTTAATGAGTTGGTCATTGAGTTAAAGATTGATCATTTTGACTAATGTTGACTTTTTGGTCATAAATTTATTATTATGTCAATAATGGGTCATTAGGTCAAAAATTGATTTTTTTGACCAAAATTGAACTTTTGGTCAAAAGTTAAACCATTGGGTCAATGGGTTTGTCTTTGTGTTAAAAATTGACCATTTTAACAAAAGGTTACTTTTTGGTCAAAAGTTGACCTATGTGGTCAATTGGTCTGACATTGGGTCAAGGATGGACCATTTTGACCAAAGTTAACTTTTTGGTTAGAGTTTGACTTACTGGGTCAATAATTGGTCATTAGGTCAAAAATTGATTATTTTGACCAAAATTGAATTTTTGGACAAAAGTTGACCACTTGGGTCAATGGGGTGGCCATTCTGTCAGAAATTGACAATTTTAACCAAAGTTGGTTTTTTTGTCAAAAGTTGACCTATTTAGCTCAATGTGGTGGTCATTAGGTAAAAAATTGACAATTTTGACCAAAATTGACTTTTTGGTCAAAAGTTGACCTATTAGCTTAATTGGTTGGTCACTGGGTCAAGGATTGACCATTTTGGCAAAAGTTGACTTTTAGGTTAAAAGTTGATCTATTGGGTCAATGGGTTGGTTATTATGTCAGAAATTGACCATTACGATTAATCTTGACTTTTTGGTCAACAGTTGACCTTCTGGGTCAATGGATGGTCATTAGGTCAATTTTTTTTATTTTGACCAAAATTGACTTTTTAGTCAAAAGTCGACCTATTGGCTTAATGGGTGTGTCATTGGGTCAAGGTTTGACAATTTTGACCAAGGTTAACTTTTTGGTCAAAAGTTGACCTATTGGATCTACGAGTTGGTCATTGGGTCAAGGATTGACCATTTTGACAAAAGTTAATTTTTGGGTCGAGGTTGACTTTTTGGGTCAATAATTGGTCTTTAGGTTAAAAATTAACTATTTTGACCAAAGTAGAATTTTTTATCAAATGTTGACCCATTGGGTAAACGCGGAGGTCATTAGGTTAAAAATTGACCATTTTTACCAAAGTTGACTTTTTTGGACTAAAGTTGACCTATTTGGTTAATGAGTTGGAAATTAGGTCAAGAATTGACCATTTGACCAAAGATGAATTTTTGGTCAAAAGTTGACCTATTGTGTCAATGCTTTGGTCATGAGGTCAAAAATTGACCATTTTGACCAAAGTTGACTTTTTGTTCAATTGTTGACCTATTGGGTCAATGAGTGGTCATTAGGTCAAAATTTACTATTTTGACCAAAAGTTGACCTATTGGGTCAATGGGTCTATCATTGGGTCAATGAGTAACCATTTCGACCACAATTGACTTTTTGATCAGAGATTGACTTATTGGGTCAATAATTGGTCATTAGGTTAAAAATTGACTATTTTGACCAAATTGAATTTTTTGTCAAATGTTGACCCATTGGTTCAACGGGGTGGTCATTGGGTCAAAAATTAACCATTTTGACCAAAGTTATCTTTTTGGTCAAAAGTTGACCGATTTGGTCAATGATTTGGTAATTGGGTCAAAGATTACCCATTTTGACCAAAGATGACTTTTTGGTCAAAAGTTGACCTATTGTGTTATTGGGTTAGTCATTGGGTAAAAAATTGACAATTTTGATCAAAGTTGACTCTTTGGTCAAAAGTTGACTTATTGGGTTAATGGGTGGTCATTAGGTCAAATATTGATTATTTTGACCAAAATTGACTTTTTGGTCAAAAGTTGACCTATTGGGTCAATCAGTTTGTCATTGGGTCAAGGATTGACCATTTTGACTAAAGTGACCTTGGTCAGAGATTGACTTATTGAGCAAATAATTGGTCATTAATTCAAAAATTGGCTATATTGACAAAGAATGCCTTTTTGGTCAAAAGTAGTCCTATTGGGCCAATGGGTTTGTCTTTTGGTAAAGGATTAACAATTCTGACCAAAGTTGACTTTTCTGTAAAAAGTTTCCTTATTGGGTCAATGGGTTAGTCATTGGGTCAAGGATTGACCATTTTGAACAGAGTTGACTTTTTGGTCAGAGATTGACTTATTGGGTCAATAATTGGTCATTAGGTACAAAATTAACTATTTTGATCAAAAGTGACTTTTTGGATAAATGTTTACCTGTTAGGTCAATGGGTTGGTCATTGGGTGAAGGATTGACCATTTTTTTACTAAAGATAACTCTTTGGTCAAAAGTTGACCTATTGGGCGAATGGATTAGTCATTAGTTTAAAGATTGACCATTTTGACCAAAGTTGACTTTTTGATCAGAGATTGACTTATTGGTTCTATAATTGGTCATTAGATCAAAAATTTATTAATTTGACCAAAATTAAATCTTTGGTTAAAAGTTGACCCATTAGGTCAATGGGTTGGTCATTTTGTCAGAAATTGACCATTTTTACCAAAGTTGTATTTTTGGTTAAGAGTTGACCGATTTAGGTCGGTGAGGAGGTCATTAGGTCAAAAATTAACAATTTTAACATTAATTGACTTTTTGTCAAAAGCTGACCTATTGGGTCAATGGGTTGGTCATTGGGTAAAGGATTGACTATTTTGGCCAAAGTTGACTTTTTGTTCAAAAGTTGACCTATTGGGTCAATGGTTTTTTCATTAGGTTAATGATTGACCATTTTTACCAAAGTTGACAGTTATGTCAAAAGTTGACCTATTGGGTTAATATTTGGTCATTAGGTCAAAAATTCACTATTTTGACTATTGTTGTCTTTTTGGTCAAAAATTTATCTATTTGGGTCATTGTGATGTCATTGGATCAAGGATTTACCATTTTGACCAAAGTTGACTTTATGCTAAAAAGTTAACATATTGGGTAAATGAGTTGGCGTTGGAGGATCGACAATAATGACAAAAGTTGAATTTTTGGTAAGAAATTGACTTATTGGGTGAATAATTGGTCACTACGTCAAAAATTGACTATTTTGACAAAATTGACTTTTTGTTAAAAAGGTGACGAACTGGATCAATGAGTTGGACATTTAGTCAAGAATTGACGATTTGACCAAATTTAACTTTTTTGTCAAAAGTTGACCTATTAGGTCAATAGGTAGGTCATTGGGTCACAAATTGACCATTT
Source organism: Papilionanthe hookeriana x Papilionanthe teres (assembly GCA_022702705.1). Taxonomy (NCBI): domain Eukaryota; kingdom Viridiplantae; phylum Streptophyta; class Magnoliopsida; order Asparagales; family Orchidaceae; genus Papilionanthe; species Papilionanthe hookeriana x Papilionanthe teres. The sequence continues at coordinate 90,289,798 of CM040427.1, read as the reverse complement.
TGACCAAAGTTAACTTTTTAGTCAAAAGTTGACATATTGGGTCAAAGGGTGGTCATTAGGTCAAAAATTGACTATTTTGACCAAAATTGACTTTTTGGTCAAAAGTTGACCTATCGGATCAATGGGTTTTTCATTGGGTCAAGGATTGGCCATTTTAACCAAAGTTGTCTTTTTTTCTCAAAAGTTGACATATTGGGTCATTGGGTCAAGGATTTGCATTTTGACCGAAGTTGACTTTTTGGTTAAAAGTAGTTCTATTTGGTCAATGGATTCATCATTGGATCAAGGATTCACTAATTTCTCCGAAGTTGACTTTTTGGTCAGAGATTGACTTATTGGGTCAATAAATTGGTCATTAGGTCAACAATTGATTATTTTGACTCAAATTGACTTTTTGGTCCAAAGTTGACTCTATCGGGTTATTGTCTTTGGTCATTGGGTCAAGAATTGAGAATTTTGACCAAAGTTAACTTTTTTGTTAAAAGTTGACCTATTGGGTCAATGGGTTAGTCATTGAGTCAAGAATTGACTATTTTGACCAAAGTTGACTTTTTGGCTAGAGATTGACTTATTGGGTCAATGGGGTGGTTATTTGGTAAAAAATTGACTATTTTGACCAAAATTGACTTTTTAGTCAAAAGTGGACCTATTGGCTCATTCAGTTAAGGATTGACCATTTTGACCAAAGTGGACTTTTTGGTTAGAGATTGACCTATTTGGTCAATAATTGGTCATTAGGTCAAAAATTGACTATTTTTTATCAAAGTTGAATTTTTGGTAAATGAGGTGTTTATTGGGTTAAAATATGAGCATTTTTACCAAAGTTGACTTTTTGTTCAAAACAAGACTAATTGGGTTAATGAGGCGGTCATTATGTCTAAAATTGACTATTTTGACCAAAAGTAACTTTTTGGTCAAAAGTTGACATATTTGGTCAATGGGTTGATCTTTGAGTCTAGGATTAACCATTTTGCGAAAGTTAATGTTTTGGTCATAAGTTGACCTATTGGGTCAATGGGTTGGTCATTGGGTCAAGGATTGACGATTTTGACAAAAGTTGGCTTTTTGTTCAGAGATTGACTTATTGGGTCAATAATTCGTCATTAATACAAAAATTGACTATTTTGAACAAAATTGATCTTTGGTCGAAAGTTGACATATTAGGTCAAAGGGTTGGTCATTGGGTCAAAAATTGACGATTTTGACCAAAGTTGACTTTTTGGTTAGAGCTTGACTTATTGAGTCAATTATTGGTCATTAGGTCAAAAATTTACTATTTTGACCAAAAATTACTTTTTGGTCAAAAGTTGACCTATTGGGTCAATGCGTTGGTCATTGGGTCAAGAATTGACCATTTTAACCAAAGTTGACTTTTTGGTCAAAAGTTGACCTATTGGGTTAATGGGTTTGTCATTGGGTCTAGGGTTCACCATTTTGACCAAAGTTAACTTTTTGGTCAGAGATTGACTTATTGGGTCAATAATTGGTCATGAGGTTAAAAATTGATTATTTTGACTAAAATTGAATTTTTGGTCAAAAGTTGACCCGTTGGGTCAATGGGGTTGTTAGAAATTGACCATTTTGACCAAATTTAACATTTTGTTCAAAAGTTAACCTATTGGGTCATTGGGTTGATCATTGGATCAATGATTGACGGTTTTTACCAAAGCTGACTTTTTGGTTAGAGTTTGACTTACCGGGTCAATAATTGGTCATTAGGTCAAAATTGACTATTTTGTCCAAAATTGACTTTTTGGTCAAAAGTTGACCTATCAAGTTAATGGGTTGGTCATCGGGTGATGTATTGACAATTTGGACAAAAGTTGACTTTTTGGTCAAAAGTTGACAAATTGGGTCAATGGGTTGGTCAACTGGTCATGGATTGACCTTTTTGACCAAGGTTGACTTTTTAGTTAGAGATTGGCTTATTGGACAATAATTGGTCAATATGTCAAAAATTGATTATTTTGACCAAAATTGAATTTTTGGTCAAAAGTTGACCAGTTGGGTCAACAAGGTGGTCATTGTGTTAGAAATTGACCATTTTGACCAAAGTTGGCTTTTTAGTTAAAACTTGACCTATTTAGGTCAATGAGGTGGTCACTAGGTCAAAAATTAACAATTTTGACCAAACTTGACTTTTTGAGCAAAGTTAACCTATTGGGTTAATGGGTTAGTCACTGGGTCAATGATTGACCATTTTGGCAAAAGTTGACCCATTGGGTGAGAAATTGATCATTATCACCAAATTTGACTTTTTGGTCAAAAGTTGACCTACTGGGTCAATGGATGGTCATTTGGTCAAAAATTGAGTATTTTGACCAAAATTGTCTTTTTTGTCAAAAGTTGACCTATTTGGTCAATGGATTGGTCATGGGTTAAGGTTTGACAATTTTGACAAAGGTTGACTTTTCGGCCAAATGTGGACCTATTGGATCAATGGATTGGTCATTGAGTCAAGGATTGACCATTTAGACTAAAGTAGACTTTCTGGTTAGAGATTAACTTATTGGGTCAAAAATTGGTCATTAGGTCAAAAATTGACTATTTTGACCATAATTGAATTTTTTTGTCAAAAGTTGACCCATTTGGTCAACGGGGAGGTCATTGGGTCAGAAATTGACCATTTTGACCAAAGTTGACTTTTTTGGTCAAAAGTTGACCTATTTGGTCAATGAATTGGTAATTAGGTCAAGAATAGAATGATTTGACCAAAGATTACTTTCTGGTCAAAAGCTGACTTATTGGGTCAATAAGTTGGTCATTGGGTCAGAAATTGACCATTATGACCAAAGTTGACTTTAGGTCAAAAGTTGACTTATTTGGTGAATGGATGGTCTTTAGGTCAAAAATTGACTATTTTGACCAAAATTGACTTTTTGGACCATAGTTGACCTATTGGGTCATTGGGTCAAGGATTGGCCATTTTGGCCAGATTTGACTTTTTGGTCAAAAGTTGACTTATTGGTCATTGGGTTGGTCATTGGGTCAAGGATTGACCATTTTCACCAAAGTTGATATTTTGGTTAAAAGTTGACCTACAGGGTCCATAATTGGTCATTAAGTAAAAAATTAACTATTTTGACCAAAATTAACTTTTTGGTCAAAAGTTGATCTATTGGGTAAATGAGATGTTATTGGGCTAACGATTTACCATTTTGTCCAAAGTTGACTTTTGGTCAGAGATTGACTTATTCGGTCAATAATTGGTCATTAAGTAAAAAATTAACTATTTTGACCAAAATTGACTTTTTGTTCAAAAGTTGACCTATTGGATCAATGAGTTGGTCATTGGGTCAAGAATTAACCATTTTGACCAAAGTTAACTTTTTGGTTTAAAGTTTACCTATTAGGTCAATGGGTTGGTCATTGGTTCACAAATTGACCCTTTTGACCAAAATTGACTTTTTAGTCAAAAGTTGACCAATTGGGTCAATGGGTTGTCATTGGTCAAAAATTGACCATTTTCACCGAAGTTGTCTTTTTTGTCAGAGATTTACTTATTTAGTCAATAATTGGTCATTAGGTTAAAAATTGATGTTTTGACCAAATTGAATTTTTAGTCAAAAGTTGACTTATTGGGTCAATGGGGTGGTCATAATGTCAAAAATTGACTATTTTGACAAAAATTGACTTTTTGGTCAAAGGTTGACCGAGTGGGTCAATGGATTGGTCATTGGGTCAAGGATTGTCCATTTTGACCAAAGTTGATTTTTTGGTCAAAAGTTAACCAATTGGGTTAATGGGTTTGTCACTGGGTCAAGGATCGACCATTTTGACCAAAGTTTCCTTTTTAGTCAAAGATTGACTTATTCGATCAATAATTGGTCAATAGGTAAAAAATTGACTATTTTGACTAAGATTGACTTTTTTGTCAAAAGTTGACCTATTGGGTCAATAGGTTGGTCATTGGGTCGAGGATTGATCATTTTGACAAAAGTTGACTTTCTGGTAAAAATTGAACTATTAGATCAATGGGTTGGTCATTGGGTTTGGTTAAAAGTTGACCTATTGGGTAAATGGGTTTGTCATTGGGTCAAAGATTGCTCATTTTGACCAAAGTTGACATTTTGGTTAGAGATTGAATTATTAGATCAATAATTGGTCATTAGGTCAAAAATTGAATATTTTGACCAAAATAGAGTTTTTGGTCAAAAGTCGACCTATTGGGTTAATGGGTTGGTCATTGGGTCAAGGATTGATCATTTTTAAGAAAGTTTACTTTTTGGTCAAAAGTTGACCTATTGGGTCAATGGGTTGGTCATTGCGTAAAAGATTGACTATTTTGACCAAAGGTGACTTTTTGGTCAGAGATTGACTTATTTTGTCAATAATTGGTCATTCGGTCAATAAATGATCATTCGGTCAAAAATTAATAATTTTGACCAAAATTTATTTTTTTCTCAAAAGTTGACCCGTTGGGTCAATTGGGCGATCATTATGTCAGAAATTGACCATTTTGACCAAAGTTGATTTTTATTCAAAAGTTGACCTATTGTGTAGTCATTAGGTCAGAAATTGTCAATTTTAACCAAACTTGACTTTTTTGTCAAAGTTGACTTATTGGGATAATGAGGTGGTCTAGGTAAAAAATTACCTATTTTGACCAAAATTAAATTTTTGGTCAAATGTTGACCTATTGGGTCAATGGGTTGCTCATTAGGTCAAGGATTGACTATTTTGACAAAAGTTCACTTTTTGGTTAAAAGTTGACCTATTGGGTCAATGAATTGGTTTGTAGTTCAAGGATTAACCATTTTGACCAAAGTTGACTTTTTTGGTCATTTTGTCAGAAATTTACCATTTTCACCAAAGTTGATTTTTGGTCAAAAGTTCAAATATTTTGTCAATGGGATGGTCCTTAGGTTAAAAGTTGACTATTTTGACCAAAATTGACTTTTTGGTCAAAAGTTGACCTATTTAGTCAACGGGTTGGTCATTGGCACAAGCGTTGACCATTTTGACAAAAGTTGTCTTTTTAGTCAAAAGTTGACCTATCGTGTTAATGGGTTAGTTATTGGGTCAGAAATTGAACATTTTAACAAAAGTTGACATTTTTTTCAAAAGTTGACCTATTGGGAAAATGGGGTGGTTGTAAGGTTAAAAATTGACCATTTTTGACCATTTTGACCAAAATTTACTTTTTTGTTAAAAGTTAACCAATTGGGTCAATGGGTATGTCATTGTGTCAAGGATTGACCATTTCGACCAAAATTAATATTTTGGTCAAATGTTCACCCATTGGGTCAATGAGGTTGTCATTAGGTCAAAAAATTGACTATTTTGACAAAAATTTAATAATTGGTCAAAAATTAATTTATTGGGTCAATGGGTTGGTCATTTGGTCAAGTATTGACCATTTTGACCAAAGTTGACTTTTTGGTAAAAAGTTAACTTTTTGGGTCAAAGGGTTGGTCATTGGGTAAAAGATTGACTATTATGAACAAAGTTGACTTTTTGGTCAGAGATTGACTTATTTTGTCAATAATTGGTCATTAGGTCAAAAATTGACTATTTTGAGCAAACTTGACTTTTTGGTCAAAAGTTGACCTATTGGGTTAATGGTGTGGTCATTAGGTTAAAAATTGACAATTTTGACCAAAATTGACTTTTTCGTCAAAAGTTGAACCAATTGGGTAAATAAGTTGGTCATTATGTCAAAAATTGACTTTTTTGACCAAAATTAACTTTTTGGTCAAAAGTTGACTTATTGGGTCAATGGTTTGGTCATTGGGTCAAGGATTAATCATTTTGGCCAAATTTGACTTTTTGCTCAAAAGTTGACCTATTGGGTCAATGGGTTGGTCATTTGTTCGAGGATTGAACATTTTGACCAAACGTTAACTTTTATATCAGATATTGACTTATTGGCTCAACATTTGGTCATTCAGTCAAAAATTAAATATGTTGACTAAACTTGACTTTTTGGCTAAAAGTTGACATATTCGGTCAATGGGTAGGTCATTGGGTCAAGGATTGACCATTTTGACCAAAGTTAACTTTTTCGTCAGAGATTGACTTACTGGGTCAATAATTGGTCATTAGGTTAAAAATTGACTATTTTGACCAAAATTGACTTTTTGGTGAAAAGTTGACCTATTGGGTAAATGGGTAAGTCATTGGGTCACAAATTGACCATTTTGACCAAAGTTAACTTTTTTATCAAAAGTTGACATATTGGGTCAATGGGTGGTCATTAGATCAAAAATTGACTATTTTGACCAAAGTTGCCTTTTTGGTCAGAGATTTACTTATTTGGTCAATAATTGGTCATTAGGTCAAAAATTGACAATTTTGACCAAAATTAAATTTTTGGTCAAATGTTGACCTATTGGGTCAATGGGGTAGTCTTTGGATCAGAAATTGATCATTTTGACCAGAGTAGTATTTTTGGTCAAAAGCTGACTTATTGGGTCAATGGGGAGGTCATAAGGTCAAAAATTGACTATTTTGACAAAAATTGACTTTTTGGTCAAAGGATGACCTAGTGGGTCAATGGGTTGGTCATTGGTCAAGGATTGTCTATTTTGACCAAAGTTGGTTTTTTGGTTAAAAGTTGATCAATTGGATCAATAGGTTGGTCATTAGGTCAAGGATCGACCATTTTGACCAAATGTCACTTTTTGGTCAAAGATTGACTTATTCGGTCAACAATTGGTCATTAGGTAAAAAATTGATTATTTTGACTAAAATTTACTTTTTTGTCAAAAGTTGACCTATTGGGTCTGTAGGTTGGTCATTGTGTCAAGGATTATTCATTTTGGCAAAAGTTGACTTTTTGGTAAAAAATTGACCTATTAGGTCAATGGGTTGGTCTTCGGGTTTGGTCAGAAGTTGACCTATTGGGTCAATGGGTTTGTCATTAGGTCAAAGATTGCTCATTTTGACCATAGACAACTTTTTAGTTAGAGATTGACTTATTGGGTCAATAAATGGTCATTAGTTCAAAAATTGAATATTTTGACCAAAATAGACTTTTTAATCAAAAGTTGACCTATTTGGTCAATGGGTTGGTCATTGGGTCAAGGATTGATCATTTTGACCAAAGTTTACTTTTTGGTTAAAAGTTGACCTATTGGGTCAATGGGTTGATCATTGAGTAAAAGATTGACCATTTCGACCGAAGGTGACTTTTTGGTTAGAGATTCACTTATTGGGTCAATAATTGGTCACTCGGTCAAAAATTGATTATTATGACCAAAATTTAATTTTTAGTCAAAAGTTGACCTATTGGGTCAATTGGGTGATCCTTATGTCAGAAATTGACCGTTTTGACCAAAGTAGACTTTTTGTCAAAAGTTGACCTATTGGGTCAGAAATTGACAATTTTGACCAAACTTGACTTTTTTGTCAAAAGTTGACCTATTGTGACAATGGGCTGGTCTAGGTGAAAAATTGATTATTTTGACCAAAATTAATTTTTTAGTAAAAAATTGACCTATTGGGTCAATGGGTTGTTCATTGGGTAAAGGATTGAATATTTTGAAAATGTTGACTTTTTGCTCAAAAGTTGACCTATTGGGTCAATGAGTTGGTTATTAGGTCAAGGATTGACCATTTTAACCAAAGTTGTCTTTTTTGGTTATTTGATTAGAAATTGACCATTTTGACCAAAGTTGACTTTTTGTTCAAAAGTTCATATATTTGGTCAATGGGATGGTCATTAGGTTAAAAATTGATTATTTTGACCAAAATTGACTTTTTGGTCAAAAGTTTGACTTATTTAGTCAATGTGTTGATCATTTGCTCAAGCATTGACCATTTTGATGAAAGTTATCTTTTTGGTCAAAAGTTGACCAATTAGGTCAATGGGGTGGTTGTTAGGTTAAAAATTGACCATTTTGACCAAAATTTACTTTTTTGTCAAAAGTTGACGAATTGGTTCAATGGGTATGTCATTGTGTCAAGGTTTGACAATTTTGACCAAAATTAACATTTAGGTCAAACGTTGACCCATTGGGTTAATGAGGTGGTCATTAGGTCAAAAATTTTCTATTTTGACAAAAATTGAATTTTTTGTCAAAAGTTAATCGATTGAGTCAATGAGTTGGTCATTTGGTCAAGGATTGATCATTTTGACCAAAGTTGAGTTTTTGGTCAAAAGTTGACCTATTGGGTCAATGTGTTGGTCTTTGGTTCGAGGATTGAACATTTTGACAAAATGTTCACTTTTATGTCAGAGATTGACTTATTGGTTCAATAATTAGTCATTTGGTCAAAAATTAACTATTTTGACTAAAATTGACTTTTTGGTCAAAAGTTGATCTATGGGTCAATGGGTTGGTCATTGGGTCAAGGATTAATTGTTTTGACCAAAGTTGACTTTTTGGTCAGAGATTGACTTACTAGGTCAATAATTGGACAATAGGTCAAAAATTGACTATTTTGACCAAAATTGACTTTTTAGTCAAAAGTTGACCAATTGCGTCAATGGGTTTTTCATTGGGACAAGGATTGACCATTTTCACCAAAGTTGACTTTTTGCACAAAAGTTTATCTATTGGGTCAATTCTTTGGTCATTGGGTCAAGAATTGAGAATTTTGACCAAAGTTAACATTTTTGTCAAAAGTTGACCTATTGGGTTAATAGTTTGGTCATTGGGTCAAGAATTGACTTTTTTACCAATGTTGACTCTTTGGCCAGAGATTGACTTATTGGGTCAATGGGGTGGTCATTAGGTCAAAAATTGACTATTTTGACTAAAATTGACTTTTTGATCAAAAGTTGATTTATTGGCTCATTCGGTCAAGGATTGACCATTTTCACCAAAGTTGTCTTTTTGGTCTGAGATTGACTTTTTGGGTCAATAATTGGTTATTAGGTTAAAAATTGACTATTTTTACCTAAGTTGAATTTTTGGTTAAATGTTGACCAATAGGGTAAATGAGGTGGTTCTTGGGTCAAAAACAACCATTTTGACTAAAATTGACTTTTTGTTGAAAAGTTGACCTAATTGGGTCAATTAGGGGTCATTAGTTCAAAAATTGACTATTTTGACCAAAATTGACTTTTTGGCCAAAAGTTGACATATTTGGTCAATGTGTTGGTCAATGGGCCAAGGATTGACCATTTTGATGAAAGTTAACTTTTTGGTCAAAATTTAACATAGTGGGTCTATGGGTTGGTCATTAGGTCAAGGATTGACCATTTTGACCAAAGTTGACTTTTTGGTAAGAGATTGACTTATTGAGTCAATAATTGGTCATTAGGTCAAAAATTGACCTATTGGGTCAAGAATTAAAAATTTGTACCAAACTTGACTTTTTGGTCAAAAGTTGACTTATTGGGTCAATGGGTTAGTCATTGAGTCAGAATTTGACCATTTTGACCAAATCAAATTTTTGGTCAAAAGTTGACATAATGGGTCAATGGGTTGGTCATTGGGTCAAATATTGATCATTTTGACCAAAGTTGACTTTTTGGTCAAAAGTTGACCTTCTGGGTCAATGAGTTGCTTACTGGGTGAAGGATTGACCATTTTGACTAAAGTTGACCTTTTGATCTTTGGGTCAGAAATTTACCATTTTGACCAAAGTTGACTTTTTAGTCAAAAGTTCATCCCTTTGGTCAACGAGATGGTCATTAGGTCAAAAATTGAATATTTTGACCGAAATTAACTTTTTGGTCAAAAGTTCACCTATTTAGTCAATGGGTTGGTCATTGGGTGAAGGATGACCATTTTGACTAAAGTAGTCTTTTTTGTCAAAAGTTGACCTATTGGGTCAATGGGTTGGTTATTGGGTCAGAAATTAACCAATTTAACTAAAGTTGACTTTTTGGTCAAAAGTTGACCTATTGGGTCAATGGGGTGGTTATTAGGTTAAAAATGGACTATTGTGACAAAAAAATTACTTTTTTGTCAAAAGTTGACCAATTGTGTCAATGGGTTGGTCATTTGGTCAAGGATTGACCATTTTGACCAAAGTTGACCTATTGGGTCAATGAGTTGGTTATTGGGCCAAGGATGACCATTTTGACCAAAGTTGACATTTTGGTCGTTAGGTCAGAAATTAACCATTCTGACCAAAGTTGACTTTTTGGTCAAAAGTTCATCTATGTGGTCAATGGGATGGTCATTAGGTTAAAAATTGACTAATTTGACCAAAATTTACTTTTTGCTCAAAAGTTGACCTATTTAGTCAATGGGTTGGTCAATAGGTCAAGGATGACCATTTTGACCAAAGTTGTCTTTTTGGTTAAAAGTTGACCTATTGAGTCAATGGGTTAGTTTTTGGGATAAAAGTTGACCATTTTAACTAAAGTTGACTTTTGGTCAAAATTTGACCTATTTGGTCAATGGGTCGTTATTAGGTTAAAAATTGACTATTTTGACCAAAATTTACTATTTTATCAAAAGTTGACCAATTGTTTCAATGGGCATGTCATTGTGTCAAGGATTGATCATTTTGACCAAAGTTGTCCCATTGGGTCAATGTGGTGGCCATTAGGTCAAAACTTGACTATTATGACAAAAATTGGTTTTTTGGTCAAAAGTTGACCAATTGGGTCAATGGGTTGTTCATTTGGTGAGAAATTAACCATTTTGACCAAAGTTGACTTTTTGGTCAAAAATTGACCGTTTTGAACAAATTTGACTTTTCGTCAAAGATTGACTTATTGGGTCAACAATTTGTCATTAGGTTAAAAATTGACTATATTGACCAAAATTGACTTTTTGGTCAAAAGTTGACATATAGGGTCAATTGGTTGGTCATTGGGTGAGAAATTGACCATTTTTACCAAAGTTGACTTTTTCGTCAAATGTTGAACTTTAGGTCAATTGGGTGGTCATTAAGTCAAAAATTGACTTATTGGGTCAATGTGTTGGTCATTATGTCAAAAATTGACTACTTTGACCAAAATTGACTTTTGCTCAAAAGTTTACATATTGGGTCAATGGTTTGGTCATTTGGTCATTTGGTCAAGGATTGACTATTTTGACCGAAGTTGACTTTTTGGTCGTAAGTTGATCTATTGGGTCAATGGGTTGAACATTGGGTCAAGGATTCTCCATTTTGGTCAAAGTTGACTTTTTGGTCAGAGATTGACTTTTTGGGTTAATAATTGGTCATTAGGTCAATAATTAATTATTTTGACCAAAATTGACTTTTTGGTCCAAAGTTGACCTACTGGGTTAATGTTCTAGTCATTGGGTCAAGAATTGAGAATTTTGACCAAAGTTGACTATTTTGTCAGAAGTTGACCTATTGGGTGAATGGGTTTGTCATTGGGTCAAGGGTTGACTATTTTGACCAAATTTGACTTTTCGGCCAAAGATTGACTTATTGGGTCAATGGGGTAGTCATTTTGTAAAAAATTGACTATTTTGACTAAAATTGACTTTTTGGCCAAAGGTCGACCTATTGGCTCATTCGGTCAAGGATTGACAATTTTGTCCAAAGTTGTCTTCTTGGTCCGAGATTGACTTAATGGGTCAATAATTTGTCTTTAGGTCAAAAATTGACTATTTTTACCAAAATTGAATTTTTGCTTAAATGTTAACCCGTTGGGTAAATGAGGTGGTTATTGGGTGAGAATATGGCCATTTTGACCATAGTTAACTTTTTGTTCAAAACTTGACCCATTGAGTCAATGGGGGGTTCATTAGGTCAAAAATTGACTATTTTGACCCAAATTAGCTTTTTGGTCAAAAGTAGACATATTTGGTCAATGGGTTGGTCATTGGGTCTAGGTTTGACCATTTCGACCAAAGTTAACTTTTTGGTCATAAGTTGAACTGTTGGGTCAATAAGTTGGTCATTGGGTCACGGATTGACGATTTTGACAGAAGTTGACTTTTTTGTCAAAGATTGACTTTTTAGGTCAATAATTGGTCATTAATTCAAAAATTGACTTTTTGGTTGAAAGTTGACATATTAAGTCAATGGGTTGGTCATTGGGTCAAGGATTGACCATTTTGACACAAGTTGACTTTTTGGTTAGAGATTGTCTTACTGGGTCAATAATTGGTCAATAGGTCAAAAATTGACTATTTTGACCAAAATTGACTTTTTGGTCAAAAGTTGACCTATGGGGTCAATGCGTTGGTCATTGGGTCAAGGATTGACCATTTTGACTAAAGTTGACTTTTTCGTCAAAAGTTTACTTATTGGGTTAATGGGTTGGTCATTGGGTCAAGGATTGACCATTTTGACCAAAGTTAACTTTTGAGTCAGAGATTTACTTATTTGGTCAAAAATTGGTCATTCGGTCAAAAATTGATTTTTTTGATCAAAATTGAAATTTTGGTCAAAAGTTGACCCATTAGGTCAATGGGGTTGTCATTGTGTCAGAAGTAGACCAATTTGACCAAAGTTGACTTTTTGGTCAAAAGTTGATCTATCCGGTCATTGGGTCGGTCATTGGGTCAAGGATTAACCATTTTGACCAAAGTTGATTTTTTGGTTAGAGTTTGACCTAAGTTGACTATTGGGTTAATGGGTTTGTTATTGGGGAATGGATTGACCATCTCGACCAAAGTTTACCTTTTGGTCAAAAGTTGACCTACTGGGTCAATGGGTTGGTCAATTGGTCATGGATGGACCATTTTGACCAAAGTTAACATTTTAGTTAGAGATTGACTTATTGGGTCAATAATTTTTCATTAGCTCAAACTTTATTATGTTGATCAAAATTGAGTTTTTTGTCAAAAGTTGACACGTTGGGTCAATGGGGTGGTCATTGTATCAGAAATTGACCAGTTTGACCAAACTTGACTTTTTTGTCAAAAGTTGATCTATTGGGTTAATTGGGTGGTCATTAGGTCAAAAATTCAGAATTTTGACCAAAATTAATTTTTTGGTCAAAAGTTATCCTACTAGGTTAATTGGTTGGTTATTGGGTCTTAGATTGACCATTTTGGTCAAAGTTGACTTTTTGATCAAAAGTTGACCTATTGGGTCAATAGTTTGGTCTTTGGGACAGAATTGACCATTTTGACAAAAGTTGACTATGTGGTCAAAAGTTGACTTATTGGGTCAATGGGTGGTCATTAGGTCAAAAATTAACTATTTTGACCAAAATTGACTTTTTGGTAAATAGATGACATATTGTGTCAATGGGTTGGTCATTGGGTCAAGGAATGACAATTTTGCCTAAAGTTTACTTTTTGGTCAAATATTGACCTATTAGGTCAACGAGTTGGTTATTGGGTCAAGGATTGACCATTTTGACTAAAGTTGACTTTTTGGTCAGTGATTTAATGGGTCAATAATTTGTCATTTGTTCAAAAAATGACTATTTTGACCAAAACTGAATTTTTGGTCAATAGTTCACTTATTGGGTCAATGGAGTGGTCATTGGATTAAAAATTGACCATTTTGATCAAAGTTGACTTTTTGGTCAAAAGTTAACCTATTTGGTCAATGAGTTGTTTATTATGTCAAGAATTGACCATTTTAACCAAAGATGACTTTTTGGTCAAAAGTGACCTATTGGGTCAATGGGCTGGTCATTGGGTCAGAAATTGACCATTTTGACCAAAATTGTCTTTTTGATCAAAAGTTGACCTATTTGGTCAATGGGTGGTCATTAGGTCAAAATTTGACTATTTTGACCAAAATTGACTTTTTTGTTAAAAGTTGACATATTGGGTCAATGAGTTTTTCAATGGGTGAAGGACTGACCATTTTCACCAAAATTGACTTTTTTCTCAAAAGTTGACCTATTGGGTCAATGGTTTGGTCATTGGGTGAAGGATTGACCATTTTGACCAAAGTTGACTTTTTTGTCGGAGATTGACTTATTGGGTCAATAATTGGTCATTAATTTCAAAAATTGACTATTTTGATAATATTTGACTTTTTGGTCAAAAATTGACCTATTAGGTCAATGGGTTGGTCATTGGGTCAAGGAATGTCCATATTGATTAAAGTTAACTGTTTGGTCAAAAGTTGAACTATTGGGTCAATGGGTTGGTCATTGGTCAATGATTAACCATTATGACCAAAGTTAAATTTTTGGTCAGAGATTGACTTATTGGGTCAATAATTGGTCATTAGGTCAAAAATTGACTATTTTGATCAAAATTGACTTTTTGGCCAAAAGTTGGCCTATTGGGTCAATGAGTTGGTCATTGGGTGAAGGATTGACCATTTTGACCAAAGTTGTCCTTTTGGTCAGAAGTTGATCTAATTGGTCGTTGGGTCAAGGATTGAATTTTTTGACCAAAGTCGACTTTTTTGTCACAGATTGACTTATTGGGTTATTATTTGGTTATTAGGTCAAAAATTGACTTTTTTGACCAAAACTGACTTTTTGGTCAATTGTTGGCCTATTCGGTCAAGGGTTGGTCATTGGGTCAAGGATTGACCATTTTAAGCAAAGTTGACTGTTTTGTCAAAAGCTAAACTCTTGAATTAATGGGTTGGTCATTGGGTCAAGGATTGACAATGAGTTTACTTTTTGGTTAGAGATTGACTTATTAAGTCAATAATTGGCCATTAGGACAAAAATTTAGTACTTTGACCAAAATTAAATTTTTGGTCAAAGTTGACCTATTAGGTTAATGGGTTGGTCATTGAGTCAAGGAATGACCATTTTGACCAAAGCTGACTATTTTGTCAAAAGTTGAACTCTTGGGTTAATGGGCTAGTCATTGGGTCAAGGATTGACCCTTATGACCAAAGTTGACTTTTTGGTCAGAGATTGACTTATTGGATCAAAAATTGGTCACTTGGTCAAAAAATGGCACGCTTCTACCAAAATTGAGTTTTTGTCCAAAATTTGACCTATTTGGTCAATGGCTGGTCATTGGGTCAAGAAATGATGATTTTGACCAAAGTTGACATTTTCGCAAGAAGCTGACCAATTGGGTCAACGGTTGGTGATTGGGTAAAGGATTGACCATTTTGACCAAAGTTGACTTTTTAGTCAAAGATTGACTTATTGGTTGAATAATCAGTCATTAGGTAAAAAATTGACTATTTTGACCCACACTTACTTTTTGGTCAAAAGTTTACCAATTGGGTCAATGAGTTGGTCAATGGGTTGATCAGTGGGTCAAGGAATGACCATTTTGACCAAAGATGATTGTTTCGTCAAAAGTTGAACTATTGGGTCAATGGGTTGGTAGATGGGTTAAGGATTAACCATTATGACCAAAGTTGACTTTTTGGTCAGAGATTGAAATATTGGGTCAATAATTGGTCATTAGGTCAAAAAGGACTATTTTGACCAAAATTGACTTTTTGTTAAAAATCTTACCTGTTTGGTCAATTGGTTGGTCATTGGATCAAGAATTGACCATTTTTTCCAAAGTCGACTTTATGGTAAGAAGTTAACTTTTTGAGTCATTAGGTTGGCCATGGGGTCAAGGATTGACTATTTTGACCAAAGTTGCCTTTTTGGTCAGAGATTGACTTATTGGGTAAATAATCGTTCATTATGTTAAAATTGACTATTTTGACCCACTCTTACTTTTTAGTCAAAAGTTGAACTATTGGGTTAATCGGTTGGTCATTGGGTCAACAAATGACCATTTTGACCAAAGTTGATTGTTTGGTCAAATGTTGAACTACTGGGTCATAGGTTACTAATTGGGTTAAGGATTGACCATTATGACCAAAGTGGACTTTTTAGTCAAAGATTGACTTATTGGGTCAATAATTGGTCATTAGGTCAAAAATTAACTATTTTGAACAAAATTTATTTTTTGTTCAAAAGTTGACCAATTGGGCCAATGAGTTGCTCATTGGGTCAAGAAATGACCATTTTGACCAAAGTTGAATTTTTTGTCAAAATTGGACCTATTGGGTCAATGGGTTGGTCATTGGGTCAGAAATTGACCATTTTGACCAATGTTGACTTTTTGGTCACAAGTTGACCTATTAGGTCAATAGGTAGTCATTAGGTAAAAAATTGACTATTTTAAGCAAAATTGATTTTTGGTCTAAAGTTGACCTATTGGGTCAATGAGTTGGTCATTGTGTCAAGGATTGACCATTTTGACCAAAGTTGACTTTTTGGTCAGTGATTGATCTATGGGATCAATAATTGGTCATTAGGTCAATAATTGACTATTTTAACCAAAATTGAATTTTTGGTCAAAAATTGACCCATTGGGTCAACGGAGTAGTCACTGGGTCAAAAATTGACCGTTTTGACTAAAGCTGACTTTTATTTATTAAAAGTTGACCTATTGGGTCAATGGATTGGTCATAAATTGATCCTTTTAACCAAAGTTGACTAATAGGGTCAATGGGTGGTCACTAGGTCAAAAATCGACTATTTTGACTAAAATTAATTTTTTGGTCAAAAGTTGTCCTATTGGGTCAATGGGTTGGTCATTGGGTCAAGGATTGACCATTTTGAACAAAGTTGACTTTTTTCTCAAAAGTGGACCTATTGGGTAAATAGGTTGGTCAATGTGTCAAGGATTGACCATTTTGACCAAAGATGACGTTTTGGTCAAAGATTAGCTTATTGGATCAATAATTGGTTATTAGGTCAAAAATTGACTATTTTGACCAAAGTTGACTTTTTGGAAGAAAGTTAATATATTTGGTGAATGGGTTGGACATTAGGTCAACGATTGATTATTTTAACCAAAGTTGACATATTGTGTCAATGGGGTAGTCATTAGGTCATAAATAACTATTTTGACCAAAATTGACTTTTTGGTCAAAAGTTAACCTTTTTGGTTGATGGGTTGATCATTGGGTCAAGGATTGACCATTCAGATCAAAGTTGACTTTTTGGTCAGAAGTTGACCTATTGGGTCAAGGATTTATCATTTTGACTTAAGTTGACTTTTTGGTCAAAAATTGATTAATTGGGTCAATGTGACGGTCATTAGGTAAAAAATTGACTGTTTTAACAAAGATTGACTTTTTTGTTAAAAGTTGACTTATTGGGTGAATGGGTTGGTTATTCAGTCATTGATTGACCATTTTGACCAAAGTTAAATTTTTGGTCAAAGATTGACTTATTGTGTTAATAATTGGTCATTAGGTCAAAAATTAACTATTTTGACCAAAATTGACTTTTTGGTCAAAAATTTAACCATTTGGTCAACGGCGTGGTCATTGGGTCAGAAATTGACTATTTTGACCAAAGTTTGCATTTTGGTCAAAAGTTTGACTTACTGGGTCAATAATTGATCGTTAAGTTAAAATTGATTATTTTGATCAAAATTGACTTTTTGGTCAAAAGTTGACTATTGGGTTAATGGGTCGGTCATTGGATCAAGGATTGACCATTTCGACCAAAGTTGATTTTTTTGTCAAAAGTTAACCTTTTGGGTTAATCGATTGGTCAGGTGGTCAAGGATTGAACATTTTGACCAAACTTTACTTTTTAGTTAGAGATTGACTTATTGGGTCAATAATTGGTCATTAGGTCAAAATTTTCATTATTTTGACCAAAATTGAATTTTTGGTCAAAAGTTGACCAGTTGGGTCAATGGGGGTGGTCATTGTATAAGAAATTGATCAATTTGACCAAAGTTGGCATTTTAGTCAAAAGTTGACAACTTTAACCAAAATTGACTTTTTGATTAAAAGTTTACCTATTGGGTCAATGAGTTGGTCATTGGGTCAAGGATTGACCATTTTCACCAAAGTTGAATTTTTGGTCAGAGATTGACTTATGGGGTCAATAATTGGTCATTAGGTCAAAAATTGACTATTCTATCCAAAATTGAATTTTGGTCAAAAATTGACCCATTGAGTCAACAGGGTAGTCATTGGGTCAGAAATTGACCATTTTAACTAAAGTTGACTTTTTAATTAAAAGTTAACCTATTGGGTCAATGGATTGGTCAATGGGTCAGAAATTGACCATTTTAACCAAAGTTGTCTTTTTAGCCAAAAGTTAACCTATTGAGTCAATAGGGTGGTTATTAGGTTAAAAATTGACTATTTTGACCAAAATTTACTTTTTTGTCAAAGGTTGACTAATAGTGTCAATGGGCATGTCATTGTGTCAAGGATTGGCCATTTTGACCAAAGTTGACCCATTGGTTCAATGGGGTGGCCATTTGGTCAAAAATTGACTATTTTGACGAAAATTAAGTTTTTGGTCAAAAGTTGACCTATTGGGTCAATGGGTGGTCTTTACGTCAAAAATTGACTATTTTGAATTGACCTTTTCATCAAAAGTTGACATATTGGGTCAATGGGTTGGTCATTAGGGTCAAGGATTGACCATTTTGACCGAAGTTGACTTTTTGGTCAAAAGTTAACATATTGGGTCAATGAGTTAGTTATTGGGCCAAGGTTTGACCATTTTAACCAAAGTTGACTTTTTGGTAAAAAGTTAACTTATTCGGTCAATGGGTTGGACTTTGAGTCAAGGATTGACTATTTTAAACAAAGTTGATTTTTTGGTCAGAGACTGACTTATTTGGTCAATAATTGGTCATTAGGTCAAAAATTGACTATTTTGACCAAAGTTAAATTTTTAATTAAAAGTTGACATATTTGGTTAATGGTGTGGTCTTTAGGTAAAAAATTGATAATTTTGACCAAAATTGACTTTATGGTCAAAAGTTAAACATATTGGGTCAATAAGTTGGTCATTATGTCAAAATTTGACTTTTTTAACTGAAATTAACTTTTTGGTCAAAAGTTGACCATTTGGGCAAAGGGTTGGTCAATGGGTCAAGGATTGATCATTTTAACCAAAGTTAACTTTTTGGTCAAAAGTTGACCTTTGCGTCAATAGGATGGTCATTAGTTCGAGGATTGAATATTTTGACCGAAATGTTGACTTTTATGTCAGAGATTGACTTATTGGTTCAATTGGTTATTTGGTCAAAAATTAACTATTTTTTACTAAAATTGACTTTTTGGCTAAAAATTGACCAATTGGGTCAACAGATTGGTCATTGGGTCAAGGATTGACCATTTTGGCTAAATTTGACTTTTGGTTAGAGATTGACTTACTGGGTCAATAATTGGTCATAAGGTCAAAGATTGACTATTTTGACAAAAATTGACTTTTTGGTCAAAAGTTAACATATTGGGTAAATGGGTTGGTCATTGGGTCACAAATTGACCATTTTGACCAAATTTAACTTTTTAGTCAAAAGTTAACCTATTGGGTGATTGGGTGGTCATTAGGTCAAAAATTGACCATTTTGACCAAATTTGTCTTTCAAGTCAGAGATTTACTTAATTGGTCAATAATTGGTCATTAGGTCAAAAATTGACTATTTTGACAAAAATTGAATTTTTGGTGAAAAGTTGATATATTGGGTCAATGGGGTAGCATTGGGTCAGAAATTGACCATTTTGACCAGAGTTGAATTTTTGGTCAAAGTTGACCTCTTGGGTAAATGGGGTTGTCATAAGGTCAAAAATTGATTATTTTGATAAAAATTGACTTTTTGGTCAAAGGTTGACATAGTGGGTCAATGGGTTAGTCATTTGGTTAATGATTGTCCATTTTGACCAAAGTTGATTTTTTTGGTCAAAAATTGACCAATGGGTGAATGGGTTGGTCATTGGGTCAAGGATCGGCCATTTTGACCAAAGGTTACTTTTTGGTCAGAGATTGACTTATTCGGTCAATAATTGGTCATTAGGTAAAAAATTGATTATGTTGACTAAAATTGACTTTTTGTCAAAAAAAGACCTATTGTGTCAATAGGTTTGTCATTGGGTCAATAGGTTGGTCATTGGGTCAAAGATTGATCATTTTGACAAAAGTTGACTTTTTGGTAAAAAATTGACCTATTAGGTCAATGGGTTGGTCATTGGGTTTGGTCAAAAGTTGACCTATTGGGTCAATGGGTTTGTCATTGGGTCAAAGATTGCTCATTTTGACCAAAGTTAACTTTTTGGTTAGAGATTGAGTTATTGGGTCAATAATTGGCCATTAGGTCAAAAATTAAATATTTTGACCAAAACAGACTTTTTGGTCAAAAGTTGTCCTATTTGGTCAATGGGTTGGTCATTGGGTCAAGGATTGATCATTTTGACCGAAGTATACTTTTTGGTCAAAAGTTGACCAATTGGGTCAATGGGTTGGTCATTGAGTAAAAGATTGACCATTTCAACCAAAGGAGACTTTTCGGTCAAAGATTGACTTATTCGGTCAATAATTGGTCATTCGGTCAAAAATTGATTATTTTGATTAAAATTTTATTTTTTGGTCAAAAGTTGACCCATTGGGTCAATGGGGTGATCATTATGTCAGATATAGACCGTTTTGACCAAAGTTGACTTTTTGTCAAAATTTGACCTATTGGGTCAGTGGTTTGGTCATTGGGTCAGAAATTGACAATTTGTCCAAACTTGACTATTTTTGTCAAAAGTTGACCTTTTGGGACAATGGGGTGGTCTAAGTAAAAAATTGATTATTTTGACCAAAATTGAATTTTTGGTCAAAAGTTGACCTATTGGGTCAATGCGTTGTCCATTGGGACAAGGATTGACTATTTTGACAAAAGTTGTCTTTTTGGTCAAAAGTTGACCTATTGGGAGAATGAGTTGGTTATTATGTCAAGGATTGACCATTTTGACAAAAGTTGACTTGTTTGGTCATTTGGTCAGAAATTAACCATTTTGACCAAAGTTGACTTTTTGTTCAAAGTTCATATATTTGGTCAATGGGATGGTCATTAAATCAAAAATAGATTATTTTGACCAAAATTGACTTTTTGGTCAAAAGTTGACCTATTTGGTCAATGGGTTGGTCATTGGCTCAAGCACTGACCATTTTAACTTAAGTTGTCTTTTTTGTCGAAAGTTGACCTATTGGGTCAATGGGATGATTATTAGGTTAAAAATTGACCATTTTGACAAAAATTTACTTTTTGTCTAAAGTTGACCAATTGGGTTAATGTGTATGTCATTATGTCTAGGATTGACCATTTTAACCAAAATTAACATTTTGGTCAAACGTTGACCCTTTGGGTCAATGAGGTGGTCATTTGGTTAAAAATTGACTATTTTGACAAAACATTGAATTTTTGGTCAAAAGTTAATCTATTGGGTCAATGGGTTGGTCATTTAGTTAAGGTTTGACCATTTTGACCAAAGTTGACTTTTTGGTAAATAGTTAACCTATTTGGTCAATGGGTTGGTCATTGGGTCAAGGATTGACCATTATGAACAAAGTTTACTTTTTGGTCGGAGATTGACTTATTCAGTCAATAATTGGTCATTAGGTCAAAAATTAACGATTTTGACCAAACTTGACTTTTTGGTCAAAAGTAGACCTATTGGGTTAATGTTATGGTCATTTAATCTAAAATTGACAATTTTGACCAAAATAGACTTTTTGGTCAAAAGTTAAACTTACTGGGTTAAAAAGTTGTTCATTATCTCAAAAATTGACTTTTTTGACCAAAATTTACTTTTTAGTCAAAGGTTGGCTTATTGGGTTAATGGGTTGGTATTGGATCAAGTATTGATCATTTTGACGAAAGTTGACTTTTTGGTCAAAAGTTGCCCTATTGGGTCAATGGGTTGGTCATTGGTTCGAGGATTGAACATTTTGACCAAATGTTGACTTTTATGTCAGAGATTGACTTATTGGTTCAATAATTGCTCATTTGTTCAAAAATTAACTATTTTGACCAAAATTGACTTTGGTCAAAAGTTGGACTATTGGGTCAATGGGTTGGTCATTGGGTCAAGGATTGACCATTTTGACCAAAGTTGACTTTTTGGTCAAAGATTGAC
Organism: Papilionanthe hookeriana x Papilionanthe teres; assembly: GCA_022702705.1. Classification (NCBI taxonomy): domain Eukaryota; kingdom Viridiplantae; phylum Streptophyta; class Magnoliopsida; order Asparagales; family Orchidaceae; genus Papilionanthe; species Papilionanthe hookeriana x Papilionanthe teres. The sequence continues at coordinate 90,268,168 of CM040427.1, read as the reverse complement.
TCAATGGGTTAATAATTGGTCATTAGGTCAAAAATTGACTATTTTGACCAAAATTGACTTTTTAGTCAAAAGTTGACCTATTGGGTCAATGGGTTTTTAATTGGGTCAGGGATTGACCATTTTCACCAAAGTTGACTTTTTGCTCAAAAGTTGATCTATTTGGTCAATGGTTTGGTCATTGGGTCATGGATTGACTATTTTGACCGAAGTTCACTTTTTGTCAAATCTTCACCTATTGGGTCAATGGGTCAAAGTTTCACGATTTTCGTCAAAGTTTACTTTTTGGTCAAAGATTGATGTATTGGGTCAATAATTGGTCATAAGTCAAGAATTGATTATTTTGACCAAAATTGACTTTTCGTTCCAAAGTTGACTTACTGGGTTAATGTGATAGTCATTGGGTCAAGAATTGAGAATTTTGACCAAAGTTGTCATTTTGTCAAAAGTTGACCTTTTGGGTCAATAAGTTGGTCATTAGGTCAAGGATTGACTATTTTGACCAAAGTTGACTTTTTGGCCAGAGATTGACTTATTGGGTCAATGGGGTTGCATTAGGTCAAAAATTGACTATTTTGATTAAAATTGACTTTTTGGTCAAAAGTTGACTTATTGGCTCATTCGGTCAAGGAAGGACCATTTTTGCCAAAGTTGTCTTTTTGGACAGAGATTGACTTATAGGGTCAAAAATTGGTCATTATGTCAAAAATTGACTATTTTACCAAAGTTGAATTTTTTGTTAAATGTTGACCAATTGGGTAAATGAGGTGGTTATTGGGTCAAAATATGACCAATTTGACCAAAGTTAACTTTTAGTTCAAAAGTTGACCTATTGGATTGATGTGAAGTCATTAGGTCGAAAATTGACTATTTTGACCAAAATTGACTTTTTGGTCAAAAGTCGACATATTTGGTCAATGGGTTGGTGATTGGGTTAAGGATTGACCATTTTGACCAAAGTTGACTTTTTGGTCAAAAGTTGACCTATTGGGTTTATGAGTTGGTCATTGGGTCAAGGATTGGCCATTTTGACCAAAGTTGACTTTTTGGTAAGAGACTAACTTATTGGGTCAAAAATTGGTCATTAGGTCAAAAAATTGGTCGTTATGTCAAAAATTGACTATTTTGACTAAAATTGACTTTTTGGTCAAAAGTGGAACTATTGAGTCAAAGTGTTGGTCATTGGGTCAAGGATTAACAATTTTGACCAAAGTTAACTTTTTGGTCAAAAGTTGACCTATTGTATCAATGGGTTGGCCATTGGGTCAGAAATTGACCATTTTGACCAAATCGACTTTTTGATCGAAAGTTGACATAATGGGTCAATGGGTTGGTCATTGGGTCAGAAATTGACCATTTTGACCAAAATTGACTTTTTGGTCAAAAGTTGACCTATTGGGTCAATGGGTGGTCATTAGGTCAAAAGTTGACTATTTTGACCAAAATTGACTTTTTGGTAAAATGTTGAATTATTGGGTCAATAGGTTGGTCATTGGGTCAAGGATTAACCATTTTGACCAAAGTTGACTTTTTAATCAAAAGTTGACCTATTGGGTCAATGAGTTGCTTTGACCATTTTGACCAAAGTTCACCTTCTTTGTCATTGGGTCTGAAATTAACCATTTTGACCAAAGTTGATTTTTTGGTCAAAAGTTCATCTATTTCGTCAATGAGATGGTCATTAGGTCAAAAATTGACGTTTTGGTCAAAAGTTCACCTATTTAGTCAATGGGTTGGTCATTGTGTCAAGGATGACCATTTTCACCAAAGTTGTCTTTTTGGTCGAAAGTTGACCTATTGGATCAATGGGTTTGTTATTGGGTCAGAAATTGACCATTTTAACTAAAGTTGGCTTTTTGGTCAAAAGTTGACCTATTGGGTCATTGGGGTGGCTTTTAAGTTAAAAATTGACTATTGTGACCAAAAATTTACTTTTTTATCAAAAGTTGACCAATTATGTCAGTGGGTTGGTCAATAGGTCAGAGATTGACCATTTTGACCAAAGTTGACTTTTTGGTCAAAAGTTGACCTATTGGGTCAATGAGTTGGTTATTGGGTCAAGGATGACCTTGTTGATCAAAGTGAGAATTTGGTCATTGGGTCAGAAATTAACCATTTTGACCAAAGTTAACTTTTTGGTCAAAAGTTCATCTATTTGGTCAATGGGATGGTCATTCGGTTAAAAATTGACTAATTTGACCAAAATTGACTTTTTGCTCGAAAAGTTGATCTATTTAGTCAATGGGTTTATCATTAGGTCAAGGATTGACCATTTTGACTCAAAGTTGTCTTTTTGGTCAAAAGTTGACTATTGGGTAAATGGGTTAGTTATTAAGACGGAAATTGACCATTTTAACTAAAATTAACTTTTTAGTCAAAATTTGACGTATTGGGTCAATAGGTTAGTTATTAGGTTAAAAGTTGACTATTTTGACCAAAATTTACCAATTGGGTCAATGGGGTGGCCATTAGGTCAATTGGATTGACCATTTTGACCAAAGTTGACCCATTGGGTCAATGGGGTGGCCATTAGGTCAAAATTTGATTATTTTGACAAAAATTGACTTTTTGGTCAAAGGTTGACCAATTGGGTCAATGGGTTGTTCATTGGGTCAGAAATTGACCATTTTGACCAAAGTTAACTTTTTGGTCAAAAGTAGACATATTAGGTCAATTGGGTAGTCATTAGGTAAAAAATTGACCATTTTGAACAAAGTTGACTTTTTGGTCAGATTGACATATTGGGTCAATAATTGTTCTTTAGGTTAAAAATTGTCTATTTTGACCAAAATTGACTTTTTGGTCAAAAGTTGACGTCTAGGGTCAATGGGTTGGTCATTGGGTTAGAAATTGACCATTTCGACCAAAGTTGACATATTAGTCAAAAGTTGACCTATTGGGCCAATTGTGTGGTCATTAAGTCAAAATTTGACTATTTTGACCAAAATTAACATTTTTGTCAAAAGTTGATCTATTGGGTCAATGAGTTGGTCATTATGTCAAAAATTGATTATTTTGACAAAAATTGACTTTTTGCTCAAAATTGACTTCATGCTCAAAAGTTGACATATTTGGTCAATGGTTTGGTCATTGGGTCAAGGATTTACTATTTTGACCGAAGTTGACTTTTTGGTCAAAACTTGATCTATTGGGTCAATCGGTTGATCATTATGTCAAGGATTCACCATTCTGGTCAAAGTTGACTTTTTGTCAAAGATTCACTTATTGGGTCAATAATTGATCATTAGGTCAAGAATTAATTATTTTGACAAAAATTGACTTTTTGGTCCAAAGTTGACCTACTGGGTTAATGTGCTGGTCATCGGGTCAAGAATTAAGTATTTTGACTAAAGTTGACTCTTTTGTCAAAAATTGACCTATTGATGGGTTGGTAATTAGGTCAAGGGTTGACTATTTTGACCAAAGTTGACTTTTTGGCCAGAGATTGACTTATCTGGTCAATGTGGTGGTCATTTGGTTAAAAATTGACTATTTTGACCAAAATTGACTTTTTGGCCAAATGTCGACCTATTGGCTCATTCGGTCAAGGATTGACCATTTTGACCAAGGTAGTCTCTTTTGTCAAAGATTGACTTATTGGGTCAATAATAGGTCATTAGATCAAAAATTGATTATTTTTACCAAAGTTGAACTTTTGGTTAAATTTTGACCCATTGAGTAAATGAGCTAGTTATTAGGCCAGAATATGACCATTTTGATCAAAGTTGACTTTTTGTTCAAAACTTGGCCTATTAGGTCAATGGGGGGTCATTGGTCAAAAATTAATTATTTTGACCAAAATTGACTTTTTGGTCAAAAGTTATCATATTTGGTCAATGGGTTGGTCATTGGGTCTAGTATGGGCCATTTCAACCAAAGTTAACTTTTTGGTCATAAGTTGACCTGTTGGTCAATTGGTACCATCATTGGGTCACGGATTGATGATTTTGACAAAAGTTGACTTTTTGGTCAAAGATTGACTTATTGGGTCAATAATTGGTCTTTAATTCAAAAATTGATTATTTTGACCAAAATTGACGTTTTGGTCGAAAGTTGACATATTAGGTCAATGGGTTGGTCATTGTGTTAAGGATTGACCATTTTGACACAAGTTAACTTTTGGTTAGAGATTGATTTGCTGGGTCAATAATTGGTCATTAGGTTAAAAATTGACTTTTTGGTCAAAAGTTGACTTATTGGGTCAATGCGTTGGTCGTTGGGTCAAGGATTGACCATTTGGACGAATGTTGACTTTTTGGTCTAAAGTTGACTTATTAAGTTAGTGGGTTGGTCATTGAGTTAAGGATTGACGGTTTTGACAAAAGTTGAATTTTTGGTCAGAGATTTACTTATTGGGTCAATAATTGGTCATTAAGTCAAAAATTGATTTTTTGACTAAAATTGAATTTTTGGTCAAAAGTTGACCCGTTGGGTCAATGGGATTGCCATTGTGTCAGAAATTGACCATTTTGACCAAATTTTACTTTTTCATCAAAAGTTGACATATGTGGTCAATGGGTCGGTCATTAGGTCAAGGATTAAACATTTTGACCAAAGTTGATTTTTTTGTTAGAGTTTGATTTCCTGGGTCAACAATTGATCATTAAGTTAAAATTTACTATTTTGACCAAAATTGACTTTTTGGTCGAAAGTGGACCTGTTGGGTTAATGGGTTGATCATTGGGTGAAGGATTGACCATCTCGACCAAAGTTGACTTTTTAGTCAAAAGTTAACCAATCGGGTCAATGGGTTGGTCAATTGGTCAAGGATTGACCATTTTGACCAAAGTTAACTTTTTAGTTAGAGATTGAGTCATTGGGTCAATAATTGGTCATTAGCTCAAAAATTGATTATTTTGACTAAAGTTGAATTTTTGGCCAAAAGTTGACCTGTTTGGTCAACGGGGTGGTCGTTGAATCAGAAATTGACCATTCTGACCAAACTTGACTTTTTGGTCAAAAGTTGACCTATTGGGTTAATAGGGTGGTCATTAGGACAAAAAATTAAAAATTTTGACCAAAACTGACTTTTTTGGTCAAAAGTTATCCTATTGGGTCAATTGGTTGGTTATTGGGTCATGAATTGACCATTTTGGCAAAAGTTGCCTTTTTGATCAAAAGTTGACCTATTGGGTCAATAGGTTGGTCATTGGGAGAGAAATTGGCCATTTTGACCAAAGTTGACTATTTGGTGAAAAGTTGACTTATTGGGTCAATGGGTGGTCCTTAGGTCAAAATTTAATTATTTTGACCAAAATTGACTTTTTAGTCAAAAGTTGGCCTATTGTGTCAATGGGTTGGTCATTGGGTCAAGGATTGACCATTTTGCCCAAAGTTGACTTTTTGGTCAAATATTGACCTATTAGGTCAATGGGTTCGTTATTAGGTCAATGATTGACCGTTTTGACCAAAGTTGACTTTTTGGTCAGTGATTAACTTATTGGGTCAATAATTCATCATTAGGTGAAAACTATTTTGACCAAAACTGAATTTTTGGTCAAAAGTTGACTTATTGGGTCAACGGGGTGGTCATTGGATTAGAAATTTGCCAATTTGATCAAAGTTGACTTTTTGGTCAAAAGTTAACCTATTTGGTTAATGAGTTGTTTATTAGGTCAAGAATTGACCATTTTAACCAAAGATGACGTTTTGGTCAAAAGTTGACCTATTGGGTCAATGGGTTGGTCATTGGGCCAGAAATAGACCATTTTGACCAAAATTGACTTTTTGGTCAAAAGTTGACCAAATGGGTCAAAGGGTGGTCATTAGGTCAAAATTTGACTATTTTGACCAAAATTGACTATTTTGTCAAAAGTTGACTTATTGGGACAATGCGTTTTTCAATGGGTCAAGGATTGATCATTTTCACCAAAGTTAACTTTTTTCTCAAAAGTCGACCTATTGGGTCAATGGTTTAGTTATTGGGTCAAGGATTGACCATTTTGACCAAAGTTAACTTTTTTCTCAGTGATTGACTTATTAGGTCAATAATTGGTCATTAATTTCAAAAATTAACTATTTTGACAAAAGTTTACTTTTTGATCAAAAGTTGACCTATTAGGTCAATGGGTTGTTCATTGGGCCAAGGAATGTCCATTTTGACCAAAGTTGACTGTTTACTCAAAAGTTGAACTATTGGGTCAATGGGTTGGTCATTGGGTCAAGGATTGTCCATTATGACCAAAGTTGACTTTTTGGTCAGAGATTGACTTAGTGGGTCAATAATTGGCCATTAGGTTAAAAATTGACTATTTTGACCAAAAATGACTTTTTGATCAAAAGTTGACCTATTAGGTCAATGGGTTGGTCTTTGGGTTAAAGATTGACCATTTTGACCAAAGTTGACTTTTTGGTCAAAAGTTGAACTATTAGGTCAATGGGTTGGTCATTGGCTCAAGGATTGACCATTATGACCAAAGTTGACTTTTTTGTCAGAGATTGACTTAGTGGTTCAATAATTGGTCATTAGATCAAAAATTGACTTTTTTTGACCAAAATAGACTTTTTGGTCAACAGTTGACCTATTGGGTAAATGCATTGGTAATTGCGTCAAGGAATGACCATTTTGACCAAAGTTTACTGTTTTGTCAAAAGTTGAACTCTTGGGTTAATGAGTTGGTCATTGGGTTAAGTTTTGACTTTTATGACCAAAGTTGACTTTTTGGTCAGAGATTGATTTACTGGGTCAATAATTGGTCATTAGTTCAAAAATTGACTATTTTGACCAAAATTAATTTTTTGGTCAAAAGTTGACCTATTAGGTTAATGGGTTGGTCATTGGGTCAAGGAATGACCATTTTGACCAAAGTTGACTATTTTGTCAAAAGTTGAACTCTTGGGTTAATGGGTTGGTCATTGGGTCAAGGATTGACCATTATGACCAAAGTTGACTTTTTGGTCAGAGATTGACTTATTGGATCAATAATTGGTCACTAGGTCAAAAAATGACTATTTCTACCAAGATTGACTTTATGTCCAAAATTTGACCTATTGGGTCAATGGGTTGGTCATTGGGCCAAGCATTGACCATTTTGACCAAAGTTGATTTTTTGGTAAGAATTTGACCAATTGGGTTAATGGTTTGGCCAGTGGGTAAAGGATTGATTATTTAGACCAAACTTGACTTTTTGGTCAAAGATTGACTTATTGGGTCAATAATCGGTCATTAGGTCAAAAATTGAATATTTTAACCCACACTTACTTTTTGGTCAAAAGTTGACCGATTAGGTCAATGTGTTGGTCAATTGTTTGATCATTGGGTCAAGGAATAACCATTTTGTCCAAAGTTGACTGTTTGGTCAAAAGTTGAATTATTGGGTCAATGGGTTGGCCATTGGGTGAAGGATTGACCATTATGAGCAAAGTTGACTTTTTGGTCAGAGATTGAAATTTTGGGGCAATAATTGGTCATTAGGTCAAAAATGAGTATTTTCCCTAAATTGACTTTTTGTTCAAAATTTGACCTATTTGGTCAATGGGTTGGTCATTGGGTCAAGAATTGACCATTTTGACCAAGGTTGACTTTTTGGAAAGAAGTTGACTTATTGAGTCAATGGGTTGGCCATTGTGTCAAGGATTGACTATTTTGACCAAAGTTGACTGTTTGGTCAGAGATTGACTTATTGGGTCAATATCGGTCATTATGTCAAGAATTGACTATTTTGATCCACACATACTTTTTGGTCAAAAGTTGAACTATTGGGTCAATGGATTGGTCATTGGTTTGTTCATTAGGTCAAGAAATGACTATTTTGACCAAAGTTGACTGTTAGGTCAAAAGTTGAACTACTGGGTCAATAGGTTACTAATTGTGTCAAGGATTGACCATTATGACCAAAGTTGAATTTATAGTCAAAGATTGACCTATTGGGTCAATAATTGGTCATTAGGTCAAAAATTGACTATTTAGAACAAAATTGACTTTTTGTTCAAAAGTTAACCAATTGGGTCAATGAATTGGTCATTGGGTCAAGAATTGATCATTTTGACCAAAGTTAACTTTTTGGTCAAAAGTTGACCTATTGTGTCAATGAGTTGTTCATTGGGTCAAAAATTGACCATTTTGACCAAAGTTGACTTTTTGGTCAAGAGTTGACCTATTGGTCATTGGATGGTCATTAGGTCAGAAATTGACGATTTTGAACAAAATTGAATTTTTGGTCAAAAATTGACTCATTGGGTCAACGGGGTGGTCATTGGGTCAAAAATTGACCATTTTGACTAAAGTTGGCTTTTTCATCAAAAGTTGACTTATTGGGTCAATGGGTTGGTCAATGGGTCAGAAATTACCCATTTTGACCAAAGTTGACTTTTTGCCCAAAAGTTGACCATTTGGGTCAGTGGTCAATGGGTCAAAAATTGACTATTTTGACCAAATTGATTTTTTGGTCAAAAGTTGACCAATTGGTTCAATGGGTTGGTCCTTGGGTCAAGGATTGACTATTTTGACCAAAGTTTACTTTTTTTCAAAAGTTGACCTATTGGGTCAATGGGTTGGTCAATGTGTCAAGGATTGACCATGTTGACCAAAGATGACGTTTTGGTCAGAGATTGGCTTATTGGGTCAATAATTGGTTATTGCTAAAAAATTGACTATTTCGACCAAAGTTGACTTTTTGGTAGAAAGTTAATATATTTGGTCAATGGGTTGGTCATTGGGTCAACGATTGACAACTTTGACCAAAGTTGACATTTAGGTCAAAAGTTTACCTATTGGGTCAATGGGTTGGTTGTTGGGTCAGAAATTGACCATTTTAACTAAAGTTGACATATTGTGTCAATGGGGTGCTCATTAGGACATAAATTCACTAATTTGACCAAAATTGACTTTTTGGTCAAAAGTTGACCTATTTGGTTGATGGGTTGGTCATTGGGTCAAGGATTGACCATTTTGACCAAAGTTGACTTTTTGGTCAGAAGTTTTCCTACTACTTCTTTGAGTGGTCATTGGGTCAAGGATTCTACCATTTTAACTTAAGTTGACTTTTTGGTCAAAAATTAATCTGATCAGATCGATGAGGCTGATCATTGGTAAAAATCGACTATTTTGACAAAGACTGACTTTTTTGTCAAAAGTTGACTTATTGGGTCAATGGGTTGGTCATTCGGTCAATGATTGACTATTTTGACCAAAGTTAAATTTTTTCTCAGAGATTGACTTATTGTGTCAATCATTGGTCAGTAGGTCAAAAATTGACTAATTTGACTAAAATTAACTTTTTGGTCAAAAGTTGACCCATTGATTCAACAGCGTGGTCAATGGGTATAAAATTGTCCATTTTGACCAAAGTTTGCTTTTTGGTCAAAATTTTGACTTATTGGGTAAATAATTGGTCATTAGGTTAAAATTGATTATTTTGATCAAAATTGACTTTTTGGTCAAAAGTTGGCCTATTGGGTTAATGGGTTAGTCATTGGATCAAGTATTGACCATTTTGACCAATGTTAACTTTTTGGTCAAAAGTTAACCTATTAGGTCCATTGGTTGGTCAATTGGTTAAGGATTGACCATTTTGACCAAACTTTACTTTTTAGATAGAGATTAACTTATTGGGTCAATAATGAGTCATTAAGTCAAAAATTGATTATTTTGACCAAAATACAAATTTTGGTCAAAAGTTGGCCAGTTGGGGCAATATGGTGGTCACTGTGCTAGAAATTAACCATTTTGACCAAAGTTGGCTTTTTAGTCAAAAGTTGACCTATTTAGGTCAATGTGGTGGTCATTGGGTAAAAAATTGATAATTGTGACCAAAATTGACTTTTTGGTTAAAAGTTGACCTATTGGGTTAATGGGTTGATCACTAGGTCAAGGATTGACCATTTTACCAAAAGTTGACTTTTTGGTTAAAAGTTGAACTATTGGGTCAATGGGTTGGTCATTGGATCAGAAATTGACCATTATGACCAAAATTGAACTTTTGGTCAAATGTTGATCAATGGATGGTCATTAGGTCAAAAATTGACTATTTTGACCAAATTTACTTTTTGATCAAAAGTTGTCCTATTGGGTCAATGGGTTTGCCATTGGGTCAAGGTTTTACAATTTCGACAAAGGTTGACTTTTTGATCAAAAGTGGACCTATTAGGTCAACGAGTTGGACATTGGGTTAAGGATTGACCATTTTGAGTAAATTTAACTTTTTGGTCAGAGATTGACTTATTGGGTCAATAGTTGGTCATTAGGTCAAAAATTGACTACTTTGACCATAATTAAATTTCTTTGTCGAAGGTTGACCTATTGGGTCAACGGGGAGGTCATAGTGTAAAAAATTTTCAATTTTGACCAAAGTTAACTTTTTTGATCAAAAGTTGACCTATTTGGTCAATGAGTTGGTAATTGAGTCAAAAGTTGACTTTTTAGTCAAAAGTTCATTTATTTGGTCAAAGGGTTAAAAATTGACTAATTTAACCAAAATTGTCTTTTTGGTCAAAAGTTGATCTATTTAGTCAATGGGTTGGTCATTGGGTCAAGGATGACAATTTTGACTAAAACTGTCTTTTGGGTCAAAAGTTGACCTATTGGGTCAATGGGTTAGTTATTGGGACAGAAATTGACCTTTTTAACTTTAGTCAAAATGGTCAATGGGTTTGCCATTGGGTCAAGGTTTGACAATTTTGACAAAGGTTGACTTTTTGATTAAAAGTTGACCTATTGGGTTAATAGGTTGGTTATTTGGTTAAAAATAGACAATTTTGACCAAGCTTTACTTTTTTGTCAAAAGTTGACCCATTGGGTCAATGGGGCGGACATTGGGTCAGAAATTGACCATTTTGACTAAAGTTGACTTTTTGGTCAAAAGTTGACATATTGGGTCAATGAGGTGGTTATTAGGTCACAAGTTGACTAAATTGACCAAAATTGACTTTTTGGTCCAAAGCTGACCTATTGTGTCAAATGGTTGGCATTATGTCAAGGCTTGACAATTTTGACTAAAGTTCACTTTTGAATCAAAAGTTGACCAATTAGGTCAATGTGTTGGTGATTCGGTCAAAGATTGACCTTTTTGACCAAAGTTGACTATTTGGTCAGAGATTGACTTATTGGGTCAATAATTGGTCATTTTGTCAAAAATTGACTGTTTTGGTCAAAATTTGACTTATTGGGTCTATGGGTTGTTCATTGGGTATAGGATTGAACATTTTGACCAATGTTGACTTTTTGGTCAAAAGTTGACCAATTGGGTCAATGGATTAGTCATTGGGTCAAGGATTGACCATTTTTACCAAAGTTGACTTTTTGGTCACAGATTGACTTATTCGGTCAATAATTAGTCATTAGGTAAAAAATTGACTATTTTGACTAAAATTAACTTTTTGATCAAAAGTTAACCTATTAGGTCAATAGGTTGGTCATTGGGTCAATTATTGACCATTTTGACAAAAGTTGACTTATTTGTAAAAAGGTAATCTATTTGGTCAATGGGTTGGTCATTGGGTAAGAAATTGACCATTTTGGCCAAAGTTAACTTTTTGGCCAAAGTTAACTAAAATTAACTTTTTGGTCAAAAGTTGACCTGTTGGGTCAATCGATTTGTCATTGGGTCAAGGATTGACCATTTTGACTAAAGTGACTTTTGGTCAGAGATTGACTTATTGAGCAAATAATTGGTCATTAATTCAAAAAATTGGCTATTTTGACAAAGAATGCCTTTTTGGTCAAAAGTTGACCTATTGGGCCAATAGGTTGGTCATTTGGTAAAGGATTGACCATTCTGACCAAAGTTGACTTTTCTGTAAAAAGTTTCCTTATTGGGTCAATGGGTTGGAGAATGAGTTGGTTATTAGGTCAAGGATTGACCATTTTGACAAAAGTTGACTTTTTTGGTCATTTGGTCAGAAATTAACCATTTTGACCAAAGTTGACTTTTTATTCAAAGTTCATATATTTGGTCAATGGGATGGTCATTAAATCAAAAATAGATTATTTTGACCAAAATTGACTTTTTGGTCAAAAGTTGACCTATTTTGTCAATGGGTTGGTCAAAAATTGAGTATTTTGACCAAAATTGTCTTTTTGGTCAAAAGTTGACCAATTTGGTCAATGGATTGGTCATTGGGTTAAGGTTTGACAATTTTGACAAAGGTTGACTTTTTGGTCAAAAGTGGACCTATTGGATCAATGGATTGGTCATTGAGTCAAGGATCGACCATTTAGACTAAAGTTGACTTTCTGGTTAGAGATTGACTTATTGGGTCAAAAATTGGTCAATAGGTCTAAAATTGACTATTTTGACCATAATTGAATTTTTTGTCAAAAGTTGACCCATTTGGTCAACGGGGAGGTCATTGGGTCAGAAATTTACCATTTTGACCAAAGTTGTCTTTTTTGGTCAAAAGTTGACCTATTTGGTCAATGAATTGGTAATTTGGTCAAGAATAGAATATTTTGACCAAAGATGACTTTCTGGTCAAAAGTTGACTTATTGGGTCAATGGGTTGGTCATTGGGTCAGAAATTGACCATTATGACCAAAGTTGACTTTAGGTCAAAAGTTGACCTATTTGTTGAATAGATGGTCTTAGGTCAAAAATTGACTATTTTGACCAAACTTGACTTTTTGGACCATAGTTGACCTATTGGGTCATTGGGTCAAGGATTAGCCATTTTGGCCAGATTTAACTTTTTGGTCAAAAGTTGACTTATTGGTCATTGGGTTGGTCATTGGGTCAAGGATTGACCATTTTCACCAAAGTTGACATTTTGGTGAAAAGTTGACCTATTGGGTCAATAATTGGTCATTAAGTAAAAAATTAACTATTTTGACCAAAATTAACTTTTTGGTCAAAAGTTGATCTATTGGGTCAATGGGATGTTATTGGGCTAACGATTTACCATTTTGTCCAAAGTTGACTTTTGGTCAGAGATTGGCTTATTCGGTCAATAATTGGTCATTAAGTAAAAAATTGACTATTTTGACCAAAATTGACTTTTTGTTCAAAAGTTGACCTATTGGATCATTGGGTTGGTCATTGGGTCACAAATTGACCCTTTTGACCAAAATTGACTTTTTAGTCAAAAGTTGACCAATTGGGTCAATGGGTTATCATTGGTCAAAAATTGACCATTTTGACAGAAGTTGTCTTTTTGGTCAGAGATTTACTTATTTAGTCAATAATTGGTCATTAGGTTAAAAATTGCATATTTTGACCAAATTGAATTTTTGGTCAAAAGTTGACTTATTGGGTCAATGGGGTGGTCATAATGTCAAAAATTGACCATTTTGACAAAAATTAACTTTTTGGTCAAAGGTTGATCTAGTGGGTCAATGGAATTGTCATTGGGTCAAGGATTGTCCATTTTGACCAAAGTTGATTTTTTGGTCAAAAGTTAACCAATTGGGTCAATGAGTTTGTCACTGGGTCAAGGATCGACCATTTTGACCAAAGTTCACTTTTTGGTCAAAGATTGACTTATTCGGTCAATAATTGGTCAATAGGTAAAAAATTGACTATTTTGACTAAGATTGACTTTTTGTCAAAAGTTGACCTATTGGGTCAATAGGTTGGTCATTGGGTCGAGGATTGATCATTTTGACAAAAGTTGACTTTTTGGTAAAAATTGAACTATTAGATCAATGGGTTGGTCATTGGGTTTGGTCGAAAGTTGACCTATTGGGTAAATGGGTTTGTCATTGGGTCAAAGATTGCTCATTTTGACCAAAGTTGACATTTTGGTTAGAGATTTAATTATTGGATCAATAATTGGTCAATAGGTCAAAAATTGAATATTTTGACCAAAATAGATTTTTTGGTCAAAAGTCGACCTATTGGGTTAATGGGTTGGTCATTGGGTCAAGGATTGATCATTTTTACGAAAGTTTAATTTTTGGTCAAAAGTTGACCTATTGGGTCAATGGGTTGGTCATTGAGTAAAAGATTGACTATTTTGACCAAAGGTGACTTTTTGGTCAGAGATTGACTTATTTTGTCAATAAATGGTCATTCGGTCAAAAATTAATAATTTTGACCAAAATTTATTTTTTTCTCAAAAGTTGACCCATTGGGTCAATTGAGCGATCATTATGTCAGAAATTGACCATTTTGACCAAAGTTGACTTTTATTCAAAAGTTGACCAATTGTGTAGTCATTGGGTCAGAAATTGTCAATTTTAACTAAACTTGACTTTTTTGTCAAAGTTGACTTATTTGGATAATGAGGTGGTCTAGGTAAAAAATTGCCTATTTTGACCAAAATTAAATTTTTCGTCAAATGTTGACCTATTGGGTCAATGGGTTGTTCATTAGGTCAAGGATTGACTATTTTGACAAAAGTTCACTTTTTGGTTAAAAGTTATCCTATTGGGTCAATGAATTGGTTTGTAGTTCAAGGATTAACCATTTTGACCAAAGTTGACTTTTTTGGTCATTTTGTCAGAAATTTACCGTTTTCACCAAAGTTGATTTTTGGTCAAAAGTTCAAATATTTTGTTAATGGGATGGTCCTTAGGTCAAAAGTTGACTATTTTGACCAAAATTGACTTTTTGGTCAAAAGTTGACCTATTTAGTCAATGGGTTGGTCATTGGCTCAAGCATTGACCATTTTGACAAAAGTTGTCTTTTTAGTCAAAAGTTGACCTATCGTGTCAATGGATTAGTTATTGGGTCAGAAATTGAACATTTTAACAAAAGTTGACATTTTTGTTAAAAGTTGACCTATTGGGTAAATGAGGTGGTTGTTAGGTTAAAAATTGACCATTTTTGACCATTTTGACCAAAATTTACTTTTTTGTTAAAAGTTAACCAATTGGGTTAATGGGTATGTCATTGTGTCAAGGATTGACCATTTTGACCAAAATTAATATTTTGTTCAAATGTTGACCCATTGGGTCAATGAGGTTGTCATTAGGTCAAAAATTGACTATTTTGACAAAAATTGAATTTTTGGTCAAAAATTAATTTATTGGGTCAATGGGTTGGTCATTTGGTCAAGTATTGACCATTTAGACCAAAGTTGACTTTTTGGTAAAAAGTTAACTTTTTGGGTCAAAGGGTTGGTCATTGGGTAAAGGATTGACTATTATGAACAAAGTTAACTTTTTGGTAAGAGATTGACTTATTTGGTCAATAATTGGTCATTAGGTCAAAAATTGACTATTTTGACCAAACTTGACTTTTTTGTCAAAAGTTGACCTATTGGGTTAATGGTGTGGTCATTAGGTTAAAAATTAACAATTTTGACCAAAATTGACTTTTTCGTCAAATGTTGAACCTATTGGGTAAATAATTTGGTCATTATGTCAAAAATTGACCTTTTTGACCAAAATTAAATTTTTGGTCAAAAGTTGACTTATTGGGTCAATGGTTTGGCCATTAGGGTCAAGGATTAATCATTTTGGCCAAATTTGACTTTTTGGTCAAAAGTTGACCTATTGGGTCAATGGGTTGGTCATTGGTTCGAGGATTGAACACTTTGACCAAACGTTAACTTTTATATCAGATATTAACTTATTCGCTTAACAATTGGTCATTCGGTCAAAAATTAACTATGTTGACTAAACATGACTTTTTTGCTAAAAGTTGACATATTCGATCAATGGGTAGGTCATTGAGTCAAGGATTGACCATTTTGACCAAAGTTGACTTTTTCTTCAGAGATTGACATACTGGGTCAATAATTGTTCATTAGGTTAAACATTGACTATTTTGACCAAAATTGACTTTTTGGTGAAAAGTTGACCTATTGGGTAAATGGGAAAGTCATTGAGTCACAAATTGACCATTTTGACCAAAGTTAACTTTTTTTATCAAAAGTTGACATATTGGGTCAATGGGTGGTCATTAAATCAAAAATTGACCATTTTTACCAAAGTTGCCTTTTTGGTATGAGATTTACTTATTTGGTCAATAATTGGTCATTAGGTCAAAAAGTAACTATTTTGACCAAAATTAAATTTTTGGTCAAATGTTGACCTATTGGGTCAATGGGGTGGTCTTTGGGTCAGAAATTGATCATTTTGACCAGAGTAGTATTTTTGGTCAAAAGCGGACTTATTGAGTCAATGGGGTGGTCATATGGTCAAAAATTGACTTTTTGGTCAAAGGATGACCTAGTGGGTCAATGGGTTGGTCATTGGGTCAAGGATTTTGTATTTTGACCAAAGTTGATTTTTTGGTCAAAAGTTGATCAATTGGGTCAATGGGTTGGTCATTTTGGTCAGAGATTGACTTATTCGGTCAACAATTAGTCATTAGGTAAAAAATTGATTATTTTGACTAAAATTGACTTTTTTGTTAAAAGTTGACATGTTTGGTCTATAGGTTGGTCATTGTGTCAAGGATTGATCATTTTGGCAAAAGTTAACTTTTTGGTAAAAAATTGACCTATTAGGTCAATGGGTTGGTCTTTGGGTTTGGTCAGAAGTTGACCTATTGGGTCAATGGGTTTGTCATTAGGTCAAAGATTGCTCATTTTGACCATAGACAACTTTTTGGTTAGAGATTGACTTATTGGGTCAATAAATGGTCATTAGTTCAAAAATTGAATATTTTGACCAAAATAGACTTTTTAGTCAAAAGTTGACCTATTTGGTTAATGGTTTTGTCATTGGGTCAAGGATTGATCATTTTGACCAAAGTTTACTTTTTGGCCAAAAGTTGACCTATTGGGTCAATGGGTTGATCATTGAGTAAAAGATTGACCATTTCGACCAAAGGTGACTTTTTGGTTAGAGATTGACTTATTGGGTCAATAATTGGTCATTCAGTCAAAAATTGATTATTATGACCAAAATTTAATTTTTAGTCAAAAGTTAACCTATTGGGTCAATTGGGTGATCATTATATCAGAAATTGACTATTTTGACCAAAGTAGACTTTTTGTCAAAAGTTGACCTATTGGGTCAGAAATTGACAATTTTGACTAAACTTGACTTTTTTGTCAAAAGTTGACCTATTGGGACAATGGGGTGGTCTAGGTGAAAAATTGACTATTTTTACCAAAATTAAATTTTTAGTCAAAAGTTGACCTATTGGGTCAATGGGTTGTTCATTGGGTAAAGGATTGAATATTTTGAAAAAGTTGACTTTTTGCTCAAAAGTTGACCTATTGGGTTAATGAGTTGGTTATTAGGTCAAGGATTGACCATTTTAATCAAAGTTGACTTTTTGTTCATTTGATCAGAAATTAACCATTTTGACCAAAGTTGATTTATTGTTCAAAAGTTCATATATTTGGTTAATGGGATGGTCATTAGATCAAAAATTGATTATTTTGACCAAAATTGACTTTTTGGTCAAAAGGTTGACTTATTTAGTCAATGGGTTGATCATTGGCTCAAGCACTGACCATTTTGACGAAAGTTGTCTTTTTGGTCAAAAGTTGACCAATTAGGTCAATGGGGTGGTTGTTAGATTAAAAATTGATCATTTTGACCAAAATTTACTTTTTTGTCAAACGTTGACCAATTGGTTCAATGGGTATGTCATTGTGTCAAGGTTTGACAATTCTGACCAAAATTAACATTTTGTTCAAACGTTGACCCATTGGGTTAATGAGGTGGTCATTAGGTCAAAAATTTACTATTTTGACAAAAATTGAATTTTTTGTCAAAAGTTAATCTATTGGGTCAATGAGTTGGTCATTTGGTCAAGGATTGATCATTTTGACCAAAGTTGAGTTTTTGGTCAAAAGTTCATCTCTCTGGTCAACGAGATGGTCATTAGGTCAAAATTTGAATAATTTGACCGAAATTAACTTTTTGGTCAAAAGTTCACCTATTTTGTCAATGGGTTGGTCATTGGGTCAAGGATGACCATTTTGGCTAAAGTTGTCTTTTTTGTCAAAAGTTGACCTATTGGGTCAATGGGTTGGTTATTGGGTAGAAATTAACCATTTTAACTAAAGTTGACTTTTTTGTCAAAAGTTGACCTATTGGGTCAATGGGGTGGTTATTAGGTTAAAAATTGACTATTGTGACAAAAAAATTACTTTTTTGTCAAAAGTTGACCAATTGTGTCAATGGGTTGGTCATTTGGTCAAGGATTGACCATTTTGACCAAAGTTGACTTTTTGGTCAAAAGTTGACCTATTGGGTCAATGAGTTGGTTATTGGGCCAAGGATGGCCATTTTGACCAAAGTTGACATTTTGGTCATTAGGTCAGAAATTAACCATTTTGACTAAAGTTGACTTTTTGGTCAAAAGTTCATCTATTTGGTCAATGGGATGATCATTAGGTTAATAATTGACTAATTTGACCAAAATTGACTTTTTGCTTAAAAGTTGACTTATTTAGTCAATGGGTTGGTCATTAGGTCAAGGATGATCATTTTGACCAAAGTTGTCTTTTTGGTTAAAAGTCGACCTATTGAGTCAATGGGTTAGTTTTTGGGATAGAAGTTGACCATTTTAACTAAAGTTGACTTTTTGGTCAAAATTTGACCTATTTTGTCAATGGGTCGTTATTAGGTTAAAAATTGACTATTTTTACCAAAATTTACTATTTTATCAAAAGTTAACCAATAGTGTCAATGGGCACGTCATTTTGTCAAGGATTGATCATTTTGACCAAAGTTGTCCCATTGGGTCAATGTGGTGGCCATTAGGTCAAAACTTGAGTATTATGACAAAAAATGGCTTTTTAGACAAAAGTTGACCAATTGGATCAATTGGTTATTCATTTGGTAAAAAATTAACCATTTTGAACAAATTTGACTTTTCGTCAAAGATTGACTTATTGGGTCAACAATTTGTCATTAGGTTAAAAATTGACTGTATTGACCAAAATTGACTGTATTGACCAAAATTGACTTTTTGGTCAAAAGTTGACATATAGGGTCAATTGGTTGGTCATTGGGTTAGAAATTGACCATTTTGACCAAAGTTGACTTTTTGGTCAAAAGTTGAACTTTAGGTCAATTGGGTGGTCATTGGGTCAAAAATTGACTTATTGGGTCAATGAGTTGGTCATTATGTCAAAAATTGTCTATTTTGACCAAAATTGACTTTTTGCTCAAAAGTTTACATATTGGGTCAATGGTTTGGTCATTTGGTCATTTGGTCAAGGATTGACTATTTTGACCGAAGTTGACTTTTTGGTCGAAAGTTGATCTATTGGGTCAATGGGTTGATCATTGAGTCAAGGATTCACCATTTTGGTCAAAGTTGACTTTCTGGTCAGAGATTGACTTATTGGGTCAATAATTGGTCTTTAGGTCAAGAATTAATTATTTTGACCAAAGTTGACTTTTTGGCCCAAAGTTGACCTACTGGGTTAATGTTCTAATCATTGGGTCAAGAATTGAGAATTTTGACCAAAGTTGACTATTTTGTCAAAAGTTGACCTATTGGGTGAATGGGTTTGTCATTGGGTCAAGGGTTGACTATTTTGACCAAAGTTGACTTTTCGACCAAAGATTGACTTATTGGGTCAATGGGGTAGTCATTTTGTAAAAAATTGACTATTTTGACTAAAATTGACTTTTTGGCCAAAGGTCAACCTATTGGCTCATTCGGTCAAGGATTGACAATTTTGTCCAAAGTTGTCTTTTTGATCAGAAATTGACTTAATGGGTCAATAATTTGTCTTTAGGTCAAAAATTGACTATTTTTACCAAAGTTGAATTTTTGGTTAAATGTAGACCCATTGGGTAAATAAGGTGGTTATTGGGTCAGAATATGGCCATTTTGACTAAAGTTAACTTTTTGTTCAAAACTTGACCCATTGAGTCAATGGGGGGTTCATTAGGTCAAAAATTGACTATTTTGATCAAAATTAGCTTTTTGGTCAAAAGTAGACATATTTGATCAATGGGTTGGTCATTGGGTCTAGGATTGGCCATTTCGACCAAAGTTAACTTTTTGGTCATTAGTTGACCTGTTGGGTCAATGAGTTGGTCATTGGGTCACGGATTGACGATTTTGACAGAAGTTAACTTTTTTGTCAAAGATTGGCTTATTGGGTCAATAATTGGTCATTAATTCAAAAATTGACTTTTTGGTTGAAAGTTGACATATTAAGTTAATGGGTTGGTCATTGGGTCAAGGATTAACCATTTTGACACAAGTTGACTTTTTGGTTAGAGATTGTCTTACTGGGTCAATAATTGGTCAATAGGTCAAAAATTGACTATTTTGACCAAAATTGACTTTTTGGTCAAAAGTTGACCTATGGGGTCAATGCGTTGGTCATTGGGTTAAGGAAAGACCATTTTGACTAAAGTTGACTTCTTAGTCAAATGTTGACTTATTGGATTAATGGGTTAGTCATTGGGTCAAGACCATTATGACCAAAGTTGACTTTTGAGTCAGAGATCTACTTATTGGGTCAAAAATTGGTCATTAGGTCAAAAATTGATTTTTTGACCAAAATTGAAATTTTGGTCAAAAGTTGACCCGTTGGGTCAATGAGGTTGTCATTGTGTCAGATGTTGACCAATTTGACCAAAGCTGACTTTTTGGTCAAAAGTTGATCTATCCGGTCATTGGGTCGGTCATTAGGTCAAGGATTAACGATTTGACCAAAGTTGATTTTTTAGTTAGAGTTTGACTTACTGGGTCAATAATTGGTCTTTAGCTTAAAATTGACTAATTTGACCTAAATTGACTTTTTGGACAAAAGTTGACTTTTGGGTTAATGGGTTTGTTATTGGAGAATGGAATGACCATCTCGACCAAAGTTGACCTTTTGGTCAAAAGTTGACCTATTGGGTCAATGGGTTGGTCAATTGATCATGGATAGACCATTTTGACCAAAGTTAACTTTTTAGTTAGAGATTGATTTATTCGGTCAATAATTTTTCATTAGCTCAAACTTTATTATTGTGATCAAAATTGAATTTTTATTCAAAAGTTGACCTGTTGGGTCAATGGGGTGGTCATTGTATCAGAAATTGACCAGTTTGACCAAACTTGACTTTTTTGTCAAAAGTTAATCTTTTGGGTTAATTGGGTGGTCATTAGGTCAAAAATTTAGAATTTTGACCAAAATTGACTTTTTGGTCAAAAGTTATCCCACTAGGTCAATGGGTTGGTTATTGGGTCTTAGATTAACCATTTTGGTCGAAGTTGACTTTTTGATCAAAAGTTGACATATTGGGTCAATAGGTTGATCTTTGGGACAGAATTGACCATTTTGACCAAAGTTGACTATGTGGTCAAAAGTTGACTTATTGGGTCAATGGGTGGTCATTAGGTAACAAATTAACTATTTTGACCAAAATTGACTTTTTGGTCAATAGATGACGTATTGTGTCAATGGGTTGGTCATTGGGTCAATGAATGATAATTTTGCCTAAAGTTTACTTTTTGGTCAAATATTGACCTATTAGGTCAACGAGTTGGTTATTGGGTCAAGGATTGACCATTTTAACTAAAGTTGACTTTTTGGTCAATGATTTATTGGGTAAATAATTGGTCATTTGGTCAAAAAATGACTATTTTGACCAAAACTGAATTTTTGGTCAAAAGTTGACTTATTGGGTCAATGGAGTGGTCATTGGATTAAAAATTGATGATTTTGATCAAAGTTGACTTTTTGGTCAAAAGTTAACCTATTTGGTCAATGAGTTGTTTATTAGGTCAAGAATTGACCATTTTAACCAAAGATGACTTTTTGTTCAAAAGTATCCTATTGGGTCAATGGGCTGGTCTTTGGGTCAAAAATTGACCATTTTGACCAAAATTGACTTTTTGATCAAAAGTTGACCTATTGGGTCAATGGGTGGTCATTAGGTCAAAATTTGACTATTTTGTTAAAAGTTGACATATTGGGTCAATGAGTTTTTCAATGGGTGAAGGACTGACCATTTTCACCAATATTAACTTTTTTCTCAAAAGTTGACCTATTGGGTCAATGGTTTGGTCATTGGGTCAAGGATTGACCATTTTGACCAAAGTTGACTTTTTTGTCAGAGATTGACTTATTGGGTCAATAATTGGTCATTAATTTCAAAAATTGACTATTTTGACAATATTTGACTTTTTGGTCAAAAGTTGACCTATTAGGTCAATGGGTTGGTCATTGGGTCAAGGAATGTCCATTTTGATTAAAGTTAACTGTTTGGTCAAATGTTGAACTATTGGTTCAATGGGTTGGACATTGTTTAATGATTGACCATTATGACCAAAGTTAAATTTTTGGTCAGAGATTGACTTATTGGGTCAATAATTGGTCATTAGGTCAAAAATTGACTATTTTGATCAAAATTTACTTTTTGACCAAAAGTTGACCTATTGGGTCAATGAGTTGGTCATTGGGTCAAGGATTGACCATTGTGACCAAAGTTGTCCTTTTGGTCAGAAGTTGAACTTTTTGGTCGTTGGGTCAAGGATTGAATTTTTTGACCAAAATCGACTTTTTTGTCAGAGATTGACTTATTGGGTCATTATTTGGTTATTAGGTAAAAAATTGACTTTTTTGACCAAAACTGACTTTTTGGTCAATAGTTGACCTATTGGGTCAAGGGTTGGTCATTAGGTCAAGGAATGACCAATTTAAGAAAAGTTGACTGTTTTGTCAAAAGCTAAACTCTTGAGTTGATGGGTTGGTCATTGGGTCAAGGATTGACCATTATGACCAAAGTTGACTTTTTGGTTAGAGATTGACTTATTGGGTCAATAATTGCTCATTAGGACAAAAATTTACTATTTTGACCAAAATTAACTTTTTGGTCAAAGTTGAACTGTTAGGTTAATGGGTTGGTCATTGAGTCAAGGAATGACCATTTTGACCAAAGCTGACTATTTTGTCAAAAGTTGAACTCTTTGGTTATTGGGCTAGTCATTGGGTCAAGGATTGACCATTATGACCAAAGTTGACTTTTTGGTCAGAGATTGACTTATTGGATCAAAAATTGGTCACTTCGTCAAAAAATGGCTATTTCTACAAAAATTGAGTTTTTGTCCAAAATTTGACCTATTTGGTCAATGGGCTGGTCATTGGGTCAAGAAATGACGATTTTGACCAAAGCTGACTTTTTCGTAAGAAGTTGAACAATTGGGTCAACGGTTGGTGATTGGGTAAAGGATTGACTATTTTGACCAAAGTTGACTTTTAAGTCAAAGATTGACTTATTGGTTGAATAATCGGTCATTAGGTCAAAAATTGACTATTTTGAACCACACTTACTTTTGGGTCAAAAGTTGACCAATTGGGTCAATGAGTTGGTCAATGGGTTGATCAGTGGGTCAAGGAATGACCATTTTGACCAAAGTTGATTGTTTCGTCAAAATTTGAACTATTGGGTCAATGGGTTGGTCGATGGGTTAAGGATTGACCATTATGACCAAAGTTGACTTTTTGGTCAGAGATTGAAATATTGGGTCAATAATTGGTCATTAGGTCAAAAAAGGATTATTTTGACAAAAATTGACTTTTTGTTCAAAATTTGACATGTTTGGTCAATGGGTTGGTCATTGGGTCAAGAATTGACCATTTTGACCAAAGTCGACTTTATGGTCAGAGATTATGTTATTGGGTTGGCCATTGGGTCAAGAATTAACTAGTTTGACTAAAGTTGACTTTTTGGTCAGAGATTGAGTTATTGGGTCAATAATCGTTCATTATGTTAAAAATTGACTATTTTGACCCACTCTTACTTTTCGGTCAAAAGTTGAACTATTGGGTTAATAGGTTGGTCATTGGGTCAACAAATGATCATTTTGACCAAAGTTGATTATTTGGTCAAAAGTTGAACTACTGGGTCATAGGTTACTAATTGGGTTAAGGACCATTATGACCAAAGTGGACTTCTTAGTCAAAGATTGACTTATTAGGTCAATAATTGGTCATTAGGTCAAAAATAAACTTTTTTGAATAAAATTTATTTTTTGTTCAAAAGTTGACCAATTGGGTCAATGAGTTGGTCATTGGGTCAAGAAATGACCATTTTGACCAAAGTTGAATTTTTTGTCAAAATTGGACCTATTGGGTCAATGGGTTGGTCATTGGGTCAGAAATTGACCATTTTGACCAATGTTGACTTTTTGGTCACAAGTTGACCTATTGGGTCAATAGGTCGTCATTAGGTAAAAAATTGACTATTTTAAACAAAATTGACTTTTGGTCTAAAGTTGACCTATTGGGTCAATGAGTTGGTCATTGTGTCAAGGATTGACCATTTTGACCAAAGTTGACTTTTTGGTCAGTGATTGACTTATTGGGTCAATAATTGGTCATTAGGTCAATAATTGACTATTCTGACCAAAATTAAATTTTTGGTCAAAAATTGACCAATTGGGTCAACGGAGTAGTCACTGGGTCAAAAATTGTGCATTTTGACTAAAGATGACTTTTTTTATTAAAAGTTGACCTATTAGGTCAATGGATTGGTCAATGGGTCAGAAATTGACCCTTTTAACCAAAGTTGACTTTTTGGCCAAAAGTTAACCAATAGGGTCAATGGGTGGTCATTAGGTCAAAAATCGACTATTTTGACTAAAATTGATTTTTTGGTTAAAAGTTGTCCTATTGGGTCAATGGGTTGGTCATTGGGTCAAGGATTGACCATTTTGAACAAAGTTGACTTTTTTCTCAAAAGTTAACCTATTGGGTCAATGGGTTGGTCAATGTGTCAAGGATTGACCATTTTGACCAAAGATGACGTTTTGGTCAAAGATTGGATTATTGGGTCAATAATTGGTTATTAGGTCAAAAATTGACAATTTTGACCAAAGTTGACTTTTTGGAAGAAAGTTAATATATTTGGTCAATGGGTTGGACATTAGGTCAACGATTGACTATTTTAACCAATGTTAACATATTGTGTCAATGGGGTAGTCATTAGGTCATAAATGACTATTTTGACCAAAATTGACTTTTTGGTCAAAAGTTAACCTTTTTGGTTGATGGGTTGATCATTGGGTCAAGGATTGACCATTCAGATCAAAGTTGACTTTTTTGGTTAGAAGTTGACCTATTTGGTCAAGGATTTATCATTTTGACTTAAGTTGACTTTTTGGTCAAAAATTGATTAATTGGGTCAATATGGCGGTCATTAGGTAAAAAATTGACTATTTTTGCAAAGATTGACTTTTTGGTTAAAAGTTGACTTATTGGGTCAATGGGTTGGTTATTCAGTCATTGATTGACCATTTTGACCAAAGTTAAATTTTTGGTCAAAGATTGACTTATTGTGTCAATAATTGGCCATTAGGTCAAAAATATACTAACTATTTTGACCAAAATTGACTTTTTGGGCAAAAGTTTAACCATTGGGTCAACGGCGTGGTCATTGGGTTAGAAATTGACTATTTTGACCAAAGTTTGCATTTTGGTCAAAAGTTTGACTTATTGGGTCAATAAAAGATCGTTAAGTTAAAATTGATTATTTTGATCAAAATTGACTTTTTGGTCAAAAGTTGACCTATTGGGTTAATGGGTCGGTCATTGGATCAAGGATTGACCATTTCGACCAAAGTTGATTTTTTTGTCAAAAGTTAACCTTTTGGGTTAATCAGTTGGTCAATTGGTCAAGGATTGACCATTTTGACCAAAGTTTACTTTTTAGTTAGAGATTGTCTTATTGGTTCAATAATTGGTCATTAGGTCAAAATTTTCATTATTTTGACCAAAATTGAATTTTTGGTCAAAAGTTGACCATTTGGGTCAATGGGGCTGGTCATTGTATCAGAAATTGACCAATTTGACCAAAGTTGGCATTTTAGTCAAAAGTTGCCAACTTTAACCAAAATTGACTTTTTGATTAAAAGTTTACCTATTGGGTCAATGAGTTGGTCATTGGGTCAAGGATTGACCATTTTGACCAAAGTTGAATTTTTGGTCAGAGATTGACATATGGGTTCAATAATTGGTCATTGGGTCAAAAATTCACTATTATAACCAAAATTGAATTTTGGTCAAAAATTGACCCATTGAGTCAACGGGGTAGTCATTGGGTCAGAAATTGACCATTTTGACTAAAGTTGACTTTTTAATTAAAAGTTAACCTATTGGGTCCAAGGATTGGTCAATGGGTCAGAAATTGACCATTTTAACCAAAGTTGTCTTTTTGGCCAAAAGTTAACATATTGAGTCAATAGGGTGGTTATTAGGTTAAAAATTGACTATTTTGACCAAAATTTACTTTTTTGTCAAAAGTTGACTAATAGTGTCAATGGGCATGTCATTGTGTCAAGGATTGGCCATTTTGACCAATGTTGACCCATTGGTTCAATGGGGTGGCCTTAGGTCAAAAATTGACTATTTTGACGAAAATTAAGTTTTTGGTCGAAAGTTGACCTATTGGGTCAATGGGTGGTCTTTACGTCAAAAATTGACTATTTTGACAAAAATTGACCTTTTCATCAAAAGTTGACATATTGGGTCAATGGGTTGGTCATTGGGGTCAAGGATTGACCATTTTGACCGAAGTTGACTTTTTGGTCAAAAGTTAACCTATTTGGTCAATGAGTTGGTTATTGGGTCAAGGTTTGACCATTTTAACCAAAGTTGACTTTTTGGTAAAAAGTTAACTTATTCGGTCAATGGGTTGGTCTTTGAGTCAAGGATTGACCATTTTAAACAAAGTTGATTTTTTGGTCAAAGACTGACTTATTTGGTCAATAATTGGTCATTAGGTCAAAAATTGACTATTTTGACCAAAGTTTACTTTTTTGTTAAAAGTTGACATATTAGGTTAATGGTGTGGTCATTAGGTCAAAAATTGATAATTTTGACCAAAATTGACTTTATGGTCAAAAGTTAAACTTATTGGGTCAATAAGTTGGTCATTATGTCAAAATTTGACTTTTTTGACTAAAATTAACATTTTAGTCAAAAGTTGACCATTTGGGCAAAGGGTTGGTCAATGGGTCAAGGATTGATCATATTAACCAAAGTTGACTTTTTGGTCAAAAGTTGACCTTTGCGTCAATAGGATGTTCATTAGTTCGAGGATTTAATATTTTGACCAAATGTTGACTTTTTTGTCAAAGATTGACTTATTCGTTCAATTGGTCATTTGGTCAAAAATTAACTATTTTTGACTAAAACTGACTTTTTAGCTAAAAATTGACATATTCGGTCAACGGATTGGTCATTGGGTCAAGGAATGACCATTTTGGCCAAATTTGACTTTTGGTCAGAGATTGACTTACTGGGTCAATAATTGGTCATAAGGTCAAAGATTGACTATTTTGATAAAAATTAACTTTTTGGTCAAAAGTTAACCTATTGGGTAAATGGGTTGGTCATCGGGTAACAAATTGACCATTTTGACCTAATTTGACTTTTTAGTCAAAAGTTAACCTATTGGGTGATTGGGTGGTCATTAGGTCAAAAATTGGCCCTTTTGACCAAATTTGTCTTTCAAGTCAGAGATTTACTTATTTGGTCAATAATTGATCATTAGGTCAAAAATTGACTATTTTGACCAAAATTGAATTTTTGGTGAAAAGTTGATATATTGGGTCAATGGGGTAGTCATTGGGTCAGAAATTGACCATTTTGACCAGAGTTGAATTTTTGGTCAAAGTTGACCTCTTGGGTAAATGGGGTGTCATAAGGTCAAAAATTGATTATTTTGACAAAAATTGACTTTTTGTTCAAAGGTTGACATAGTTGGTCAATGGGTTAGTCATTGGGTTAAGGATTGTCCATTTTGACCAAAGTTGATTTTTAGTCAAAAATTGACCAATGGGTGAATGGGTTGGTCATTGGGTCAAGGATCGACCATTTTGACCAAAGGTCACTTTTTGGTTAGAGATTGACTTATTCGGTCAATAATTGGTCATTAGGTAAAAAATTGATTATTTTGACTAAAATTGACTTTTTGTCAAAAGTAGACCTATTGGGTCAATAGGTTGGTCATTGGGTCAAAGATTGATCATTTTGACAAAAGTTGACTTTTTGGTAAAAAATTCACCTATTAGGTCAATGGGTTGGTCATTGGGTTTGGTCAAAAGTTGACCTATTGGGTCAATGGGTTTGTCATAGGGTCAAAGATTTCTCATTTTGACCAAAGTTGACTTTTTGGTTAGAGATTGAGTTATTGGGTCAATAATTGGTCATTAGGTCAAAAATTGAATATTTTGACCAAAACAGACTTTTTGGTCAATGGGTTGGTCATTGGGTCAAGGATTGATCATTTTGACCGAAGTATACTTTTTGGTCAAAAGTTGACCAATTGGGTCAATGGGTTGGTCATTGAGTAAAAGATTGACCATTTCGACCAAAGGAGACTTTTCGGTCAGAGATTGACTTGTTGGGTCAATAATTGGTCATTCGGTCAAAAATTGATTATTTTGATCAATATTTTATTTTTTGGTCAAAGTTGACCCATTGGGTCAATGGGGTGATCATTATGTCAGAAATAGACCGTTTTGACCAAAGTTGACTTTTTGTCAAAAGTTGACCTATTGGGTCTGTAGTTTGGTCATTGGGTCAGAAGTTGACAATTTTGTCCAAACTTGACTATTTTTGTCAAAAGTTGACCTTTTGGGACAATGGGGTGGACTAAGTAAAAAATTGATTATTTTGACCAAAATTGAATTTTTGGTCAAAAGTTGACCTATTGGGTCAATGCATTGTCCATTGGGACAAGGATTGACTATTTTGACAAAAGTTATCTTTTTGGTCAAAAGTTGACCTATTGGGAGAATGAGTTGGTTATTAGGTCAAGGATTAACCATTTTGACAAAAGTTGACTTTTTTGGTCATTTGGTCAGAAATTAACCATTTTGACCAAAGTTGACTTTTTATTCAAAGTTCATATATTTGATAAATGGGATGGTCATTAAATCAAAAATAGATTATTTTGACCAAAATTGACTTTTTGGTCAAAAGTTGACCTATTTTGTCAATAGGTTGGTCATTGGCTCAAGCACTGACCTTTTTAACTTAAGTTGTCTTTTTTGTCAAAAGTTGACCTATTAGGTCAGTGGGGTGATTGTTAGGTTAAAAATTGACCATTTTGACCAAAATTTACTTTTTGTCAAAAGTTGACCAATTGGGTTAATGTGTATGTCATTATGTCTAGGATTGGCCATTTTGACCAAAATTAACATTTTGGTCAAACGTTGACCCTTTGGTAACATGAGGTGATCATTTGGTCAAAAATTGACTATTTTGACAAAAAAATGAATTTTTGGTCAAAAGTTAATCTATTGGGTCAATGGGTTGGTCATTTAGTCAATGTTTGACCATTTTGACCAAAGTTGACTTTTTGGTTAAAAGTTAACCTATTTGGTCAATGGGTTGGTCATTGGGACAAGGATTGACCATTATGAACAAAGTTTACTTTTTGGTCACAGATTGACTTATTTGGTCAATAATTGGTCATTAGGTCAAAAATTAACGATTTTCACCAAACTTGACTTTTTGGTCAAAAGTAGATCTATTGGGTTAATGTTGTGGTCATTTAGTCAAAAATTGACAATTTTGACCAAAATAGACTTTTTGGTCAAAAGTTAAACTTACTGGGTCAATAAGTTGTTCATTATCTCAAAAATTGACTTTTTTGACCAAACATGCCTTTTTGGTCAAAAGTTAGCTTTTTGGTTTAATGGGTTGGTCATTGGGTCAAGTATTGATCATTTTGACGAAAGTTGACTTTTTGGTCAAAAGTTGCCCTATTGGGTCAACGGGTTGGTCATTGGTTCGAGGATTGAACATCTTGACCAAATGTTGACTTTTATGTCAGAGATTGACTTATTGGTTCAATAATTTGTCATTTGTTCAAAAATTAACTATTTTAACCAAAATTTACTTTGGTCAAAAGTTGGCCTATTGGGTCAATGGGTTGGTCATTGGGTCAAGGATTGACCATTTTGACCAAAGTTGACTTTTTGGTCAGAGATTGACTCATTGGGTCAATAATTGGTCATTTGGTCAAAAATTGACCATTTTGACCAAAATTGACTTTTTGGTCAAAAGTTGACCTATTGGGTCAATGGGTTTTTAATTGGGTCAGGGATTGACAATTTTCACCAAAGTTTACTTTTTGTCAAAAGTTGATCTATTGGGTCAATGGTTTGGTCATTGGGTTAAGGATTGACTATTTTGACCGAAGTTGACTTTTTGTCAAATGATCACCTATTGGGTCAATGGGTCAAAGTTTCACGATTTTGGTCAAAGTTTACTTTTTGATCAAAGATTGACGTATTGGGTCAATAATTGGTCATAAGTCAAGAATTGATTATTTTGACCAAAATTGACTTTTTGTTCCAAAGTTGACTTACTAGGTTAATGTGATGGTCATTGGGTCAAAAATTGAGAATTTTGACCAAACTTGACATTTTTGTCAAAAGTTAACCTTTTGGGTCAATAAGTTGGTCATTAGGTTAAGGATTGACTATTTTGACCAAAGTTAACTTTTTGGCCAGAGATTGACTTATTGGGTCAATGGGGTTGCACTAGGTCAAAAATTGACTATTTTGATTAAAATTGTCTTTTTGGTCAAAAGTTGACTTATTGGCTCATTCGGTCAAGGAAGGACCATTTTGGCCAAAGTTGTCTTTTTGGACAGAGATTGACTTATAGGGTCAAAAATTGGTCATTATGTCAAAATTGACTATTTTTACAAAAGTTGAATTTTTAGTTAAATGTTGACCAATTGGGTAAATGAGGTGGTTATTGGGTCAAAATATGACCAATTTGACCAAAGTTAACTTTTAGTTCAAAAGTTGACCTATTGGGTCAATGTGGAGGTCATTACGTCAAAAATTGACTATTTTGACCAAAATTGACTTTTTGGTCAAAAGTCGACATATTTGGTCAATGGGTTGGTGATTGGGTCAAGGATTGACCATTTTAACCAAAGTTGACTTTTGGTCAAAAGTTGACCTATTGGGTTTATGAGTTTGTCATTGGGTCAAGGATTGGCCATTTTGACAAAAGTTGACTTTTTGGTAAGAGTTTAACTTATTGGGTCAATAATTGGTCATTAGGTCAAAAATTGGTCGTTATGTCAAAAATGGAGTATTTTGACTAAAATTGACTTTTTGGTCAAAAGTGGAACTATTGAGTCAAAGGGTTGGTCATTGGGTCAAGGATTAACCATTTTGACCAAAGTGTTGACCTATTGGGTCAATGGGTTGGCCATTGGGTTAGAAATTAACAAATTTGGTCAAATCGACTTTTTGGTCAAAAGTTGACATAATGGGTCAATGGGTTGGTCATTGGGTCAAAAATTGACCATTTTGACCAAAATTAACTTTTTTGTCAAAAGTTGACCTTTTGGGTCAATGGGTGGTCATTAGGTAAAAAATTGACTATTTTGACCAAAATTGACTTTTTGGTAAAATGTTGAACTATTGGGTCAATAGGTTGGTCATTGGGTCAAGGATTAACCATTTTGACCAAAGTTGACTTTTTGATCAAAAGTTAACCTATTGGGTCAATGAGTTGCTTTGACCATTTTGACCAAAGTTCACCTTTTTTGTCATTGGGTCAGAAATTAACCATTTTGACAAAAGTTGACTTTTTGGTCAAAGTTCATCTATTTCGTCAATGAGATGGTCATTAGGTCAAAAAATGACCTATTGGGTTGGTCATTGTGTCACGGATGACCATTTTGACCAAAGTTGTCTTTTTGGTCGAAAGTTGACCTATTGGATCAATGGGTTTGTTATTGGGTCAGAAATTGACCATTTTAACTAAAGTTGGCTTTTTGGTCAAAAGTTGACCTATTGGGTCAAAGGGGTGGCTTTTAGGTTAAAAAATGACTATTGTGACAAAAGATTTACTTTTTTGTCAAAAGTTGACCAATTGTGTCAGTGGGTTGGTCAATAGGTCAAAGATTGACCATTTTGACCAAAGTTGACTTTTTGGTCAAAAGTTGACCTATTGGGTCAATGAGTTGGTTATTGGGTCATGGATGACCATTTTGATCAAAGTTGACAATTTGGTCATTGGGTCAGAAATTAACCATTTTGACCAAAGTTAACTTTTTGTTCAAAAGTTCTTCTATTTGGTCAATGGGATGGTCATTAGGTTAAAAATTGACTAATTTGACCAAAATTGACTTTTTGCTCAAAAGTTGACCTATTTAGTCAATGGGTTTGTCATTAGGTCAAGGATGACCATTTTGACCAAAATTGTCTTTTTGGTCAAAAGTTAACCTATTGGGTAAATGGGTTAGTTATTAGGACAGAAATTGACCATTTTAATTAAAATTAACATTTTAGTCAAAATTTGATGTATTTGGTCAATAGGGTGGTTATTAGGTTAAAAGTTGACTATTTTGACCAAAATTTACTTTTTTTTTAAAAGTTGACCAATTATGTCAATGGTCATGTCATTGTATCAAGGATTGACCATTTTGACCAAAGTTGGCCCTCTGGGTCAATGGGGTGGCCATTAGGTCAAAAATTAATTATTTTGACAAAAATTGACTTTTTGGTCAAAGGTTGACCAATTGGGTCAAAGGGTTATTCATTGGGTCAGAAATTGACCATTTTGACCAAAGTTGACTTTTTGGTCAAAAGTAGACATATTGGGTCAATTGGGTAGTCATTAGGTAAAAAATTGACCATTTTGAACAAAGTTGACTTTTTGGTCAGAGATTGACTTATTGGGTCAATAATTTTTCTTTAGGTCAAAAATTGTCTATTTTGACCAAAATTGACTTTTTAGTCAAAAGTTGACGTATAGGGTCAATGGGTTGGTCATTGGGTTAGAAATTGACCATTTTGACCAAAGTTGACATATTGGTCAAAAGTTGGCCTATTGGGTCAATTGTGTGTTCATTAGGTCAAAGATTGACTATTTTGACCAAAATTGACTTTTTGGCCAAATGTCGACCTATTGGCTCATTCGGTCAAGGATTGACCATTTTGACAAGGTAGTCTTTTTGGTCAAAGATTGACTTATTGGGTCAATAATTGGTCATTAGATCAAAAGTTGATTATTTTTGCCAAAGTAGAATTTTTGGTTAAATGTTGACCCATTGGGTAAATGAGGTAGTTATTAGGCCAGAATATGACCATTTTGACCAAAGTTGACTTTTTGTTCAAAACTTGGCCTATTGGGTCAATGGGGGGTCATTAGGTCAAAAATTAATTATTTTGACCAAAATTGACTTTTTGGTCAAAAGTTGTCATATTTGGTCAATGGGTTGGTCATTGGGTCTAGTATTGGCCATTTTGACCAAAGTTAACTTTTTGGTCATAAGTTGACCTTTTGGTCAATGGGTTGGTCATTGGGTCACGGATTGATGATTTTGACAAAAGTTGACTTTTTGGTCAGAGATTGACTTATTGAGTCAATAATTGGTCTTTAATTCAAAAATTGATTATTTTGACCAAAATTGACTTTTTGGTCGAAAGTTGACATATTAGGTCAATGGGTTGGTCATTGTGTTAAGGATTGACCATTTTGACACAAGTTGACTTTTGGTTAGAGATTGACTTACTGGGTCAATAATTGGTCATTAGGTTAAAAATTAACTTTTTAGTCAAATGTTGACTTATTGGGTCAATGCATTGGTCGTTGGGTCAAGGATTGACCATTTTGACGAATGTTGACTTTTTGGTCTAAAGTTGACTTATTGGGTTAGTGGGTTAGTCATTGAGTCAAGGATTGACGGTTTTGACAAAAGTTGAATTTTTGGTCAGAGATTTACTTATTGGGTCAATAATTGGTCATTAGGTCAAAAATTGATTTTTTGACGAAAATTGAATTTTTGGTCAAAAGTTGACCCGTTGGGTCAATGGGGTTGCCATTGTGTCAGAAATTGACCATTTTGACCAAATTTGACTTTTTCATCAAAAGTTGACCTATGTGGTCAATGGGTCGGTCATTAGGTCAAGGTTGAACATTTTGACTAAAGTTGATTTTTTTCGTTAGAGTTTGATTTCATGGGTCAATAATTGATCATTAAGTTAAAATTTATTATTTAGACCAAAATTGACTTTTTGGTCAAAAGTGGACCTGTTGGGTTAATGGGTTGATCATTGGGTCAAGGAATGACCATCTCGTCGAAAGTTGACTTTTTAGTCAAAAGTTAACCAATCGGGTCAATGGGTTGGTCAATTGGTCAAGGATTGACCATTTTGACTAAAGTTAATTCTTAGTTAGAGATTGACTCATTGGGTCAATAATTGGTCATTAGCTCAAAAATTGATTATTTTGACTAAAATTGAATTTTTGGCCAAAAGTTGACCTGTTTGGTCAACGGGATGGTCGTTGAGTTAGAAATTGACCATTCTGACCAAACTTGACTTTTTGGTCAAAAGTTGACCTATTGGGTTAATAGGGTGGTTATTAGGACAAAAATTAAAAATTTTGACCAAAACTGACTTTTTTATGCAAAAGTTATCCTATTGGGTTAATTGGTTGGTTATTGGGTCATGAATTGACCATTTTGGCCAAAGTTGACTTTTTGATCAAAAGTTGACCTATTGGGTCAATAGGTTGGTCATTGGGACAAAAATTGGCCATTATGACCAAAGTTGACTATTTGGTCAAAAGTTGACTTATTGGGTCAATGGGTGGTCATTAGGTCAAAATTTAACTATTTTGACCAAAATTGACCTTTTGGTCAAAACTTGGCCTATTGTGTCAATGGGTTGGTCGTTGGGTCAAGGATTGACCATTTTGCCCAAAGTTGACTTTTTGGTCAAATATTGACCAATTAGGTCAATGGGTACGTTATTAGGTCAATGATTGACCATTTTGACCAAAGTTGACTTTTTGGTCAGTGATTAACTTATTGGGTCAATAATTGATCATTAGGTCAAAACTATTTTGACCAAAACTGAATTTTTGGTCAAAAGTTGACTTATTGGGTCAACGGGGTGGTCATTGGATTAGAAATTGACCATTTTGATCAAAGTTGACTTTTTGGTCAAAAGTTAACCTATTTGGTCAATGAGTTGTTTATTAGGTCAAGAATTGACCATTTTAACCAAAGTTGACTTTTTGGTCAAAAGTTGACCTATTGGGCCAATGGATTGGTCATTGGGTCAGAAATTGACCATTTTGACTAAAATTGACTTGTTGGTCAAAAGTTGACCAAATGGGTCAATGGGTGGTCATTAGGTCAAAATTTGACTATTTTGACCAAAATTGACTTTTTTGTCAAAAGTAGACTTATTGGGACAATGCGTTTTTCAATGGGTCAAGGATTGATCATTTTCTCTAAAGTTGACTTTTTTCTCAAAAGTCGACCTATTGGGTCAATGGTTTAGTTATTGGGTCAAGGATTGACAATTTTGACTAAAGTTGACTTTTTTCTCAGTGATTGACTTATTAGGTCAATAATTGGTCATTAATTTCAAAAATTAATGATTTTGACAAAATTTTACTTTTTGATCAAAAGTTGACCTATTAGGTCAATGGGTTGATCATTGGGCCAAGGAATTTCCATTTTTACCAAAGTTGACTATTTAGTCAAAAGTTGAA
The DNA here is from genome assembly GCA_022702705.1 of Papilionanthe hookeriana x Papilionanthe teres. Taxonomy (NCBI): domain Eukaryota; kingdom Viridiplantae; phylum Streptophyta; class Magnoliopsida; order Asparagales; family Orchidaceae; genus Papilionanthe; species Papilionanthe hookeriana x Papilionanthe teres. Next base: position 90,232,890 of record CM040427.1, on the reverse strand, counting down.
CTATTGGGTCAATGGGTTAGTCATTGGGTCAAGGATTGTCCATTATGACCAAAATTGACTTTTTGGTCATAGATTGACTTAGTGGGTCAATAATTGGTCATTAGGTTAAAAATTGACTATTTTGACCAAAATTGACTTTTTGATCAAAAGTTGACCTATTAGGTCAATGGGTTGGTCTTTGGGTTAAGGATTGACTCTTTTGACCAAAGTTGACTTTTTGGTCAAAAGTTGAACTATTGGGTCAATGGGTTGGTCATTGGGTCAAGGATTGACCATTATGACCGATGTTGACTTTTTTCTCAGAGATTGACTTAGTGGTTCAATAATTGGTCATTTGGTCAAAAATTGACTTTTTTGACCAAAACAGACTTTTTGGTCAATAGTTGACCTATTGGGTCAATGGGTTGGTATGCGTCAAGGAATGACCATTTTGACCAAAGTTTACTGTTTTGTCAAAAGTTGAACTCTTGGGTTAATGGGTTGGTCATTGGGTTAAGGTTTGACCATTATGACCAAAGTTAACCTTTTGGTCAGAGATTGACTTACTGGGTCAATAATTGGTCATTAGGTCAAAAATTGATTAAATTAACCAAAATTAATTTTTTGGTCAAAAGTTGACCTATTAGGTTAATGGGCTCGTCATTGGGTCAAGGAATGACCATTTTGACCAAAGTTGACTATTTTGTCAAAAGTTGAACTCTTGGGTTAATGGGCAGGTCATTGGGTCAAGGATTGACCATTATGACCAAAGTTGACTTTTGGTCGGAGATTGACTTATTGGATCAATAATCGGTCACTAGGTCGAAAAATGACTATTTCTACCAAGATTGACTTTATGTCCAAAATTTGACCTATTGGGTCAATGGGTTGGTCATTGAGCCAAGAATTGACCATTTTGACCAAAGTTGATTTTCTGGTAAGAATTTGACCAATTGGGTTAATGGTTTGTCCAGTAGTTAAAGGATTGTTAGAACAAACTTGACTTTTTGGTCAAAGATTGACTTATTGGGTCAATAATCGGTCATTAGGTCAAAAATGAATATTTTAACCCACACTTACTTTTTGGTTAAAAGTTGCCTGATTAGGTCAATGTGTTGGTCAATTGTTTGATCATTGGGTCAAGGAATTACCATTTTGTCCAAAGTTGACTGTTTGGTCAAAAGTTGAACTATTGGGTCAATGAGTTGGCCATTGGGTCAAGGATTAACCATTATGAGCAAAGTTGACTTTTTGGTCAGAGATTGAAATTTTGGGGCAATAATTGGTCATTAGGTCAAAAATGAGTATTTTCCCTAAATTGACTTTTTGTTCAAAATTTGACCTATTTGGTCATTGGGTTGGTCATTGGGTCAAGAATTGACCATTTGGACCAAGGTTGACTTTTTGGAAAGAAGTTGACTTATTGAGTCAATGGGGTGGCCATTGTGTCAAGGATTGACTATTTTGACCAAAGTTGACTGTTTGGTCAGAGATTGACTTATTGGGTCAATAATCTGTCATTATGTCAAAAATTGACTATTTTGATCCACACATACTTTTTGGTCAAAAGTTGAACTATTGGGTCAATGGATTGGTCAATGGGTTGGTCATTGGGTCAAGGAATGACCATTTTGACCAAAGTTGACTGTTTGGTCAAAAGTTGAACTACTGGGTCAATAGGTTACTAATTGGGTCAAGGATTGACCATTATGACCAAAGTTGAATTTATAGTCAGAGATTGACCTATTAGATTGATAATTGGTCATTAGGTCAAAAATTGACTATTTAGAACAAAATTGACTTTTTGTTCAAAAGTTAACCAATTGGGTCAATGAGTTGGTCATTAGGTCAAGAATTGACCATTTTAACCAAAGTTAACTTTTTGGTCAAAAGTTGACCTATTGTGTCAATGAGTTGTCCATTGGGTCAGAAATTGACCATTTTGACCAAAGTTGACTTTTTGGTCAAGAGTTGACGTATTGGTCATTCGATGGTCATTAGGTCAAAAATTGACTATTTTAACCATAATTAACTTTTTGGTCAAAAGTTGACATATTAGGTCAATGAGTTGGTCATTGGGTCAAGGAATGATCATTTTGACCAAAATTAACTTTTTAGTCAGAGATTGACTTATTGGATCAATAATCGGTCATTAGGTCAAAAATTGACGATTTTGAACAAAATTGAATTTTTGGTCAAAAATTGACTCAATGGGTCAACGGGGTGGTCATTGGGTCAGAAATTGACCATTTTGACTAAAGTTGACTTTTTGATCAAAAGTTGACCTATTGAGTCAATGGGTTGGTCAATGGGTCAGAAATTACCCATTTTGACAAAAGTTGACTTTTTTGGCCAAAAGTTGACCAATTGGGTCAATGGGTGGTCATTGGGTCAAAAATTGACTATTTTGACCAAAATTGATTTTTTGGTCAATAGCTGACCTATTGGGTCATTGGGTCAAGGATTGACCATTTTGACCAAAGTTTACGTTTTTTCTCAAAAGTTGACCTTTAGGTCAATGGGTTGGTCAATGTGTCAAGGATTGACCATGTTGACCAAAGATGAAGTTTTGGTCAGAGATTGGCTTTTTGGGTCAATAATTGGTTATTAGCTAAGAAATTAACTATTTCGACCAAAGTTGACTTTTTGGTAGAAAGTTAATATATTTGGTCAATGGGTTGTTCATTGGGTCAACGATTGACAATTTTGACCAAAGTTTACATTTAGGTCAAAAGTTTACCTATTGGGTCAATGGGTTGGTTGTTGGGTCAGAAATTGACCAATTTAACTAAAGTTGACATATTGTGTCAATGGGGTGCTCATTAGGACATAAATTCACTATTTTGACCAAAATTGACTTTTCGGTCAAAAGTTGACCTATTTGGTTGATGGGTTGGTTATTGGGTAAAGGATTGACCATTTTGACCAAAGTTGACTTTTTGGTCAGAAGTTTTCCTACTGGGTCTATGAGTGGTCATTGGGTCAAGGATTTACCATTTTAACTTAAGTTGACTTTTTGGTCAAAAATTAATCTATTGGGTCAATGGGGCGATCATTGGTAAAAAATTGACTATTTTGACAAAGATTGACTTTTTTGTCAAAAGTTGACTTATTGGGTCAATGGGTTGGTCATTCGGTCAATGATTGACTATTTTGACCAAAGTTAAATTTTTGCTCAGAGATTGACTTATTGTGTCAATAATTGGTCAGTAGGTCAAAAATTGACTAATTTGACTAAAATTGACTTTTTGGTCAAAGGTTGACCCATTTATTCAACAGCGTGGTCAATGGGTCAAAAATTGTCCATTTTGACCAAAGTTTGCTTTTTGGTCAAAAGTTTGACTTGTTGGGTAAATAATTGATCATTAGGTTAAATATGATTATTTTGATCAAAATTGACTTTTTGGTCAAAAGTTGACCTATTGGGTTAATGGGTTGGTCATTGGATCAAGTGTTGACCATTTTGACCAAAGTTGACTTTTTGGTCAAAAGTTAACCTATTAGGTCCATTGGTTGGTCAATTGGTCAAGGATTGACCATTTTGACCAAAGTTTACTTTTTAGATAGAGATTAACTTATTGGGTCAATAATGGGTCATTAAGTCAAAAAATTGATTATTTTGACCAAAATAAAATTTTTGGTCAAAAGTTGACCAGTTGGGGCAATATGGTGGTCACTGTGCTAGATATTAACCATTTTGACCAAAGTTGGCTTTTTAGTCAAAAGTTGACCTATTTAGGTCAATGAGGTGGTCATTGGGTCAAAAATTGATAATTGTGACCAAAATTGAATTTTTGGTTAAAAGTTGACCTATTGGATTAATGGGTTGATCCATTTAGTCAAGGATTTACCATTTTGGCAAAAGTTCACTTTTTGGTTAAAAGTCGACCTATCGGGTCAATGGGTTGGTCATTGGATCGAAATCGACCATTATGACTAAAATTGAACTTTTGGTCAAAAGTTGATCAATGGATGGTCATTAGGTCAAAAATTGACTATTTTGACCAAATTTACTTTTTGATCAAAAGTTGTCCTATTGGGTCAATGGGTTTGTCATTGGGTCAAGGTTTGACAATTTTGACAAAGGTTGACTTTTTGGTGAAAGTGGACCTATTGGGTCAACGAGTTGGACATTGGGTTAAGGATTGACCATTTTGAGTAAATTTAACTTTTTGGTCAGAGATTGACTTATTGGGTCAATAATTGGTCATTAGGTCAAAAATTAACTACTTTGACCATAATTAAATTTTTTTGTCGAAGGTTGACCCATTGGGTCAACGGGGAGATCATTGTGTCAAAAATTTACCATTTTGACCAAAGTTAACTTTTTTGATCAAAAGTTGACCTATTTGGTCAATGAGTTGGTAATTGGGTCAAAAGTTGACTTTTTGGTCAAAAGTTCATTTATTTAGTCAAAGGGTTAAAAATTGACTAATTTAACCAAAATTGACTTTTTGGTCAAAAGTTGACCTATTTAGTCAATGGGCTGGTCATTGGGTCAAGGATGACAATTTTGACTAAAAGTCATCTTTAGGTCAAAAGTTGACCTATTGGGTCAATGGGTTAGTTATTGGGATAGAAATTGTCCTTTTCAACTATAGTTGACTTTTTTGAAAAAGTTGACTTATTGGGTTAATAGGTTGGTTATTTGGTTAAAAATTGACAATTTTGACCAAACTTTACTTTTTTGTCAAAAGTTGACCCATTGGGTCAATGGGGCGGACATCAGGTCAGAAATTGACAATTTTGACTAAAGTTGACTTTTAGGTCAAAAGTTGACATAATGGGTCAATAGAGGTGGTTATTAGGTCGAAAAGTTGACTAAATTAACCAAAATTGACTTTTGGTCCAAAGTCGACCTATTAGTCGAATGGTTGGCATTATGTCAAGGTTTGACAATTTTGACTAAAGTTCACTTTTGGGTTAAAAGTTGACCTATTAGGTCAATGGGTTGGTGATTCGGTCAAAGATTAACCATTTTGACCAAAGTTGACTTTTTGGTCAGAGATTGACTTATTGGGTCAATACTTGGTCATTTTGTCAAAAATTGACTGTTTTGGTCATTTTGTCAAAAATTGACTGTTTTGGTCTGAAATTAACTATTTTAACTAAAGTTGACCTTTTGGGTCAATTGTGTGATTCTTAGGTCAAAAACTGACTATTTTGTCCAAAATTGACTTTTTGATTAAAAGTTCATCGATTGGGTCAATGGGTTGATCATTAGGTTAAGGATTGACCATATTGACCAAAGTTGACTTGTTGTTCAATAGTTGACCTATTGACTCAATGGGTTGGTCATTGGGTCAGAAATTGACCATTTAAACCAAAGTTGAATTTTTGGTCAAAAGTTGACCTTCTGGTTCAATGGGGCGGTCATTATGTCAAAAATTCATTATTTTGACCAAAATTATCTTTTTGATCAAAAATTGACCTATTTGGTCAATGAGTTGGTCATTCAGTTAAGAATTGACCATTTTGAGCAAAGTTGACTTTTTGTTTAAAAGTTGACTTATTGGGTCCATTGGGTGGTCATTATGTCAAAAATTGTCTATTTTGACCAAAATTGACTTTTTTAGTCAAAAGTTGACCTATGGGTCAATGAGTTGGACATTGGGTAAAGGATTGACCATTTTTACCAAAGTTGACTTTTTTACCAAAAGTTGACCTGTTAGGTCAATGGGTTGGTCATTGGTAAGAAATTGACCATTTTAACTAAAGTTGACTTTTTGGTCAAAAGTTGACCTATTGGGTCAATGCGATGGTCATTAGGTCATAAATTGAAAATTTTTATCAAAAGTTGACCTATTGGATCAATGGGTTGGTCTTTGGGTCAAGTATTGACAATTTTGACCAAATTTTACTTTTTTTGTCAAAAGTTGACCTATTGCGTCAATGGGTTTGTCATTGGGTCAATGATTGATCATTTTGACTAAAGTTAAATTTTTTGTCTGACATTGATTTATTGGGTCAATAATTGGTCATTTGGTCAAAAATTGACTATTTTGACCAAAATTGATTTTTTTTGTTAGAAGTTGACTTGTTTAGTCAATGGGTTGGTCATTGGGTTAAGGATTGACCATTTTGACTGAAGTTGATTTTTTGGTCAAAAGTTGACATTTTGGGTCAATGTGTGGTGATTAGGTCAAAAATTGACCATTTTGACCAAAGTTAACTTTTTGGTCAAAAGTTAACCTATTGGGTCAATTGGGTTTTCATTAGATAAAAAATTGACTATTTTGATCAAAAGTGACTTTTTGGTCAAAATTTGACATATTGGGTCAATGGGTTGGTCATTGAGTCAAGGATTGACCATTTTGACAAAAGTTGACTTTTTGATCAAAAGTTGACTTATTGGACCAAGGATTGACCATTTTGACCAAAGTTGACTTTATGATCAGAGATTGACTTATTGGGTCAATAATTAATTATTCAATTAAAAATTGATTATTTTGACCAAAATTAAATTTTTGGTCAAAAGTTGACTCAATGGGTCAATGGGATGGTCATTATGTCAGAATTTGACAATTTTGACCGAAGTTGACTTTTTGATCGAAACTTAACATATCGGGTCAATGGGTTGGTCATTGGGTCAGAAATTGACCATTTTGGCCAAACTTGACTTTTTGGTCAAAAAAGTTAACCTATTGGGACATTGGGTTGGTCATTGGGTGATTGACCATTTTGACCAAAGTTTACTTTTTGGTCACAAGTTATCATATTGGGACATTGAGTTGGTCATTGGGTCAAGGATTGATCGTTTTGATAAAAGTTTACATTTTGGTAAGAGATTGACTTATTGGGTATTGTTGGTCATTAGGTCAAAATTGACTATTTTGACCAAAATTGACTTTTTGGTCAAATATTGACCTAATGGGTCAATGGGTTAGTCATTGGGTCAAGGATTGACCAATTTAACCAAAGTTGACATTTTGGTCAAAAGTTGACATATTGGGTCAATTGGGTGGTCATTAGGTTAGAAATTAACTATTTTGGCCAAAATTGACTTTTTGGTCGATAGTTGACATTTTAGGTCAATGTGTTGATCATTGGGTCAAGGGTTGACCATTTTTACCAAAGTTGACCATTTGGTTATAGATTGACTTATTGAGTCAATAATTGGTCATTAGGTCAAAAATTGACTGTTTTGACCAAAATTGACTTTTTGGCCAAAAGTAAACCTAATGGGTCAATGGGTTGGTCACTGGGTCAAAGATTAACCATTCTGACCAAAGTTAATTTTTTGGTTAAAAGTTGACCTATTGGGTCAATGAATTGGTCATTGGATCATAAATTGACAATTTTGACCAAATCGATTTTTTGGTCAAAAGTTAACATATTAGGTCAATAGGTTTGTCATTGGGTCCAAAATTAACCATTTTGACCAAAATTAACTTTTTAGTCAAAAGTTGACCTTTTGGGTCAATGGTTTCGTCATTTGGTCAAGGATTGACCATTTTGACCAAAGTTGACTTTTTGGTCAAAGTTGACTTTTTGGTCAAAGTTGACTTATTGGGTCAATGAGGTGATTTTTGGGTCAAGGATTGACCAGTTCGACCAAAGTTGACTTTTTGGTCATTGGGTCAGAAATTAATCATTTTGACCAAAGTTAACTTTTTGGTCAAAAGTTCATCTATTTGGTCAATGAGATGTTCATTAGGTCAAAAATTGACTATTAAGACCAAAATTAACCTTTTGGTCAAAAGTTGACCTATTTAGTCAACGTGTTGGTCATTGGGTTAAGAATGAAAATTTTGACCAGAGTTGTCTTTTTGGTCAAAAGTTCACCTATTGGGTCAATGGGTTAGTTATTGGGTCAGAAATTGATCATTAAAGTTAATTTTTTGGTCAAAGGTTGACCTATTGGGTCAATGAGGTGGATGTTAGGTTAAAAATTTACAATGTCGACCAAAAGTTACTTTTTTGTCAAAAGTTAACCATATGAGTCAATGGGTATGTCATTGTAAGGATTGACCATTTTGACCAAAATTGACATTTTAGTCAATAGTTAACCCATTGGGTCAATGGGGTGGTCAATACGTTAAAAATTGACTATTTTGACCAAAGTTGACTTTTTGGTCAAAAGTTGACCTATTGGGTCAATAGGTTGGTCATTTAGTCAAGGATTGACCATTCTGACCAAAGTCAATTTTTTGGTAAAAAGTTAATCTATTAGGTCAATGGGTTGGTTATTGAGTCAAGGATTAATCATTTTGAACAAAATTGAATTTTTTGTCAGAGATTGACTTATTGGGTCAATAATTGGTCATTTGGTGAAAAATTGAGTATTTTGACCAAATTTGACATTTTTTCAAATGTTGACTTATTGGGTCAAAGGGTTGGTCATTGGGTCAGAAATTGACCATTTTTACCAAAGTTGACTTTTTAGTACAAAGTTAACTTATTGGGTTAACTGGGTGGTCATTAGGTCAAAAACTAACTATTTTGGCCAAAATTAACTTTTTGATCAAAAGTTCACATATTGGGTCAATGAGTTGGTCATTATGTCAAAAATTGATTATTTTGACCAAAATTTACTTCGGTGAAAAGTTGACCTATTGGGTCGATGTGTTGGTCATTGGGTCAAGGATTGACCATTTTAACTAAATTTTACTTTTTTTGTCAGAGATTGACTTATTGGGTCAATAATTGGTCATTATGTCAAAAATTGACTATTTCAGTCAAAAGTTGACCTATTGGGTCTATGGGTTAGTCACTGGGTCAAGGTTTGACAATTTTGACCAAAGCTGACTTTTTCGTCAAAAGTTGACCTATTAGGTTAATGGGTTGGTCATTGGGTAAAAAATTGACCATTTTAACTAAACTTGACTTTTTGGTCAAAAGGTGACCTATTAGGTTAATGGGGTAGTCGTTATGTCAAAAATTGACAATTTAGACGAAAATTAACTTTTTGGTCAAAAGTTGACCTATTAGATCAATGGGTCGGTGATTGGGTCAAGGATTTACCATTTTGACCAAAGTTGACTTTTTGGTCAAAAGTTGACCAATTGGGTCAATGGGTTCGTCATTGAGTAAAATATTGACAATTTCGGCCAAGGTTCAATTTTTGGTCAGAGATTGACCTATTGGGTCAATGATTTGTCATTCGGTCAGAAATTGAATATTTTGACCAAAATTTTATTTTTGGTCAATAGTTGACCCATGGGTCCATTGGGAGTCATTATGTTAGAAATTTACCATTTTGACTAAAGTTGAATTTTTGTCAAGTTGACCTATCGTGTCAATGGGTTGGCCATTGGGTGTCAGAAATTGACAATTTTGACCAGACTTGACTTTTTTATCAAAAGTTGACCTATTGGGTCAATGGGGTGGTCTAAGTAAAAAATTGGTTATTTTGACCAAAATTGAATTTTTGGTAAAAAGCTGACTTATTGGATCAATGTGTTGTTCATTGGGTCAAGGATTGACAATTTTAACAAAAGTTGACTTTTTGGTTAAAAGTTGACCTATTGGGTCAATGAGTTGGTTATTGGGTAAAGGATTGAACATTTTGACCAAAGCTGACTTTTTGCTCATTGGGTTAGAAATTAACCATTTTGACCAAAGTTGATTTTTTGGTCAAAAGTTCATATATTTGGTCAATGGGACTATCATTATGTAAAAAATTAACTATTTTGACCAAAATTGACTTTCTGGTCAAAAGTTGACCTATTTAGTTAATGGGTTAGTCATTGGCTCAAGGATTAACCATTTTGACTAAAAATGTCTTTTTAGTCAAAAGTTGACCTATTGAGTCAATGAGTTGGCTATTAGGTCAGAAATTGACCATTTTAACTAAAGTTGACTTTTTGGTCAAAAGTTGACTTATTGGGTCATTGGGGTGGTTGTTAGGTTAAAATTTGACTAATTTGACCAAATTTTTTTTTTTGTCAAAAATTCAACAATTAGGTTAATGGGTATGTCATTGTGTCAAAGATTAACCATTTTGACCAAAATTGACATTTTGGTCAAACGTTGAGCAATTGTGTCAATGGGTTGGTCATTTGGTCAAGGATTGACCATTTTGACCAAAGTTGATTTTTTCGTAAAAAGTTAACCTATTAGGTCAAGGATTAACCTTTATGAACAAAGTTGACTTTTTGGTCAGAAAATGACTTTTTGGGTCAATAATTGGTCATTAGGTAAAAAATTGACTATTTTGACCAAACTAGACTTCTTGGTCAAAAGTTGACCTATTCGGTTAATGGTGTGGTCATTAGGTCAAGAATTCACCATTTTGGCCAAAGTTAACTTTTTAGTCAGAGATTGACTTATTGGGTCAATAATTGGTTATTAGGTGATGAATTGATTACTTTAACCAAAATTGACTTTTTAGTCCAAAGTTGACCTACTGGGTTAATGTGCTGGTCATTGGGTCAAGAATTGAGAATTTTGACCAAAGTTGACTTTTATGTCAAAATTTGATCTATTGGGTCAATGAGTTGGACATTGGGCAAGGATTAACTAATTTGATAAAAGTTGACTTTTTGGCCAAAGATTGACTTCTTAGGTCAATGGGGTGGTCATTTGGTCAAAAATTGACTATTTTGACCAAAAAAACACTTTTTGGTCAAAAGTCAACCTATTGGCTCTTCGGTCAAGGATTGACCATTTTGTCCAAAGTTGTCTTTTTGGTCAGAAATTGATTTATTGTGTCAATAATTGGTCATTAGGTAAAAAATTGAATATTTTTACCACAGTTGAATTTTTGGTTAAATGTTGACCCATTGGGTAAATGAGGTGGTTATTAGGTCAGAATATCACCATGTTGACCAAAGTTGACTTTTTATTCAAAAGTTGAGCTATTGGGTCAATGGGGGAGTCATTAGGTTAAAATTGACTACTTTGACCAAAATGGACTTTTTGGTCAAAAGTTCACATATTTGGTCATAAGTTGACTTGTTGGGTAAAAGGATTGTTCATTGGGTCAAGGATTGACGATTATGACAAAAGTTGACTTTTTGGTCAGAGATTGACTTATTCGGTCAATAATTGGTCATTAATTCAAAAAATTGACTATTTTTGCCAAAATTGACTTTTTGGTCGAAAGTTAACATATTAGGTCAATGTGTTGGTCATTGGGTCAAGGATTGACCATTTTCATCAAAGTTGACCTTTTTGTTACAGCTTGACTTACTCCATCAATAATTGGTCATTAGATCAATAATTGACTATGTTGACCAAAATTGACTTTTAGGTCAAATGTTGACATATTTGGTCAATGCGTTGGTCATTTGGTCATGGATTGACCATTTTGACCAAATTTGACTTTTTGGTCAAAAGTTGACCTATTGGGTTAATGGGTTGGTCATTGGGTCAAGCATTGACCATTTTGACCAAAGTTGACTATTTGGGCAATAGTTGAACTATTGGGTCAATAGGTTACTAATTGAATCAAGGATTGCCCATTATGACCAAAAATGACTTTTTAGTCAGAGATTGACATACTGGGTCAATAATTGGTCATTAGGTCAAAAATTGACCTTTTTGACAAACGTTGACTTTTTAGTCAAAAGTTGACCTATCGGGTCAATGAGTGGTCATTCGGCCAAGGATTTACCATTTCGACTAAAGTTTTCTTTTTGGTCAAAAATTGATCTATTGGGTTAATGGGCCGGTCATTAGGTCAAAAATTGAATTTTTGATAAAAAATGACTTTTTTGTCAAAAGTTAACCTATTGGGTTAATGGGTTGGTCATTCGGTCAATGATTGACCATTTTGACCATAGTTGAATTTTTTGTCACAGATTAACTTATTGTGTCAATGATTGGTCATTAGGTCAAAAATTGTTTACCTATTAGGTCAATGGGTAGTCATTAGGTCAAAAATTTACTATTTTGACCAAAATTGACTTTTTTGGTCAAGATTTGACCTATTGGGTCAATGGGTTGGTCAATGGGTCAAGGATTGACCATTTTGACCAAAGTTGACTTTTTGCTCAAAAGTTGACCTATTGGGTCAATGGTTTGGTCATAGGGTTAATAATTGACCATTTTGACCAAAGTTTAAGTTTTGGTAAGAGATTGACTTATTGGGTCAATAATTGGTTATTATGTCAAAAAATGACAATTTTGACCAAATTTGACTTTTTGGTAGAAAGTTAATATATTGGGTCAAAGGGCCAACTCATTGGGTCAACGATTGACCATTTTGACCAAAGTTGATTTTTTGGTCAGAGATTGACTTATTGGTTCAATAATTGGTCATTAGGTCAAGGATTAATTATTTTGACCAAAGTTAACTTTTTGGTCAGAGATTGACTTATTGGGTCAATTGCTTGGTCATTGGGTCAAGGAATGACCATTTTGACCATAGTTGATTGTTTGGTCAAAAGTTGAACTATTGGGTCAATGTGGTGGTCATTAGGTCAAAAATTGACTCTTTTGACCAAAATTGACTTTTTGGTCAAAAGTTGATCTATTGGGTCATTAGGTCATTGATTGAGCATTTTGACCAAAGTTGGCTCTTTGGACAAAAGTTGACCTATTGGGTCAAAGGGTTGGTCGTTGGGTCAAGGATTGACCATTTTAACCAAAGTTGACTTTTTGGTTAGAGATTGACTTATTGGGTCAATAATTGGTCATTAGGTCAAAAATTGACTATTTTGCCAGAAAATAAATTTTCAGTCAAAAGTTGACCCATTGGGTCAATGGGTTGGTCATTGGGTAAGAAATTGACTATTTTGACCAAAGTTTTCTTTTTGGTCAAAGGTTGACCTATTGGGTCAATGGGGTGGTCATTAGGTCAAAAATTGACTATTTAACCAAAATTGACTTTTTAGTCAAAAGTTGACCTATTGAGCCAATTGGTTGGTCATTGGGTCAAGGATTGACCATTTTGACCAAAGTTGACTTTTTGGTGAAAATTTGACCTTTTGGGTCAATGGGTTGGTCATTGGGTCAAGGATTAACAATTTTGATCAAAGGTGACTTTTTTTATCAAAGTTCACTTTTTGTTCAAAAGTTGACCTATTGGGTCGATGGGTTGGTCACTGGGTCAAGGATTGTACTTTTTGACCAAAGATGACTTTTTGGTCAAAAGTTGACTTATTGGGTCAATGGGTTAGTTGTTGGGTCAGAAATTGACCATTATAACCAAAGTTGACCTTTTGGATCAATTGTGTGGTTTTTAGGTCAAAAATTGACAATTTTGTCCAAAATTGACTTTTTAACTAAAAGTTCACTGATTGGGGCAATGGGTTGGTCATTAGGTTAAGGATTGACCATTTTGTCTAAAGTTGACTTTTTGTTCGATGGTTGACTGTATAGAGTTGATATGGTCGAAATTGACCATTTAAACCAAAGTTGAATTTTTGGTCAAAAGTCGACCTATTGGTTCAATGGGCGGTCATTATGTCAAAAATTCAATATTTTGACCAAAATTATCTTTTTAATCAAAAGTTGACCTATTTGGTAAATGAGTTGGTCATTAGGTTAAGGATTGACCATTTTGAGCAAAGTTGTCTTTTTGTTTAAAAGTTGACCTATTAGGTCCATTGGGTGGTCATTAGGTCAAAAATTTTCTATTTTGACTAAAATTGTCTTTTTTGGTCAAAAGTTGACCTATGGGTCAATGAGTTGGACATTGGGTAAAGGATTGACCATTTTTACCAAAGCTGACTTTTTGACCAAAAGCTGACCTATTAGGTCAATGGGTTGGTCATTGGGACAGAAATTGACCATTTTCACTAAAGTTAATGTTTTGGTCAAAAGTTAACCTATTGGGTCTATGGGGTGATCATTAGGTCATACATTGAACAATTTCATCTAAAGTTAATCTACTGGGTCAATGGGATGGTCTTTGGGTCAAGGATTGACCATTTTGAGCAAAGTTGACTTTTTTCTCAAAAGTAGACCAATTGGGTCAATTGTTTGGTCATTGGGTTAAGGATTGACCATTTTGACTAAAGTTGACTTTTTTGTCAGAGATTGATTTATTGGGTCAATAATAGGTCATTAATTTAAAAATTGACTATTTTGACCAAAATTGACTTTTTGGTCAAAAGTTAACCTATTTGGTCAATGGCTTGGTCATTGGGTCAAGGAATCACCATTTGGACAAAAGTTGACTTTTTGGTCAAAAAGTTGACCTATTGGGTTAATGGGTTGGTCATTGGGTCAGAATTGACTTTTTTACTAAAGTTAACTTTTTGGTCAAAAGTTGACGATTGGGTCAATGGGGTGGTCATTTGGTCAAAAATTGACTATTTTAACCAAAATTGACTTTTTGGTCAAAAGTTGACCTATTGGGCCGATGGGTTGGTCATTGGGTCGAGGATTGACCATTTTGACCAAAGTTCACTTTTTGGTCAAAATTTGACGTATTGGATAAATGGGTTGGTCATTGGGTCAGAAATTGACAATTTTAACCAAAGGTAACCTTTTGGATCAATTGTGTGGTCATTAGGTAAAAAATTGACTATTTTGTCCAAAATAGACTTTTTGATCAAATGTTCACTGATTGGGTCAATGGGTTGGTCATTAGGTGAAGGATTGACCATTCTGACAAAAGCTGACTTTTTGTTCAAAAGTTGACCTATTGGGTCAATGGGTTGGTCATTAGGTCAGAAATTGACCATTTTAACCAAAGTTGACTTTTTAGTTAAAAGTTGACCTATTGGTTCAATGGGTTGGTCATTGGGTCAAAAATTGACAATTTTGAGCCAAATTATCTTTTAGGTCAAAAGATGACCTATTTGGTCAATGAGTTGGTCATTCGGTTAAGGATTGACCATTTTGAGTAAAGTTGACTTTTTGTTCAAAAGTTGACCTATTGGGTCGATTGGGTGGTCATTAGGTCAAAAATTATCTATTTTGACCAAAATTAACTTTTTTGGTCAAAAGTTGGACTATGTGTTAATGATTTGGTCGTTGGGTGAAGGATTAACCATTTTGACCAAAGTTGACTTTTTGACCAAAAGTTGACCTATTGGGTCAATGGGTTGGTCATTGGGTCAAAAATTGATCATTTTAACCAAAGTTGTCTATTTGGTTAAAATTTGACCTATTGGGTCAATGAGGTGGTCATTAGGTCATAAATTAAAAATTTTTATCAAAAGTAGACCTATTGGGTCAATGGGTTGGTCTTTGGGTCAAGAATTGACCATTTTGACCAAATTTTACTTTTTTGTCAAAAGTTGACCTATTGGGTCAATGTGTTGGTCATTGGGTCAATGATTGACCATTTTGACTAAAGTTGAATTATTGGTTCGAGATTGACTTATTGGGTCAAAAATTGGCCATTAGGTCAAAAAATGACTAATTTGACCAAACTTAACTTTTTGTTAAAGAATTGACCTATTTGGTCAATTGGTTGGTCATTGGGTCAAGGATTGACTATTTTGTCCAAAGTTGACTTTTTGGTCAGAGATTGACTTATTGGGTCAATAATCGGTCATTATGTTAAAAGTTGAGTTATTGGGTCATTGGGTTGGTCAATGGGTTGGTCATTGGGCCAACAAATAACCATTTTGACCAAAGTTGACTGTTTGGGCAAAAGATGAAATATTGGATCAATAGGTTACTAATTGAATCAAGGATTGACCATTATGACCAAAGTTGACTTTTTAGTCAGAGATTGACTTATTGGGTCAATAATTGATCATTAGGTCAAAAATTGACCATTTTGATAAACGTTGACTTTTTGGTCAAAAGTTGACCAATTGGGTCAATGAGTGGTCATTCGGTCAAGGATTTACCATTTCAACTAAAGTTGACTTTTTGGTCAAAATTTGATCTATTGGGTCAATGGGTCGGTCATTAGTTTAAATATTGACTTTTTTGAGAAAAAAATGACTTTTTTGTCAAAAGTTGACATATTGGGTTAATGGGATAGTCATTCATTCAATGATTGACCATATTGACCATAGTTGAATTTTTGGTCAGGGATTAACTTATTGTGTCAATAAATGGTCATTATGTCAAAAATTGTTGACCTATTGGGTCAATGGGTAGTCATTAGGTCAAAAATTTACTATTTTGACCAAAATTGACTTTTTGGTCAAGATTTGACCTATTGGGTCAATGGGTTGGTCATTGGGTCAAGGATTGACCATTTTGACCAAAGTTGACTTTTTTCTCAAAAGTTGACCTATTGGGTCAAGGTTTGGTCATAGGGTTAATAATTGACCATTTTGACTAAAGTTTTACGTTTTGGTAAGAGATTGTCTTATTGGGTCAATAATTGGTTATTAGGTCAAAAATGACTATTTTGACCAAATTTGACTTTTGGTAGAAAGTTAATATATTGGGTCAAAGGACGACTCATTGGGTCGACGATTGACAATTTTGACCAAAGTTGATTTTTTGGTCAGAGATTGACTTATTGGTTCAATAATTGGTCATTAGGTCAAGAATTGATTATTTTGACTAAAGTTAATTTTTTGGTCAGAGATTGACTTATTGGGTCAATTGCTTGGTCATTGGGTCGAAGGAATGACCATTTTGACCATAGTTGACTGTTTGGTCAAAGGTTGAACTATTGGGTCAATTTGGTGGTCATTAGTTCAAAAATTGACTCTTTGGACCAAAATTAACTTTTTGGTCATAAGTTGATCTATTGGGTCATTGGGTCAATGATTGAGCATTTTACCCAGTTGGTTTGTGAAATTGACATACAGGTCAATGGTTTGGTCATTGGGTCAAGGATTAACCATTTTGACTAAAGTTGACTTTTTGGTCAAAGATTGACTTATTGGGTCAACAATTGTTCATTAGGTAAAAAATTGACTATTTTGACAAAAAATAAATTTTCAGTCAAAAGTTGATCCATTGGGTCAACGGGTTGGTCATTGGGTAACAAAATTGAATATTTTGACCAAATTTTTCTCTTTGGTTAAAAGTTGACCTATTGGGTCAATGGGGTGGTCATTAGGTCAAAAATTGACTATTTTAACCAAAATTGACTTTTTGGTGAAAGTTGTCCTATTGAGCCAGTAAATTTAGTCATTGGAATCAGATTGACTTATTTTGAATAAAGTTGACTTTTTGCTCAAATTTGACCTTTTGGGTCGATAGGTTAGTGGGTGGGTCGAGGATTAACAATTTTGATCAAAGTTAACTTTTTTATCAAAGTTTACTTTTTTGATCAGAAGTTGACCTATTGGGTCAATGGGTTGGTCACTAAGTCAAGGATTGTACGTTTTGACCAAAGATGACTTTTTGGTCAAAAGTTGGCTTATTGGGTAAATGGCTTAGTCGTTGAGTCGGAAATTGACCATTATAACCAAAGTTATTGCTTTTGGGTCAATTGTGTGGTTTTTAGGTCAAAAATTAACAATTTTGTCCAAAATTTACTTTTTAATTAAAAATTCACCGATTGGGGCAATGGGTTGGTCATTAGGTTAAGGATTGGCCATTTTGACCAAAGTTGACTTTTTGTTTAGTAGTTGACCTATTGGGTCAATGGGTTGGTTATTGGGTCAGAAATTGACCATTTAAACCAAAGTTGAATTTTTGGTCAAAGTTGACCTATTGGTTCATTAGGACGGTCATTATGTCTTGGTCATTGGGTTAATGATTGACTATTTTGAGCAAAGTTGACTTTTTGGTCAAAAGTTGACCTATTAGGCCAATTGGTTTGTCATTGGGTCAAGGATTGACCATTTTGACCAAAGTTGACTTTTTGGTCTGAGAATGACTTATTGGGTCAATAATTGGTCATTATGTCAAAAATTGACTACTTTGGTCGAAAGTTAGACCTATTGGGTCTATGGGTTGGTCATTGGGTCAGAGTTAAAACCATTATGACCAAAGTTGACTTTTTGGTCAAAAGTTGACCATTGGGTTAATGGATTGGTCATTATGTCAGAAATTGACCATTTTAACCAAACTTGACCTTTTGTTCAAAAGTTGACCTATTGGGTTAATTGGGTGGTCATTAAGTCAAAAATTGACAATTTTGACCATAGTTAACTTTTTGGTCAAAAGTTAACCTACTGGGTCAATGGGTTGGTCATTGGGTCAAGGTTTGACCATTTTGACAAAAGTTAACTTTTTGCTAAAAGTCTGACCTAGTGGGTCAATGGGTTGGTCATTGGGTCAAGAATTGACCTTTTTAACCAAAGTTGACATGTTGGTGAAAAGTTGACCTCTTGGGTCAATGGGTTTGTCATTGGGTCAATGAGTGACCATTTTGACCAAAGTTAACTTTTTGGTTGGAGATTGACTTATTGGGTCAATAATTTATCATTAAATCAGAAATTAACCATTTTGTCCAAAGTTAACTTTTTGGTCAAAAGTTACCTATTGGGTCAATTGGGCGGTCATGAGGTCAAAAATTGACTAATTTGAACAAAATTTCTTTTTTGGTCAAAAGTTGACCAATTAGGTTAACGGGGTGGACATTGGGTCAGAAATTGACTATTTTGACCAAAGTTGACTTTTCGGTCAAAAGTTGACTTATTAGGACAATAGGGTGGTTATTATGTAAAAAATTGGCTATTCGACCAAAATTGACTTTTTAGTCAAAGTTGACATATTGGGTCGATGGGTTGGTCATGGGAGGTCGAAAGTTGACCATTTCAACCAAAGTTAAGTTTTTGGTGGTTGATCGGTGAATTCGATGGGTTGGTCATTAGGTCAAGGATTGGCGATTTTGAGCAAAGTAGACTTTTTGGTAAGAGATTGACTTATTGGGTCAATATTTTGTCATTAGGTCAAAAATTGCTTTTTTGAACAAAGTTTACTTTTTGGTCACAGGTTGACCTATTAGATTGATGGGTTGGTCATTGGGTCGAAATTGTTATTTTGACCAAAGTTCACTTTTTGGTCAAGGGTGGTGACTGTCGAGTCAATGGGTTGGTCATTGGGTCAAGGATCGACTATTTTGACCAAAGTTAAGTTTTTGGTCAGAGATTGACTTAATGGGTCAATAATTGGTCATTATGTCAAAAATTGACTATCTTGGTAAAAAGTTGACATATTGGGTCTATGGGTTGGTTATTGGGTAAAGGATTGACCATTTTGACCAAAGTTATCCTTGACCCAATGAACAACCTATTGACCCAATAGGTCAACTTTTGATCCAAAATTCAATTTTGGTCAAAATAATCAATTTTTTATGTGAACCACCTCATTGACTCTATAGGTCAACTTTTGATATAAAAGTCAAGTTTAGTAAAATGGTCGATTTCGACCTAATGACCACCCTTCACCTAATAGGTCAAGTTTTGACCAAAAAGTCTACTTTGGTCAAAATGGGCAATTTCTGACCCCATGACCAACCCATTGACCTAATAGGTGAACTTTTAACAAAAAAGCTAACTTGGGCCAAAATGGTCAATCCTTGACTCAATGACTAACCCATTAACCCAATAGGTTAACTTTTGACTAAAAAGTCAATTTTGTTTAAAATTGTCAATTTTTGACATAATGACAACCTTATTGACATAAATGGGTCCACTTTTGAGCAAAAAGCTAACTTTGGTCAAAATGTTCAATTTCTGACACAATGACTACCACATTAACCTAACGAGTCAACTTTTGACCAAAAATTCAATTTTGGTCCAAATAATCAATTTTTGACCTAATGACCAATTATTGACGTAATAAGTCGATCTCTGACCAAAAAGTCAACTTTGGTCAAAATGGTCAATTCTTGACCTAATGACTAAGCCATTCACCCAATAGGTCAAATTTTGACCAAATAGATAACTTTGGTCAAAATGGTCAATCCTTGACCCAATGACCAACCCATTGACTCAATAGGTCAACTTTTGACGAAAAAGTCAAATTTGGTCAAAATAGTCAATTTCAACCAAATGACAAATTATTGACCACTAAGTCAAACTCTAACAAAAAAGTTAACTTTTCACAAAAAATTAAATTTTGGTCAAAATATTCAATTTTTGACCTAATGACCAATGATTGACCCAATAAGTCAATCTCTAACTAAAAAGTGAATTTTGGTCAAAATGGTTAATCTTTGACCAATTGACAAACCCATTGACTCAATAGGTCAACTTTTGACCCAAAAGTGATCTTTGGTGAAAATGGTCAATCCTTGACCCAATGACCAACTCATTGACCCAATAGGTCAAGTTTTGACCAAAAAGTTAATTTTAGTCAAAATAGTCAATTTTTGACCTAATGACCAATTACTGACCTAGTAAGCCAATCTATGAGCAACAAGTTAACTTTGGTAAAAATGGTCAATCCTTGACCCAATGACAAACCCATTGACCCAAAAGGTCAACTTTTGACTAAAAAGTCAACTTTCATAAAAAATGATCAATCCTTGACCCAATGACAAACTCATTGACCCAACAGGTCAACTTTTGACCAAAAAATTAATTTTGCTAAAATTAGTCAATTTTTGACCTAGTTACCACCCATTGCTCAATAGGTCAACTTTTGACCAAAAAGTCAAATTTTGTTAAAATGTTTAATTTTTGACACAATGACCAATCTATTGAGCCAATAGGTCAACTTTTGACAAAAAACTAAACATCTTTGGTCAAAATGGTAAATTCTTGACCTAATTACTAACTCATTGACCAAATAGGTAACATTTTCACCAAAAAGTCAACTTTGGTCAAAATGGTCAATTTCGATCTCATGATTTACCTCTGCTGATCTAATGGATCAACTTTTGACCAAAAATTCAATTTTGGTCAAAATAGTCAATTCTTGACCTAATGACCAATTATTGACCATTTAAGTCAATCTGTGACCAAAAAGTCAACTTTGGTCAAAATGGTCAATCCCTGACACAATGACGAGCCCATTGACCCAATAGGTCAACTTTTGACCAAAATGTTAATTTAGTCAAAATAGTTCATTCTTGACCTAATGACCACCCATTGACCCAAAAGGTCAACTTTTGACCAAAAAGTCAACTTTGGTCATAATGGTTAATTTTTGTTCCAATGAGCAAACCATTGACCCAATCAGTCAGCTTTTGACTGAAAAGTCATCTTTGGCCAAAATGGTCAATTCTTGACCCAATTACCAAGTAATTGACCAAAAAGTCAACTTTGGTAAAAATGATTAATTTATGACCCAATGACCACCCGGTTGACCCAATGGGTGAACTTATGACCAAAAATTCAATTTTGGTTAAAATAGTCAATTTTTTACCTAATGACCAATTATTGACCCGATATGTCAATCTTTGAGCAAAAAGTCAACTTTGGTCAAAATGGTCAATCCTTGACCCAATGACCAACCCATTGACCCAATAGGTTAACTTTTGACCAAAAGTCAACGTTGGTCAAAATTGTCAAGCCTTGAGCCAATGACCAAACCATTAACCCAAAAGGTCAACTTTTGACCAAAAAGTCAATTTTGGTTGAAATAGTCAATTTTTGACCTTATGACCACCCATTGACCCTATAGGTCAACTTTTAACAAAAAAGTCAACTTCGGTCAAAATGGTCAATTTTTGAACCAATGTCCAAGCCATTGACCCAAAAGTTCAACTTTTAACCAAAAAGTTACCTTTGGCGAAAATGGTCAATCCTTGACCCAATGACATCCAAATTAACACAATAGGTCAACTTTTGGCCAAAAAGCCAATTTTGGTCAAATTGGTCAATTTCTGACACAATGACCACCACATTGTCACGACGGGTCAACTTTTGACCAAAAAAATCAATTTGACCTAATGACCAATTATTGACCCAATAAGTCAATCTTTGACTAGAAAGTCAACTTTGGTATAAAATGCTCAATCTTTGACCAATTGACGTTGACCAATAGGTCAACTATTGACCAAAAAGTCAACTTTGGTCGAAAAGGTCAATCCTAGACCCAATGATAAACCCATTAATCAAAAAGGTCAACTTTTGACCAAAAAGTCAATTTTGATCAAAATAGTAAATTTTTGACCTAAAGACCACCCAATTCACCCAATATGTCAACTTTTGACAAAAAAGTCAACCTTGGTCAAGATGGTCAATTTCTGACCCAATGACCACCCCATTGACCCAATGCGTCAACTTATGACCCAAATTTCAATTTTGGTCAAAATAATCAATTTTTGACCAAATGACCAATTATTGAACCAATAAATCAATCTCTTACCAAAAAGTCATCTTTGGTCAAAATGGTCAATCCTTGACCCAATGACCAACCAGTCGGCCCAATAGGTTAATTTTTTATCAAAAAGTTAACTATGATCAAAATGGACAATTTTTGACCCATTGACCCAATGGATCAACTTTTGACCAAAAAGTCAATTTTGGTCAAAATAGTCAATTTTTGACATAATGACCAACTCATTGACCTAATAGGTCAACTTTTGACCAAAAAGTCAATTTTGGTGAAAATAGTTAATTTTTTACCTAATGACCACCCAATTAACCCAATATGTCAACTTTTGATCAAAAAGTCATCTTTCGTCAAAATGGTCAATTTCTGACCCAATGATCAACCCAGTGACCCAATATGTCAAGTTTTGACCAAAAAGTCAATTTTAGTCAAAATAGTCAATTTTTGACTTATTGACAAATTATTGACCCAACAAACCAATCTCTGACTAAAAAGTCAACTTTGTTCAAAATGATTAATCCTTGACCCAATAACAAACCCATTGTCCTAATATGTTAACTTTCTGTCAAAAAGTCAACATTGGTCAGAATGGTCAATACCTGACTAAATGACCAACCCAATGACCCAATTGGTCAACTTTTGACCAAAAAGTGAATTTTCTTCAAAATAGTCAATTTTTGACCTAATGACCACCCATTTACCGAAAGGATCAACTTTTGACCAAAATGTCAACTTTGGTCAAAATGGTCAATCCTTGACACAATGACAACCATTAACACAATTGGTCAACTTTTGACAAGAAACTAAATTTTGTTTAAAATAATCAATTTTTAACCTAATAACCACCCCATTGATCCAATAGGTCAACTTTTGACCAAAAAGTCAACTTTAGTTAAAATGGTCAATTTCTGACCTAATAACCAACCCATTGACCGAATAGGTCAACCTTTGACCAAAAAGACAACTTTGGTCAAAGTGGTCAATCCTTGACCCAATGACCAACCATTGACTAAATAGGTCAAATTTTGACCAAAAAGTAAATTTTGGTCAAAATAGTTAATTTCTGACTTAATGACCACCCCATTGACCCAATAGGTTAACTTTTAACCAAAAAGCTAATTTTGGTAAAATTAGTCAATTTTTGACCTAGTTACCACCCATAGACCCAATAGGTCAACTATTGACCAAAAAGTTAACTTTTGTTAAAATGTTTAATTTTTGACACAATGACCAATCTATTGAGCCCATAGGTCAACTTTTGACCAAAAAACTAAACATATTTGGTCAAAATGGTAAATTCTTGACCCAATTACCAACTCATTGACCAAATAGGTAACAGTTTGACCAAAAAGTCAACTTTGGTTAAAATGGTCAATTTCTGACCCAATGACTACCCCGTTGACCCAATGGATCAACTTTTGACCAAAAATTCAATTTTGGTCAAAATAGTCAATTTTTGACCTAATGACCAATTATTGACCAAATAAGTCAATCTGTGACCAAAAAGTCAACTTTGGTCAAAATAGTCAATCCCTGACACAATGACGAGCCGATTGACCCAACAGGTCAACTTTTGACCAAAAAGTCAATTTAGTTAAAATAGTCAACTCTTGACCTAATGACCACCCATTGACCCAAAAGGTCAACTTTTGACCAAAAAGTCAACTTTGGACAAAATGGTCAATTTTTGTTCCAATGACCAAACCATTGACCCAATCAGTCAGCTTTTGACCGAAAAGTCATCTTTAGCCAAAATGGTCAATTCTTGACCCAATTATCCACTCATTGACCAAAAAGTCAACTTTGGTCAAAATGATCAATTTCTGACCCAATGACCACCCAGTTGACCCAATCGGTGAACTTATGACCAAAAATTCAATTTTGGTCAAAATAGTCAATTTTTGACCTAATGACCAATTATTGACCCGATAAGTCAATCTTTAAGCAAAAAGTCAACTTTGGTCAAAATGGTCAATCATTGACCCAATGACCAACCCATTGACCCAATAGGTCAACTTTTGACCAAAAAGTCAACGTTCGTAAAAATTGTCAAACCTTGACACAATGACCAAACCATTGACCCAAAAGGTCAACTTTTGACCAAAGTCAATTTTGGTTAAAATAGTCAAGTTTTGACCTAATGACCACCCGTTGACCCAATAAGTCAACTTTTAATCAAAAAGTCAACTTCGGTCAAAATGGTCAATTTCAGAACCAATGTCAAAGCCATTAACCCAATAATTTAACTTTTAACAAAAAAGTTACCTTTGGCGAAGAAGGTCAAACCTTGACCCAATGACATCCAAGTTAACACAATATGTCAACTTTTGACCAAAAAGCAAACATTGGTCAAATTGTTCAATTTCTGACACAATGACCACCACATTGACCCGACGGGTCAATTTTTGACCAATAAATCAATTTTTGACCTAATGACCAATTATTGACCCAATAAGTCAATCACTGACTAAAAAGTTAACTCTGCTCAAAATGGTCAATCCTAGACCCAATGACCAACCCATTGACCTAATATGTTAACTTTTTATCAAAAAGTCAACTTTGTTCAGAATGTTCTATCCTTGACCAAATGACCATCCCATCGACCCAATAGGTTAACTTTTAACCAAAAAGATAATTTTGGTCAAAATAGTCAATTTTTGACCTAATGATCACCTTATTGACCTATATAGGTCAACTTTTAACCAAAAAGACAACTATGGTCAAAATGATCAATTCTGACCCAATGACCAAAAAGTCAACTTTGGTCAAAATGGTCAATCCTTTGCCCAATAACAAACTCATTGACCCAAAAGGTCAACTTTTGAACTAAAAGTTAACTTTGGTCAAAATGGTCAATCCTTGACCTAATGACCAACCCATTGACCCAATAGTTCAACTTTTGACCAAAGTTAATTTTGGTCAAAATAGTCAAGTTTTGACCTAATTACCACCATTTAACCAAATAGGTCAACTTTTGACCAAAAAATCAACTTTGGTCTAAATGCTCAATTCTTGACCCAATAACAAACTCATTGACCCAATAGGTCAACTTTTGAAAAAAAGTCAATTTTGGACCTATTGACCAAATATTGACCCAATAAGTCAATCCCTGACCAAAAAGTCAACTTTGTTGATAATTTTCAGTCCAATACCCAATGAGCAATCCTTGAACGAATGACCAACCCAATAACCCAATAGGTTAACTTTTGACCAAAAAGTCAATTTTGGTCAAATTGTCAATTTTTGTCCTAATGACCACCTCATTGACCTAAATAGGTTACCATTTAACCAAAAAGATAACTTTTGTCAAAATGATTAATTCTGACCCAATGACCAAAAACTCAACTTTGGTCAAAATGGTCAATCTTTGACCCAATAACAAACTCATTGACCCAATAGGTTAACTTTTGAACTAAAAGTCAACTTTGGTCAAAATGGTCAATCCTTGACCCAATGACCAACCCATTGACCCAATAGTTCAACTTTTGACCAAAATCAATTTTGGTAAAAATAGTCAATTTTTGACCTAATTACCACACATTAACCAAATAGGTCAACTTTTGACCAAAAAGTCAACTTTAGTCAAAATGGTCAATTTGTGACCCAATGACCAACCTATTGACCCAATAGGTCAACTTTTGTCCAAAAAGTTAACTTTGGTCTAAATGATCAATTCTTGACCCAATGACAAACTCATTGACCCAATAGGTAAACTTTTGAAAAAAAGTCAATTTTGGTCAAATTAATCAATTTTTGACCTAATGACCAATTATTGACCCAATAAGTCAATCACTGACTAAAAAGTCAACTCTGCTCAAAATGGTCAATCCTTTACCCAATGACCGACCCATTGACCTAATATGTTAACTTTTTATCAAAAAGTTAACTTTGTTCAGAATGTTCAATCCTTGACCAAATGACCATCACATTGACCCAATAGGTTAACTTTTAACCAAAAAGATAATTTTGGTCAAAATAGTCAAATTTTGACCTAATGATCACGCCATTAACCCTATAGGTCAACTTTTGACCAAAAAGTCAACTCTGGTTAAAATAGTCAATTTGTGACACAATGGCCACCCCATTGACCCAATGGGTCAACTTTTGACCAAAATGTAAATTTTGGTTAAAATGTTCAATCCTTGACACAATGACATTCCCATTGACCCAATAGGTCAACATTTGACAAAAAAGTAAATTTTGGTCAAAAAAGTTAATTTTTACCCAGACAAACATCCCATTGTCCCAATAGTTCAACTTTTGACCAAAAAGTAAACTAAAGTTAAAATGGTCAATTTCTGACCCTATAAACAACCCATTGACCCAATAGGTCAACTTTTGACAAAAAAGATAACTTTTTTTAAAGTCGTCAATCCTTGACCCAATGACCAACCCATTGAATAAGGAGGTCGACTTTTGACAAAAAGTCAAATTTGGTCAAAATAGTCAATTTTGGTCAAAATAGTCAATTTTTGACTAAATGACCATCCCATTGACCAATAGATGAACTTTTGATCAAAAAGTCAACTTTGTTCAAAATGATTAATTTCTGACCTAATGACCAAAAAATCAACTTTGGTCAAAATGGCCAATCATTGACCCAATAACCAACTCATTGACCCAATAGGTCAACTTTTGACCAAAAAGTCAACTTGGTCAAAATGGTCAATCCTTGACCCAATGACTAACCCATTGACCCAACGGGTTAACTTTTGACCAAAAAGTCAATTTTGGTCAAAATAATCAAATTTTGATCTAATGACCACCCATTGACCCAATATGTCAACTTTTGACCAAAAAGTCGATTTGGTAAAAATGGTCAATTTTTGACCCAATGACCAACCCATTAACCCAATAGGTCAACTATTGACCAAAAAGTCAACTTTGGTCAAAATGGTTAATCCTTCACCCATTGACCCAATTGGTCAACTTTAACCAAAAAGTTAATTTTGGTCAAAATAGATAATTTTTTACCTAAAGACCAATTATTAACCTAATAAGTCAATTTTTTACCAAAAAGTCAACTTTGGTCAAAATGGTCAATCCTTGACCCAATGACCAACCCATTGACCCAATAGGTTAAATTTTGACCAAAAAGTCAAATTTGGTCAAAATAGACAATTTTTGACCTAATGACCAATTTTAACCCAGCAAGCTAATCTCTGACCAAAAAGTCAATTTTGGACAAAATGGTCAATTTGTGAGTCAATGACCAACTGTTAGCCTGATAGGTCAACTTTTGACAAAAAAGTCAATTTTATCAAAATATTTAATTTTTGAATTTTTGACCAATGATTGACCCAATAAGTCAATCTCTGACAAAGAAGTCAACTTTGATCAAAATGGTCAATCATTAACCATGTGACAAACCCTTTGACCTAAAAGGTCAACTTTTGACCAAAAAGTCAAATTTGGTCAAAATTGTCAATTTTTGACCTAATGACCACACATTAACCCACTAGGTCAACTTTTGATCAAAAAGTCAACTTTGGTCAAAATGGTCAATTTCTGACCCAATGACCAACCCATTGACCCAATGGTCAATTTTTGACCAAAAAGTCAACTTTAATCAAAATGGACAATTTTTGACCAAATGACCAACCCATTGACCCAATATGTCAACTTTTATCCAAAATATCATCTTTGGTCAAAAAGGTCAATTCTTGACCCAATTACCAACTCATTGACCAAATCGATCAACTTTTGACCAAAAAGTCAACTTTGGTCAAAATGGTCAATTTCTGAACCAATGACCTCCCCGTTGACCCGATGGGTCAACTTTTGACCAAAAATTTAATTTTGGTCAAAATAGTCAATTTTTGACGAAATAACCAATTATTGACCCAATAAGTCAATCTATGACAAAAAAAATCAACTTTGGTCAAAATGGTCAATCCTTGACCAAATGATAAACCTATTGAGTCAATAGGTCAACTTTTGACCACAAAGTTAATTTTGGTCAAAATAGTCAGTTTTTGAACTAAGGCCCACATATTGACCTAATAGGTCAACTTTTGACAAAAAAGTCAACTTGGCAAAATGGTCAATTTTTGACCCAATGACCAACCCATTGACCGAAAGGTCAACTTTTGACTAAAAAGTCATCTTTGGTCAAAATGGTCAATTCTTGACCCAATTACTAGCACATTGACCAAATTAGTCAACTTTTGATCAAAAAGTCAACTTTGGTCAAAATGATCAATTTCTGACCAATGACCACCCAGTTAACCCAATATGTCAACTTTTGACCAAAAATTCAATTTTTGTCAAAATAGTCAATTTTTGACCTAATGACCAATTATTAACCCAATAAGTCGTTCTCTGACCAAAAAATCAACTTTGGTTAAAATGGTCAATCCTTAACCCAATGACCAATCCATTAACCCAATAGGTCAACTTTTGACCAAAAAGTCAACTTTAGTTAAAATGGTCAAAACTTGACCCAAATGACCAACCCATTGACCCAATAGGTAAACTTTTGACCAAAAAGTCAATTTTGGTCAAAATAGTCAATTTTTTACTTAATGACCACTGATTGACCTAATAAGTCAACTTTTAACCAAAAAGTCAACTTTAGCCAAAATGGTCAATCCAATACCCAATGACCAATCCTTGACAGAATGACTAACCCAATAAACCAATAGGTAAACTTTTGACCAAAAAGTCAATTTTGGTCAAAATTGTCAATTTTTGTCCTAACGACAACCTCATTAACCTAAATAGGTCAACTTTTAACCAAAAGGACAACTTTGGTCAAAATGATTAATTCTGACCCAACACCAAAAAGTCAACTTTGGTCAAAATGGTCAATCCTTGACCCGATAACAAACTCATTGACCCAATAGGTCAACTTTTAAACTAAAAGTCAACTTTGGTCAAAATAATCAATCCTTGACGCAATGACCAACCCATTAACCCAATAGTTCAACTTTTGACCAAGGTCAATTTTGGTCAAAATAGTCAATTTTTGACCTCATTACCACCCATTAACCAAATAGGTCAACTTTTGACCAAAAAGTCAACTTTGGTCAAAATGGTCAATTTGTGACCCAATGGCCAACCCATTGACCCAATTGTTCAACTTTTGAGCAAAAAGTCAACTTTGGTCAAAATTAACAATCATTGACCTAATGACCAACCCATTGACCCAATAGGTCAACTTTTAACCAAAAAATCAATTTTGGTCAAAATAGTTAATTTTGGACTTATTGACCAATTATTGACCCAATAAGTCAATCCCTGACCAAAAAGTCATCTTTGTTGATAATTGTCAATCCAATACCCAATGGCCAACCTGTTGACCCAATAGGTTAACTTTTTACAAAAAAATAATCTTTGGTTAAATGGTCAATCCTTGACCAAATGACCAACCCATTGACCCAATAGGTCAACTTTTGGCCAAAAAGTCAGTTGTGGTCAAAATAGTAAATTTTTGACCTAATAACTAATTATTAAAGCCATAAGCCAATCTCTAACCAAAATGTTAATTTGGTTGTCAAAATGGTCAATCCTTTACACAATGACTAACTCATTGACCCAATTGTTCAACTTTTGAGGAAAAAGTCAACTTTGGTCAAAATTAACAGTCATTGACCCAATGACCAACCCATTGACCCAATAGGTCAACTTTTGACCAAAAAGTCAACTTTGGTTAAAATAGCTAATTCTTGACCTAATGACCACCCATTGACCCAATAGGTCAACTATTGTCAAAATGTTCAATTTCTGACCCAACGACCAACCCATTTACCCAATAGGTGACCCGATTTTTGTATTTCCAAATACAAGAATTTGTTACCACTTCTAGAAATTTAATTTCTGGCAAAGGCACGAAACACTTGACCCTGAATAACTTGCTATATAGATGTGTACCAAATTTTAATTTACGATAATAACACTGAATTAAACTTGATTGCTGCTGAATGCTAGGCCGTTAGTGATTAATACTTTTTAAATATATGTTTATATAGCAAAATATAATTTTAAAGGAAAATATATTATATACTTTTTGGGTACTACGCAAGTATACGTATAATTTCAAGTAATAAAGGGCTTTGAAACAAAGTCCCCAGTATCGATCCCACGGGGAAAAAGGGTAATATATTTTTAAATATTGTATTTCAAAATCTTTTTGTATTTTAATCTAAATATAAATTACTTTTAATTTACTAGATGCAGATAAAGAAAACAATAATAAGAAAATGATTTTGTGAAAACAATATAAAACAAACAACTTTCTTCCCTTCAATTAATCCAATATTTTTAAGATAATTTAATATTCGTTGGAGAATCTATTTTATGGTATTGTGCCAAATAGAAGCATTCCTATTCTTTACCCTTTGATCCAGGCGCAAAGAACATTGGCTAATCTACAGATCGAGTCCGGATGTATTGTTAGTAGAATGGGTTAATCTAGGCTCACACTACTAGATGTCTAAGGGTGGCTATGGTCGGCCCTACTAGTGACCCTTTCTTTATCTATAAATCAAATTATAAGAATTTAGTCTGTCACTTTAAAAACTTATCAATTCTACGCTCTTTAAATCTTATTTTCCTATTTTTTTGCACTTCACCTTGAATAGCCCGCGCATGGCCTTCGACTACCCAAGGATTCATGTGACATCTACAAGTTAAGAGTTCTTCTCCTTCTAGGTCTCAAAACTCTTCAACAGGTTTTAACAATTTAAATGGCCAATTTAAAAAGTAAAGTAAGACCAGGTAATAATATCATCACAATGTTTTTTTTAATATTTTAATTTTAAATTCTTCATCGAATTTTATATTATCTTATTTATCTTTTCATAATTGAAGGAAGAAAGTAAACTAACTACTCAGAACACATTGAATATAAACATCAAAACATAATAAATAAACTTTGAATCAAAAATAAAATACTTATCTCAAATATTTCTTCTACAGATCTTCTGATTCCTACTGACTCCACAGTGTAATGAACTCCAGATGCAACAACTTGAAAATAAACTTACTAAACTAAATAAAAGTGGCCCTAAATTTCTCTCTCTATTTCTCTCTATATTTCTCTCTCTAAGGGTGAGAGATCCTAAAGTGGCTAAGAGATAGGGGATACAATGGGGGCACATTTTTTCTGAAGGAGTGGACTCCTATTTATAGGCTTCAAGGGTTGCCTTGAGGCACCTCTTCAAAACATGTCTAAATTCAATGAATCTTCTAGAAGGTCTGTCTCGCACCTAGGCGCCGGAATCTGGCGCCTAGGCACCGGAAACCGCGTTCTGTTCTTAGCACCTCTTCACTTTGGCTCGCACCTCTTCGCGATTAAAACCGTTTTGGAGCGTCCAAATGCAATGTATCACATGTCCTATTATCAAGGAACAACTGCTAGTCTTCTATAATGTCCAATAACTGCTCACTCCGTCAAAATAACAGTCCAAAAGTCATCAAAAACTTGACAGTTTCTGTATCGAGTCTGGCGCTTAGGCGCTAACTTCTAGCGCCTAGACGCCAGGCCATAATTTTTTATAATTCTTGTATTTTGCTCCATTTTTGCTCCATTTTGCTCCTTTTTCACCCTTTTTCCTTTTTTGGACCTTTTTACATCACCTACATCCAAAAACACAAAAATACCTTTCAATAAAGCATAATATCCTTAGAAATTGATAAAAATCAAGGCATAAAAATTGGTATTTTTTTTCATGGATCAAAATCCCCCAAACTTAAATGTTGCTTGTCCTCAAGTAACCCTTTTTACTATATAAAATGTATAATCTTTGGAATAAAAGATAAATATTTAAGATTCCTTATAATTTTATATTTTATAAAGTCTTTAGTAAATTATAAACCCAATTTCACTAACTAGGTTTAATTTTAAGATTTTAAAGAATATTCAACTACCAAATCATAAGATTTCAAATTTTTCTTCCATTTTGAAAATAATAGAAGTTTATTATATTAAGATCTCATAGATTATTTACAAGAAAAAGATCTTCTTGAAAAACCTTTCTTAAATAAAGATTCATGCATAAAAATTAAGTAAAATATGTAACTAGTTTTCCTTCTATAAGATAATTCAAGTGAAGCCAATTTTTGATTAGGCATTTCCTCAAGCTTCTCCTCTCTTCTTTTTTTTCATATAGAGAGGATTACTATATCTGGATAGCATGTTAATGATTTTGAATTTCACTATCCTTAACTTATATTTTCAAAACTTATACATTTCCACTTAATTCTTATAACATGAATAAAAATTCAAAAAGTTTTTCAATCTTTTCTTTTTTCAAGTGATAATTTTTGATTTCTTAATACTTCTAAAATTCCATTATTTCTACCATGAATAGAATAATTCCTTAATCTTATTCTTCTTTAAGTTAAATAATTCTATTCTTAAAATCAATCAAAGTTATTAAAATTTTGGTTAAGTTCACTAAATTGTTTATAATTTCAAAAATAAAAGTGATCTTAAATAGATTCTTCATTCCTTAAGTTATGTTAAAAAGTTTTTATTTTAAGAAAATATTAGCTCTTTAAGGACAAATAAAATTTAAATTTGAATGTATTTTCCCTTCCCCCAAACTTAAGTTTTGGTATACTATGAAAATTTGAAAGTATGAGAGAAAGAAAATCATAATTTTAAAAATGAAATTTTTATAAGTATGTAAAAACGATCTTAAAAAGAAAAATTTACTTCTACTCATGCTTTTATGAATAATAAAGATAAAATTGAAGCAGGTAAAAAAAGTAAGCATGCTAATTTTTATGATTATACTAAATTTAAAACAAAATAAAAGCGAGAGAAAAATTACTAATTACTAAACGAGTAGATCGAAACAAACATATCATAAATTAACTTTAATCTCGGTCTCAAACACATTATACTAAGAATATTCTAACAACGTAATCTTAACACTAATCAATCCACACAGGTACATAAACAAATCAACATACATCAAACATCAAACTAAACAAACAAACCAAACAAAACAAACTAACAACAAAGTAGCACAACATAGAGATCCGTCAAATACTAGTCACCTGGTCGTAGCCTCATCATCATCATCGTCACCAAAGGAAAACTCAACATCCTTAGGATCAACAAATGGTGTGAAACTAGGAAAAGTAGGGAAACTAACATCATGCTCACCCTTCGAAATCGACGAGGGCTTTATCATACTCGGCATCATAGCCTACTCTTCCTCCGGGTATAGTCGGATAAATGATCAAGTTTCCTATCGATAGTATCAACCCTGCAGTGAGTTTGAAATAACTCCTACCGTCGCTCTATAAACTGATCATGCATTGACTCCCAGAAACTCGATAGTAGCTCAGTAGAAGTAGAAGGTCGGGAAGTAGAAGGTCTACCTGGAGTAGGTGCAGAAGAAGGAGCAGTCGATCTCTTCCCTCGAAGATGATCATATATGCTAATGTTCTCCTGACCAATCGGCTTAGTAGTCTTCAACCTTTCCTCTGAAATATCTGCAGTGACTCCATTGCTAATACATAATGAATAAATCAGAGATGGGAATCCCAGTCCAACAGAAGTGCTGGATCTCGCAGTAGAATCCACAAAATCATAAATAATACTGCCGACATCAATAGGCTTCCTTTCTTGAATGCAGTAGTTTAAGATCGGTCGATCTCTAGTCACTTCACTCAGGTGGTTGGAAGGTGAAAATCTTGCAGAAATAAAATAGTGCCATGCTTTAGAAATACCATTTATCTTGGAGGATTTGAATTTTACCCTTTTTCCGTTCCTGATCTTCCAAGATCCAGTACCGTCAGTCAAGTAAGCAATGATCATATCCAAATCTCCCTCAGATGGAGATAATCTAGAATAGTGGCACTCTATAGTCGGTGGCAGGCCATAAAATACATTGATTCTTTCAGGAGTAAATCCTACTCCGACACCTCTGATAAAAATTTCATAATCTTCGGCATCCGGAAAATTCGCATAAAACTCTCGAACTATAGGGATAACAGCAATAGCAGTGAAATAACAGAATCGTTGCCAGTTGTGCGCAACGATAGTGTTTTCAATCATCTCCCCCAGATGATAGAAACTTCATTCTGAAATGAACTTTCTCGACGTCGCAAATTCGTGGAATCAAAAATGCGCAGCCGCAGTAGAGAATTTACTGCTATCGAAGTTGTCTCATGTCTTCCTGCGTTTAGATTTCAGAGCTATCTAAACGTGAAAGAAAACAAGAACAAATTTAGGAATAAAAAATTTAAACTCTTTTTAAGTTTAGAAAACTTAAAATAAGTTTAAAAATCCAAAGAAATCACTAAAAATGAATTTTTTTTTCAAAATTTCGGTTCTTAGCAAAACCTAGGGAAATCTATGGTGAAAATCGAAAATAAATGGTTTAAAGTGTAGATCTGACCTTGAGACGAAGAATTCGAGTGGTTTCGCGCCCAAATACTTGATGTTTTGACCTCAAAATGGATTCTAAAAGCTGATTTTCGTAAAAAATGGAGGAAGAAGAAGGCTTAGCCATCGATAATGGCTTTTGGGGGTATTTAAGGAATTTTTCAGGTACAGGCCGAACCGGCGCTTAGACGCCGAATTTTGGTGCCAAGGCGCCAGACTTGCCTTTCACAAAAAATTATTTTTAAATTTAATTTTCCACCAAAATACATAAATTCAACTTCCAATGACTCACATTAGAGTAGGGCTTCAGTTTCTAACTTCCAAAACATTTTCCAAAAATTTTAAAAATTAAATATTAAATCCACCAATCAAACTTAAAGTTTAAATCAAACTTCACTAAATTCCATTTATAATCTTCAATATTGGCTCAATATATTCCAGATAAGTATCATACTTGATTCAAGTTCCTAATATACAATCAAACACAACAATTTCTAAGCAAAAACAACACACATTGAACATGAAAGCAATTACACAAATACAATCGATTCACTACATCGATACAACGACTCAACAAAACCGGATAATAACGATCTCATTACCGTAATACTCTAATCTTCACAAGGGAAATTGTGTATTCCGCTTGGAAAGAACACTAACGCTCTCGGGAAATCAGTAGCCGTCTTTTCGTCAATCCACTTGTTCTTATCATACATTTCAACTTGAGCATCTTGATAAGCCGCAAAATGATCAAATTAAAGTTTCATCTGCCATTCTAGATGTTCAATCTGATGAAACATCTCATGAAGGCGATCTACAATGCTTTTAAACTCCGCTTCAAACTTATCCAAGCGACTAGAAATTTTCTCTAAACTTACTGTGATGAAACCATTGAAGTAAGGTTGAGGATCCCTTGAGACCTTGTCCCTGGCCTCTTCTCCAAGATTTCTTCCTTCCATTTCTTCAAAAATTTCTCAAATCTCTCAAGAATGAAGTGTAATGGACGTAACTTTGATTGCTTGATGGTTAGAGATAAAGATGGGTTGATTTAAAGGTGAAAATCGTGTGAAAAACTGAACATTTTCTGTTTTTGCACGACCCAGTAACCGTGGTGCTTAGACGCCAAATCTGGCGCCTAGGCGCCGGACCTATTGATACATAGTTTAACTCGGGCGCTTAGGCGCCGAATCTTGGCTCCTAGGCGCCGGAACTATGTTCAACTCCGTTTCGCCTAATCGTCAAATTTCAAAGTTTCATTCCCCAATACAGGTATATTATACTGGTAAGAGTAATCTAGACTCAATAACACAAATTATAAGCAATCATAATGAAGGTTAACTTGATCTCCTTTTTACTCATATTTAGAATAGAGTGATCCAATTTCTAAATCTTACATACTTCAAAATAATCTTCAGCTTAAGTAAACAAAGACTTATAAGCATCAAATTTTTCTAAAGTAATATAAAATTTGTCAAGATCGAGGCATAACCTTACATTAAAAACATAAAAACACTCAAAACAAAAAATAATTATGGGTTGCCTCCCACAAAGCGCTTGGTTTAACATCGTCAGCCCGACTTAAGTAAATCTTTAATCAGGTTGACTCAATTCATAAGCCTCTTTATAAATCATTTTAATATCTCCCAAATAAGGCTTCAATCTTAATCCATTTACTTTAAAAAATTTTCACTGTTTTGGGGTCTTTAATATCCACGACTCCATAATGGTATACTTTCTCAATTATATAGGGTCCAATCCATTTAGATCTTAATTTTCCAGGAAAAAGTTTTAAACGAGAATTAAACAGTAATACTTCTTGTCCAGGCTCAAAAATTTTTCCTGAAATTTTCTTATCATGTAATATCTTCATTTTATCTTTATAAATCCTTACATTTTCATATGATTCATTTCTTATCTCTTCCATCTCATTTAATTGCAATAATCGCTTTTCTCCTGCTTCATTCAAATTAAAATTAAACTCCATTATTATCCAATAAGCTTTATGTTCAAGTTCAACAGGTAAGTGACAATGTTTACCATAAATTAACCGGTAAGGTGACATTCGATCGGTGTCTTATAAGTCGTTCTATAAGCTCATAAAGCAGAATCAAGTCTATCAACCTAATCGGTTCTTTTAGGATTAACGAGTCTTCTCTAAAATTCTTTTAATTTCTCTATTTGATACTTCGACCATTCCACTTGTTCGTGGGTGATAAGCGATTGCAATTCTATGTTTGATTCCAAATTTTTGTAGTAATGATTGAATTCTTACATTCCTGAAATGACTTCCACCATCAGTGATAATTACCTTAGGCATTCCAAATATTGAAAATATCATTTTCTTTAAGAATTTAGAAACACTTTTGGAATCACAGTTTGGTAAAGCAACAACTTCAATCCACTTTGAAACATAATCAACTGCTAATAAAATATAAGTTTTTCCAGATGATGGAACAAATGGTCCCATAAAGTCTAAACCCCATATATAAAAAATTTCAACTTCCAATATATAGTTTAAAGATATTTCATCCTTCCTAGATATATTTCCCATCCTTTGACATCGATCACATGTTTTCACATAATGTCTCACATCTTTTAATAAGGTAGGCCAATAAAATCCAGAATTTAAAATTGTAATGCAGTTTTATTTATGCCAAAGTGTCCTCCAAAATCGGAATCATGACATTTTTGAATAATAGCAAAAGTTTCCTCATAAGGTACACATCTTCGAATTATAGAATCTCTTCCAATTTTAAATAAATGAGAATCTTCCCAATTATAAGATTTAGCATCATATTTAAATTTCTTAATAAATTTGTTATCCAATTCATAAGGTAAAATATTGCTAACTAAATAGTTAACAATATCGGCATACCAAGGTGTTTTGCATCCTTGAATAACATATAAAGATTCATCGGAAATTTCTCATTTATATTTTCTTCCGAAATAATATCATTTTTAATTCTTGACAAATGATCAGCAATTTGGTTTTCATTTCCTTTTCTATCTACTGTTTGAAAATCAAATTCTTGTAGAAGTAAAACCCATCTTATCAGTCTAGGTTTAGAATCCTTCTTAGATATTAGTATTTAATAATAGAATGATCAGTATGAACTATGCATTTTGTACCAAGAAGATAAGGTCTAAATTTATCAAAGGCATATACTATAGCTAGAAGCTCCTTCTCAGTGGTAGTGTAATTTCTTTGTGTTTCAGTGAGAGTTTTACTAGCACAATATACAACTTTGAAAACCTTCTCATATTTTTGTCCTAATACAGCTCCAATTGCAAAATCACTTGCATCACACATTAATTTAAAAGATTTATTCCAATTAGGTGCAACAATGATAGGTGCAGTTATTAGTTTTTCTTTTAGAATATTAAAAGCATTAATACATTCTTTGTTAAATTCAAATTTCACATCTTTTTCCAATAAATGACAAAGAGGTTTAGCAATTATAGAAAAATCCTTTATGTATCTTCTATAAAATCTAGCATGACCTAGAAAACTTCTCACATCAGTAACAGTAGTAGTTGGTTGCAATTCAACAATAATTTTCACTTTCGCTTGATCTACTTCCATCCCTTTTTGTGAAACTTTGTGACCAAGTACAATGTCTTCTGTGACCATGAATTGACATTTTTCCCAGTTAAGAACTAAGTTTGTTTCTTCACATCTTTTCAGAACTTTGGAAATGTTTACCAAACAAGATTCAATAGAAGTTCCAAAAATTGAAAAATCATCCATGAATATTTCAATTCCTTTGTCAATCAAATCACAAAATATTGACATCATACATCTTTGAAAAGTTGCAGGTGCATTACATAAACCAAAAGACATTCTTCTAAAAGCAAAGGTTCCATAAGGACTTGTAAATGTTGTTTTCTCTTGGTCCTCAGGAGCAATAAGTAATTGATGATAACCAGAATATCCATCCAGAAAACAGAAATATGGGTGTCCAGCTAGTTTATTGAGCATTTGATCCAAGAAAGGTAAAGGAAAATGATCCTTTCAAGTGGCGTCATTTAATTTCCTATAATCAATACAAATTCGCCATCCAGTAACTTGTCTTGTAGGAATTAGTTCAGTTTTATCATTGATAATGACAGTTACACCTCCTTTCTTCGGAACACAATGAATAGGACTTACCCATTGACTATCCGAAATAGGATAAATAATACCAACATCTAACCACTTAACAATTTCTATTTTAACAACCTCTTTCATGATAGGATTTAATCTTCTTTGCAGTTCAATAGTAGGTTTAAAATTTTCTTCCATTAAAATTCTATGCATACAAATGGAAGGGCTTATTCCTCTTATATCAGCAATAGTCCAACCAAATGCTTTCTTATAATTCTTTAACACACCTAGTAATTTTTCTTCTTGATCTTTACT
Organism: Papilionanthe hookeriana x Papilionanthe teres; assembly: GCA_022702705.1. NCBI lineage: Eukaryota > Viridiplantae > Streptophyta > Magnoliopsida > Asparagales > Orchidaceae > Papilionanthe > Papilionanthe hookeriana x Papilionanthe teres. The sequence continues at coordinate 90,194,182 of CM040427.1, read as the reverse complement.
CAGTTAAGAAGAATGAATAACAGGTAAAGTTAACAAATTTCCAAGAAATGCATATTTTAAATATGAAGGTAACATTTTTAATTCCAGTTCAGGGGCTTTTTTAATTGATAGTAAAAGTATATCATTTTGAGTTATGTCTAAAGTTTCCCAGTTATCTTTAATAAAATGAGTCTCTTCTTCTTTTACTTCTTCATTTTCATCAGTTAAAAAATTAAAATTTTTCTTCAGAATTGACTTTATATTTTTCTTGATAATGTTTCTCAATTAAATAATCAATTATATCCATTCGATAGCATTTCTCTTTATCAGGGTACTTCATTGATTTAAGAACATTGAATTTAATCTCTTGATCATTAACTCTCATGGTTAATTCTCCATTTTGCACATCAATCATAGCTCGTCCGGTAGCTAGAAAAGGTCTCCCTAAAATAATAGGTATCTCTTTATCTTCTTCCATATCAAGTACGATGAAATCTACAGGGAAGATAAATTTATCCACTTTAACAAGGACATCCTCTATAACCCCTTTAGGATAAGTGATAGATCTATCAGCTAACTGAAGAGTTACAGTGGTGGGAGTAATCTCTCCTAAATTCAATCTTCGAAAAATAGAAAAGGGCATGAGATTAATACTTGCTCCTATATCACATAAAGCTTTTCCACAAAATTATTCTCCAATAGCACAGGGTATAGTGAAACTTCCAGGATTCTTAAGCTTTTCAGGTAATTTCTTTTGAATTATTGCACTGCATTCTTCACTTAATGCAACAGTTTCAAAAGCTTCTAATTTTCGTTTCTTGCTTAAAATATCATTCATAAATTTTGCATAAGTTGGCATTTGTTCCAAAGCTTCAGCAAAAGGTATGTTAATAAGTAAGTTTCTTAAAAATTTCAAAGAACTTAGAAAATTGATGATCAAGTTTCTGCTGTTTAAGTCTTTGAGGAAAAGGTGGTGGTGGTTTTCAACTTCACATTAATAGGTATAACAGTCTGATCTTGACTAGGAGAGAGAGTTTCCTTAGGTTTTTTTATCTCTTCAACCTCAATCTCTTTTTCAATTTCATTCTGCATTCTTTCTTTAAATTCCTTTCCACTTCTAAGTTACACAGCCTTCACATGTTCATGTTCTTTTCCAGTTACCTTGGATTAATTTCAACATTACTAGGAAGTGTTCCTACAGGTCTGTTATTAATTAAAGTAGCAATTTGCCCCATTTGATTTTCGATATTACAAATAGCAGTATTTTGATTTTGTAATTGATTATTCATTTGTAAAATTAATTCTTCTATTGATAACTTTTTCGTTGATTATTAAATCCAGGAGGTTTATAATTTGGATTAACTTGATTATTCCAATTTCCGAGTGGGATGAGATTGATTATTACCCCATTGTTGTTGTGAATTATTCCAGTTAAAATTAGGATGATTTTTCCACCCGAGATTATAATAATTTGAATAAGGATTATTTTTACTTGCAATAGCTTGTAAAGTTTCAATAGTTTGAGAATCTTCAATATTAGCAGAGTTATTATGTGAAATATTAATTGCAAAATTATCTAATTTTTTAGACATTGCTGCTACTTGTGAAGCTAGGATAGAAAAGGCTTCATTATTGTGAATACTTGTCATCTTTTTAGGATTAATCCTTTCAGATGGCTATTGAAAATTGTTATTAGCCATTTCTTCCATTAAAGTGTAAGCTTCTTCAAATGATTTAGACATTAAAGAACCTCCAGCAGCAGCATCAATAATTGATTTTAAAGATCCAATTAATCCATTGTAAAATGTTTGAATAATTAACCAATCAGGTAAAGCATGATGAGGACATTTTCTTAATAGTTCTTTAAATATTTCCCAAGTTTCATATATTGTCTCCCCGTCAAATTGACTAAAAGAAGTAATATCATTTCTTAATTTAGCAGTTTTAGAAGGAGGAAATATTTAGCAAGGAATTTTTGTGCCATTTCAGCCCATGTTTTAATAGAACCAGTTGCTAATGAGTTTGACCACATCTTTGCTTTATCTCTTAAGGAAAAAGGAAAGAGTCTAAGTCTAATAAGCATCATCAAAAACATTGTTATATTTAAAGGTAGCACAAAGTTCTAAAAAACTAACAAGGTGTAAATTTGAATCCTCATTTGGTGTTCCACCAAATTGATTGTTTTGCACCATTTGAATAATAGACGCTTTAAGTTCAAAAGAATTAGCATCTACAGTGGGTATTTGAATACTACTATGAAGTTCATCAAATGTACGGTTAGCATAATCCCTTAATGGTTTATAAACATTTTGATCATTAAGTTCAATTGGATATTGTAAAGTAGCCATTTCTTGAAATTTTTGAATTTTTTTTCCCTTTTTAGATTTTCTAATTGTTCTTTCTAGTTCAGAATCTAAAGGTATTAATCCTTCAGAACCAAAACTACGCATAAAAAAAAGAAAAATAAAGCAAGGAAATTTTTTTTTATTATTTTATTTTTATATTTTTATTTTTATATTATTATATTTTTTTATGTTTTTTGAAATATAATATTTAAAAATCTATAAATTGTACCTCTTATCCCCATCAACAGCACCAAAAACTTGACTCGATTTTTGTATTTCCAAATACAAGAATTTGTTACCACTGCTAGAAAATTTAATTTCTAGCAAAGGCACGAAACACTTGACCCGGAATAACTTGCTATATAGATGTGTACCAAATTTTAATTTACGGCAATAACATTAAATAAAACTTGATTGCTACTGAATGCTAGGACATTAGTGATTAATACTTTTTAAATATATGTTTATAAAACAAAATATAATTTTAAAGGAAAATATTTTATATAACTTTTGGGTACTACGCAAGTATACGTATCGTTTCAAGTAATAAAGGGCTTTGAAACAAAGATTCCAGTATCGATCCCACGGGGAAAAAGGGTAATAAATTTTTAAATATTGTATTTCAAAATCTTTTTGTATTTTAATCTAAATATAAATTACTTTTAATTTACTAGATGCAGATAAAGAAAACAATAATAAGAAAATGATTTTGTGAAAACAATATAAAACAAACAACTTTCTTCCTTTCAATTAATCCATGATTTTTAAGATAATTTAATATTCGTTGGAGAATCTATTTTATGGTATTGTGCCAAATGAAGCATTCCTATTCTTTACCCTTTGATCTAAGCGCAAAGAACATCGACTAATCTACAGATCAGGTCCGGATGTATTGTTAGTAGAATGGGTTAATCTAGGCTCACACTACTAGATGTCCAAGGGTGGCTATGGTCGGCCCTACTAGTGACCCTTTCCTTATCTATAAATCAAATTATAAAAATTTAGTCTGTCACTCTAAAAACTTATCAATTCTACGCTCTTTAAATCTTATCTTCCTATTTATTTGTACTTCACCTTGAATAGCTCGTGCATGGCCTTCGACTACCCAAGGATTCATGTGACATCTACAAGTTAAGAGTTCTTCTCCTTCTAAGTCTCAAAACTCTTCAACAGGTTTTAACAATTTAAATGGCCAATTTAAAAAGTATACTAAGATCAGGTATTAATATCATCACAATGTTTTTTTTTAAATATTTTGATTTGCAATTCTCCATCGAATTTTATATTATCTTATTTATCTTTTCATAATTGAAGGAAGAAAGTAAACTAACTACTCAGAACACATTGAATATATACAGCAAAACATAATAAATAAATTTTGAATCAAAAATAAAATACTTATCTCAAATATTCCTTCTACGGATCTTCCGATTCCTACCGACTCCACGAGTGTAATGAACTCCAGCATGCAACAACTTGAAAATAAACTTACTAAACTAAATAAAAGTGGCCCTAAATTTCTCTCTCTATTTCTCTCTCTAAGGATGAGAGATCCTAAAGTGGCTAAGAGATAGGGGAAACAATGGGGGCACATTTTTTCTGAAGGAGTGGACTCCTATTTATAGGCTTCAAGGGTTTCCTTGAGGCACCTCTTCAAAACATGTCCACATTCAATGAATCTTCTAGAAGTTCTGTCTGGCGCCTAGGCGCCGGAATCTGGAGCCTAGGCGCCGGACACCGCATCCAGTTCTTCGTACCTCTTCACTTTGGCTCGCACATCTTCGCGATTAAAACCGTTTTGGAGCGTCTAAATGCAATGTATCACATGTCCTATTATCAAGGAACAACTGCCAGTCTTCTAGAATGTCCAATAATCGCTCACTCCGTCAAAATAACCGTCCAAAAGTTGTCAAAAACTTGACAGTTTCTGTATCGAGTCTGGCGCTTAGGCGCCAACTTCTGGCGCCTAGGCGCCAGGCCATAATTTTTGATAATTCTTGTATTTTGCTCCATTTTTGCTCCTTTTTGCTTGTTTTTGCTCCTTTTTCCTTTTTTGGACCTTTTTACATCACCTACATCCAAAAACACAAAAATACCTTTCATTAAAGCATAATATCCGTAGAAATTGATAAAAATCAAGGCATAAAAATAGGTATTTTTTTTCATGGATCAATAGGTCAACTTTTGATCAAAAAGTCAATTTGGTCAAACTAGTCAATTTCTGACCCAATGACCACCCCGTTGACCCAATGGGTCAACTTTTGACCAAAAATTCAATTTTGGTTAAAATAGTCAATTTTTTACCAAATGACCAAATATTGACCGAATAAGTCAATATGTGACCAAAAAGTCAACTTTGGTCAAAATGGTCAATCCTTGACCCAATGACTAACCCAATGACCCAATTGGTCAACTTTTGGCAAAAAAATCAACTTTGGTTAAAATCATCAATCCTTGACCCAATGACCAACCCATTGACCCAATAAGTCAACTTTTGAGCAAAAAGTCAATTTTGGTATAAATGGTCAATTTTTGACCTAATGACCACACTATTGACCCAATAGGTCATCTTTTGACCAAGAAATTAACTCTGGTTACAATGGTCAATTTCTGACCCAATGACCACCCCTTTGACCCAATGGGTCAACTTTTGACCAAAAAGTTAACTTTTTTCTAAATGGACTATTTCTGACCCAATGACCAACCCATTGACCCAAAGGTTAAATTTTAACCAAAAAGTCAACTTTGGCCAAAATGGTCAATCCTTGACCCAATGACCAACCCATTGACCCAATAGGTAACTTTTGACCAAAGAGTCACTTTTGGTTAAAATTGTCAATTTTTGACCTAATGACCACCTCATTGACCTAAATAGGTCAACTTTAGACAAAAAAACCAACTTTTGTCAAAATGGTTAATTTCTGACACAATGACAACCCCATTGACCCAACGGGTTAACGTTTAACCAAAAAATCAATTTTGGTCAAAATAATCAATTTTTGACCTAATGACCAATTATTGATCCAATAAGTCAATCTCTACCTAAAAAGTCAACTTTCGTAAAATGGTCAATCCTTGACCAATTGATCAACCCATTGACCCAATAGGTCAGCTTTTGACCCAAAAGTTAACTTTGGTAAAAATGGTCAATCCTTGACTCAATGACCAACCCATTCACCTAATAGGTTAACTTTTGACCAAAAAGTCAATGTTGGTAAAAAATACTCAATTTTGACCTAATGACCAATTATTGACCCAGTAAGTCAAACTCTAACCAAAAAGTTAACTTTGGTCAAATTGGTCAATGCTTGACCTAATGACCAACCCACTGACCCAATAGGTCAACTTTTGTCTAAAAAGTTAACTCTGGTTAAAATGGTCAATTTCTGACCTAATGACCACCCCATTTACCCAACGGGTCAACTTTTGACAAAAATTCAATTTTAGTTAAAGTAGTTAATTTTTTACGTAATGACCAATTATTGACCCAAAAGGTTAACTTTTAACCTAAATGTCAACTTTGGTGAAAATGGTCAATCCTTGACCCAAAGACCACCCAATAGTTCAACTTTTGATAAAAAACCTAACTTTGGCCAAAATGGTCAATCTTTGACCCAATGACCAATCCATTGACCCAATAGGTCAACTTTTGACCAAAAGGTCAATTTTAGTCAAAATTGTCAATATTTGACATAATGATCACCTCATTGACCTAAATAGGTCAAGTTTTGACCAAAAAGATAATTTTGGTCAAAGAGGTCAATTTCTGAGACAATGACCACCCCATTAACCCAAGAGGTTTACTTTTGACCAAAAAATTAATTTTTGTCGAAATAATCAATTTTTAACCTAACGACCAATTATTGACCCAATAAGACAATCTCTATCCAAAAAGTCAACTTTGGTCAAAATGGTCAATCCTTGACCCAATGACCAACCTATTGACCCAATAGGTCAACTTTTTACAAAAAAGTCAAGTTTGGTCAAAATGTACAATTTTTGACACAATGACAACCCCATTGACCGAACGGTTCAGCTTTTGACCAAAAATTTAATTTTGGTCAAACTAATCAATTTTTTACCTAATGACTAATTTTTGACCCAATATGTTAATCTCTAACCCCAAACTCAACTTTGGTCAAAATGGTCAATCCTAGACCCAATGACCAGTCCATTAACCCAATAGGTCAACTTTTGACCAAAAAATCAACTCTGGTCAAAATGGTCAATCCTTAACCCAATGACCAACCCATTGACCTAATATATCAACTTTTGACCAGAAAGTCAATTTTGGTCAAAATAGTCAAATTTTAACTTAATGACCAATTATTGACCCAGTAAGTCAATCTCTAACCAAAAACTTAACTTTGGTCAAAATGCTAAATCCTTGACACAATGTCCAACCCATTGGCCTAATAGGTCAACTTTCGACCAAAACGTCATTTTTGGTCAAAATAATCAATTTTCGAATTAATGACCAATTATTGACCCAATAATTCAATCTGTGACCAAAAAGTCCACTTTGGTCTAAATTGTCAATCTTTTACTCGATGACCGTCCCATTGACCCAATATGTCTACTTTTGACCAATAAGTCAACTTTGGTCAAAATGGTCAATCTTTGACCCAATGAACAACTCATTGACCCAACAGGACAACTTTTGGCAAAATTTAATTTTGGTCAAAATTGTTAATTTTTGACCTAAAGACGAACCCATTAACCCAATAGGTCAACTTTAACCAAAAAGTCAAGTTTTGTTAAAAAGATTAATTTCTTACCCAATGACCAACCCATAGACCCAATAGGTCAACTTTTGACCAAAATAATCAATTTTTGACATAATGACCAATTATTGACCCAATAAGTCAATATATGACCAAAAAGTCAACTTTGATAAAATTGGTTTACTTCGATCTAATGACCAACCCATCGAATTCTATAGTCAATCCATGATCAAAATGGTCAATCTTCGATCTAATGACCTAATAGACAACTTTTGACCAAAAAGTCAATTTTGGTTAAAATGGTCAATTTTTGATCTAATGACCAACTCATTGACCCAATAGGTCAACTTTTGACCAAAAAGTCAATTTTGGTCAAAATAAATAATTTTTGACCTAATGACTAATTATTGACCCAATAAGTTAATCTTTGACCATAAAGTCAACTTTGTTCAAAATGGTCAATCCTTGACCCAATGACCAACCCATTGACCCAATTACCAACTCATTGACCTAATATGTCAACTTTTGACCAAAAAGACAACTTTGGTCAAAATGGTTAATTTTTGACCCAATGACCACCCCGTTGACCCAATGGGCCAACCTCTCACAAAAAATTTGATTATTGTCAAAATAGTCAATTTTTGACCTAATGACTAATTATTGACCCAATAAGTCAATCTCTGACCAAAAAGTCAACTTTGGTCAAAATGGTAAATCCTTAACCCAATGACAAACTCTCTGACCCAATAGGTCAACTTTTGACCAAAAAGTCAATTTTGGTCAAAATAATTAATTTCCGACCTAATGCCCACCCATTGACCCAATAGGTCAACTTTTGACCAAAAATTCAACTTTGGTCAAAATTGTCAATTTTTAACCTAATGACCAATTATTGATCGAATAAGTAAATCTGTGACCAAAAAGTTAACTTTGGTCAAAATGGTCCATCCTTGACCCAATGAACAACCCAATGACCCAATTGGTCAACTTTTGGCCAAAAAATCAGCTTTGGTTAAAATAGTCAATCCTTGACCCAATGACCAACCCATTGACCCAATAGGTTAACTTTTGACCAAAAAGTCAATTTTGGTCAAAATGGTTAATTTTTTTCCTAATGACCACCCCATTGACCAAATAAATCAACATTTGACCAAGAAGTTAACTCTGGTGAAAATGGTCAATTTCTGACCCAATGACCACCCCATTGACCCAATGGGTCAAATTTTGACCAAAAATTCAATTTTGGTCAAAATTGTCAATTTTGACCTAATGACCAATTATTGACCAAATAAGTCAATCTCTGACCAAAAAGTCAACATTGGTCAAAATGGTCAATCCTTGACTCAATGACTAACCCGTTAACCCAATAGGTCAACTTTTGACTAAAAAGTCAACTTTGGTTAAAATAAATAATTTTTAACCTAATGACCACCCACTGACCCAATAGGTCAACTTTTGACTAAAAAGTCAACTTTGATCAAAATGGTCAATTTGTGACCCAATAACCAAACTATTGTCCCAATAGGTCAACTTTTGACCAAAAAGTCAACTTTGGTCAAAATGGTCAATTCTTGACCCAATGACCAACTCATTGATCTAATAGGTCAATTTTTTAACAAAAGCCAATTTTGATCAAAATAGTCAATTTTTGACCTAATGCCCAATTATTAACCCAAAAAGTCAATCTCTGACCAAAAAGTAAACTTTGGTCATAATGGTCAATCCTTGACTGAACGACCGACCCATTGACCCAATCAGTCAACATTTGACCAAAAAGCCAACTTTGGTCAAAATGGTAAATCCTTGACTCAATGACATCCAACTGACCCAATAGATCAACTTTTGATCAAAAATTCAATTTTGGTCAAAAAAGTTAATTTTGATCGAATTACCAATTATTGACCCAATATGTCAACTTTTTACCTAAATGTCAACTTTGGTGAAAATGGTTAATCCTTGACCCAATGAACAATCCATTGACCCAATAGGTCAACTTTTGACCAAAAAGTCAACTTTGGCCAAAATGGTCAATTTCTTCACCCGATGACCATTTCATTGATATAATAGGTCAACTTTTAAACAAAAAGTCAGTTTGGACAAAATAATCAATTTTTAACCTAATGCCAATTATTGACCCAATAAGTCAATCTCTGACCAAAAAGTCAACTATGCTCAAAACGGTTATTCCTTGACCCAATGACCAACCAATTGCCCCATTAGGTCAGCATTAGACCAAAAAGTCAATTTTGGTCAAAATAGCTAATTTTTGACCTGATGACAAATTATTCACAAGTAAGCCAATCGCTGACCAAAAATCAACTTTGGTCAAAATGGTCAATCTTCGACCCAATGACCAACCCATCGACCCAATAGGTCAACTTTTGACCAGAAAGTCAACTTTGGTCAAAATGGTCGAATTTTGATTTAATGACCAACCCATTGACCCAACAGGTCAACTTTTGACCAAAAATTTAATTTTGGTCAAAATAGTTAATTTTTGACCTAATGACAAATTATTCACCCAGTAAGACAATCGCTAACCAAAAAGTCAACTTTGGTCAAAATGATTAATTCTTGACCGAATGACCAACCCATCGACCCAATAGGTCAACTTTTGACCAAAAAGACAACTTTGGTAAAAAAGATCAATCCTTGACCCAATGACCAACCCATTGGCCTAATAGGACAACTTTTGGCCAAAAAGTCAATGTTGATAAAAATAATCAATTTTTGAGTTAATGACCAATTATTGACCCAATAAGTCAATCTCTGACCAAAAAGTCAACTTTGGTCAAAATGGTCAATGCTTAACTCAATGACAACCATTGACCTAATAGGTCAACTTTTGACCAAAAAGTCAATTTTGGTTAAAATCGTCAATTTTTAATCTAACGACCACCCATTGACCCAATAGTTCAACTTTTGACCAAAAAGTTAACTTTGGTCAAAATTGTCAATTTTTGACCCAATGACCAACCCGTTGACCCAATAGGTCAACTTTTGACCAAAACATCATCTTTGGTCAAAATGGACAATTCTCCAATTACCAACTCATTGACCAAATAGGTCAAATTTTGACCAAAAAGCCAACTTTGGTCAAAATGGTCAATTTCTAACAAAAAAACCAATGGGTCCACTTTTGACCAAAAATTAAATTTTGGTCAAAATAATCAATTTTTGACCTAATGACCAATTATTAACCCAATAAGTCAATCTCTGACCAAAAAGTCAACTTTGGTCAAAATAGTTAATCCTTGCCCCAATGACAAGCCCATTGACCCAATAGGTCAACTTTTGACCAAAAAGTCAATTTTGGTTAAAATAGTCAATTTTTGACCTAATGATCACCGAATGACTCTATAGGTCAACTTTTGACAAAAAAGTCAACTTTGGTCAAAATGGTCAATTTCTGACCCAATGACCAACCCATTGACCCAATAGGTCAACTTTTAACCAAAAAGTCAACTTTGGCCAAAATGGTCAATCCTTGACCCAATGACCAACCCATTAACCCAATAGATCAACACTTGACAAAAAAGTTAATTTTGGACAAAATTGTCAATTTTTGACCTAATGACCACCTAGTTGGCCTAAATAGGACAACTTTTGACCAAAAAGCCAACTTTGGTCAAAATGGTCAATTTCTGACACAATGAACACCCTATTGACCCTACGGGTTAACTTTTAACCAAAAATTCAATTTTTGTCAAAATAATTAATTTTTGACCTAATGACTAATTATTGACCCAATAAGTTAATCTCTAACTAAAAAGTTAACTTTGGTCAAAATGAAAAATCCTTGACCAATTGACCAACCCATTGACTCAATAGGTCAACTTTTGCCCAAAAATTCAACTTTAGTCGAAATGATCAATCCTTGACCCAATGACCAACCCATTAACCCAATTGGTCAACCTTTGACCAAAAAGTCAATTTTGGTGAAAATAGTCAATTTTAACCAAATGACTAATTATTGACCCAGTAAGTCAAACTCTAACCAAAAAGTCACTTTGGTCAAAATGGTCAATCCTTGACCCAATGACCAACCCATTGACCTAATAGGTGAACTTTTGACCAAAATGTCAACTTTGGGCAAATTGATCAATTTCTAACACAATGACAACCCCATTGACCCAACGGGTCAACTTTTGACCCAAAATTCAATTTTTTAATTTTTGACCTAATGACCAATTTTTTACCCAATAAGTCAATCCCTGACCAAAAAGTCAACTTTGGTCAAAATGGTTAATCCTAGACCCAATGACCAACCCATTAACCCAATTGGACAACTTTTGACCAAAAAGTCAACTTTGGTCGAAATGGCTAATCCTTAACCCAATGACCAACCCATTGATCCAATAGGTGAACTTTTGACCAAAAAGTCAAGTTTTGGTCAAAATAGTTAATTTTTGACATATGACCAATTATTGACCCAATAAGTCAATCTCTGACCAAAAAGTCAACTTTGGTCAAAATGGTTAATCGTAGACCTAATGACCAACCCATTAACCCAATAGGTTAACTTTTGACAATAAAGTTAACTTTGGTCAAAATAGTCAATCCTTAACCCAATGACCAACCCATTAACCTAATAGGTCAACTTTTGACCAAAAAGCCAAGTTTTAGTCAAAATAGTCAATTTTTGACCTAATGACTAATTATTAACCCAGTAAGTCAATCTCTGACCGAAAATTCAACTTTGGTCAAAATGGTTAATCCTTGACCCAATGACCAACCATTGACCTAATAGGTCAACTTTAGACCAAAAAGTAAATTTGGGTCAAAATTGGCAATTTTTGAATTAATGACCAATTATTAACCCAATAAGTCAATCTCTGACCAAAAAATCAACTTTAGCCAAAATCATCAATCCTTGATCCAATGACCAACCCATTGACCCAACATCAACTTTTGACCAAAATAGATAATTTTTGACTTAATGACCACCCAATAGACAATTTTTGACCTAACGACCACCCATTGACCCACTAGGTCAACTTTTGACCAAAAAGTCAACTTTGGTCAAAATGGTCAATTTCTGAATCAAAGACTAACCCATTGAACCAATAAGTCAACTTTTGACTAAAAATTTAACTTTGATCAAAATGGTCAATCCTTAGCCCAATGACCAACTCATTGACCCAATAGGCAACTTTTGACGAAAAAGATAATTTTGGTCAAAATAGTGAATTTTTGACATAATGACCAACCCATTGATCCAATAGGTCAACTTCTGAACAAAAAGTCAACATTAGTCAAAATGGTCAATCATTGACCCAATGACCAACCCATTGACCCAATCGGGAACTTTTGATCAAAAACTCAATTTTGGACAAAATAGTCAATCTTTGACCTAAAGACCACACAATTGACCCAATAGGTCAACTTTGGCTAAAATGGACAATTTCTGACCCAAGGACCAACCCATTGACCCAATAGGCCAACTTTTGACCAAAAAATCAACTTTGGTCAAAATGATCTATCCTTGACCCAATGACCAACCCATTGACCCAATAGGTCAATTTCTGACCAAATAGTCAATTTTCTGTTGAAATAGTCAAATTTATACCTAGTTACCAATTAATGACCCAATAAATTAGTATCTGACGAAAAAGTTAACTTTGATCAAAATGGTTAATCCTTGACCCAATGAACAACCCATTAACCCTATAGGTCAATTTTCGACCAAAAAGTCTACTTTGGTCAAAATGGTCAATTTTTGACCCAATGACCATACCATTAGCCCAATAAGGTCAACTTTTGACCAAAAGTCAATTTTGGTCAGAATAGTCAATTTTTGACTTAATGACCACCCATTGACCCAATAGGTCAACTATTGACCAAAAAGTCAATTTTGGTCAAAATAGTCAATTTCTGACCCAAAGACCAACCCATTGACCTAATAGTTCAATTTTTGACCAAAAGGTAGTCTTTGGTTAAAATGGTCAATTCTTAACCCAATGACCAACTCATTGACCAAATAGGTCAACTTTTGACCTAAAAGTCAACTTTGGTCAAAATGGTTAATTTCCAACCCAATGACCACCCGTTGACCCAATAAGTCAACTTTTGACCAAAAATTCAATTTTGGTCAAAATAGTCATTGGATAGCCTAATGATCAATTATTGACCCAAAAAGTCATTCACTGACCAAAAAGTCAACTTTGGTCAAAATGGTCAATCCTAGACTCAATGACCAACCCATTGACCTAAAAGGTCAACTTTTGACTAAGAAGTCAACTTTGGTGAAAATGGTCAATCCTTAACCGAATAACCAACTCTTTGACACAATAGGTCAAGTTTTGACCAAAAAGACAATTTTGGTCAAAATAGTCATTTTTTGACCTAATGACCACCCATTGACCTAGTAGGTCATTTTGACCAAAAAGTCAACTTTAGTCAAAATGACCAATTTCTTTCCCAATGACCAATTCATTGACCCAATAGGTCAACCTTCGACCAAATAGTCAACTTTGGCCACAATTGCCAATCCTTGACCCAATGACCAACCCATTGACCCAATCGGTCAACTTTTGACCAAAAGTTAATTTTGGTCAAAATTGTCAATTTTTGACCTAATGACCACCCCATTAATCATATAGGTCAACTTTTGAACAAAAAGTTTTGTTTGATCAAAATTGTCAATTTCTGACCCAATAGGTCAGCTTTTAACCAATAAGTCAACTTTGGTCAAAATGACAATCCTTGACCAATGACCAACTCATAGACCCAATATGTCAACTTTTGACCAAAAAGTGAACTTTAGTCAAAGTAGTCAATCCTTAGCACAATGACCAACCCATTGGTACAATATGTCAACTTTTGACGAAAAAGTTAATTTTGGTCAATATAGTCAATTTTTAACATAATGACAACCCCATTGACCCTATAGGTCAAGTTTTGACCAAAAAGTCAACATTGGTCAAAATGGTCAATTTCAAACCTAATGACCACTCCAATAACCCAATGGGCAAACTTTTAACTAGAAATTCAATTTTAGTCAAAACAGTTAATTTTTTACCTAATGACCAATTATTGACCTAGTAAGCTAATCTCTGACCAAAAAATCAACTTTGGTCAAAATGGTCAATCCTTGACCCAATGACCGACCCATTGACCCAATAGGTCAACTTTTGACCAAAAAGTCAACTTTGGTCAAAATGATCAATCCATGATCGAATGACCAACCCATTGGCCTAATAGGTCAACTTTTAACCAAAAAGTCAATTTTAGTCAAAATAGTTAATTTTTGAATTAATGACTAATTACTGACTGATGCGGACTTTTAATATTGAAGAACTTATGAACTCAAATTTATATATATTTATAATGATTTTGTAAAGTCTAAACATTCAACACTGCCGTTGCCGGTCCCAAGCCCGGATGTGAAAAGTGGAGGGTTGCGTAGTAGTCGATGACCGCCGTAAAACTTGTCGAAAAAATCATGACATGAATCCTTTCGATCATCGTGTAAGTGCTAGGGCGTCCCCCGGAAGCGACGCGCCGTATGGCTCCGAATACAAGTGGAAAGTGTGCAGGGCCGCTACACCGCCGCCCGGGTGTAGTGTCAAGTAAGCAAGGGTTCCCACATTACTGGACGGATGCGGTAAAGAAGTTAGTCCATGATACTAGTATTAGGATATGATCCCGGAATATAGGTACTCTCAATGGTAAACTAATGGAATTGGTTGATATTATGATCCATAGAAAGATAAATATCCTATGTATTCAAGAAACTAAATGGGTTGGAGAAAAAGCTAAGGAGATCGATAACTTAGGTTTTAAACTATGGTATTCGGTAAGAGTCGTACTAGAAATGGTGTAGGTGTAATTATAGATAAGAGTTTGAAAGATAATGTTGTCAAAATTAATAGAGTTGGAGATAGAATTATAAGACTTAAGATTATTATCGATACTAAGATTTTTAATATTATAAGTGCTTATGCTCCTCAAGTTTGTTTAGATATAGGCTCTAAAGATAAATTCTGGAATGATTTAGAAGACTTAGTACACTTGATACCCCTTGAAGCAAAAATTTTTATTGGAGGAGATTTAAATGGACATGTCGGTAGAGTGGTAGAAGATTTCAGAAATATTCATGGTGGCTACGGTTTTGGAGCGATTAATGAAGAAGGTAGAGCCATATTAGATTTAGCTTTAGCGTATGATATGATTATTACTAATACTTTATTCAAGAAAAGAGATGAGCATCTTATTACTTATAAGAATGGATCTAATAAAACACAAATTGATTATTTTCTTATGAGAAGAAGAGATCGTCGAGATTGTAAGGATTGTAAGGTTATTCCAAGTGAGCAATTAAGTACCCAACATCGATTATTAGTTCTAGATTTTAAGATGAAGAGTTGTAAAATAAAGAATACTAGGATTCAACATCGTAGAATAAGATTGGGGCACCTAAAAGACACAAATAAAATTATTTTTATGAGTAAAATTCAAGATTTAAATATTTGGGATGTTTATGAAGACGCGAATGTTATGCGGGAAAAATTAACTAATAATATTAAACAAGTGGCTAAAGATGTACTTGGAGAATCAAAAGAAAAAGTTTCTATAAATAAAAATAGTTGGTGGTGGAATAATAATGTGCAAGAAAAGATAAAATATAAGAAGTTATGTTATAAAAATTGGTTTAAATGTAAAAGCGTAGAGAACTCGGGAAAAATATAAAACGGCTCGCAGGGAGTGTAAAAGAATAATCTGTGACGCTAAAAATTCTGCTTTTAGTGATCTTTATAACATGTTAGATACTAAGAAAGGTGAAAAATATATGTATAAACTAGCCAAACAAAGAGAAAATAAACGTAAAGATTTAACTCAAGTAAAGTGTATTAAAGATGAAAATCAAAAAGTGCTTTTCTTAGAAAAAGATATTCAACATAAGTGGGTGAGTTATTTCGATAAACTTTTTAATGATGATGCCGAAAGTACGATTGACCTTAGTGATCTTAATATCGTTAATAATAATAAAACTTTTCATTTTTACCGTCGCATTAGTAAAAAAGAAGTTGATGAGGCTTTAAAGAAAACTAAGGGGGGAAAGTCTGTAGGACCTGATGATATCGCAATTGAAGTGTGGAAATGTTTAGGTGATTTAGGGGTTTCCTGGCTTACTAAACTTTATAATATTATTTTAAAAACTAAAAGGATGCCTGAGGAGTGGAGAAAGAGCATTTTGGTCCCCATTTTTAAGAATAAAGGAGATGCACAAGAGTGTGCAAATTATAGAGGAATTAAATTGATGTGTCATACTTTAAAATTATGGGAGAGGGTAATCGAACATAGGTTAAGACGTATTACGAAGATTTCTCATAATCAATTTGGATTTATGCCGAGTGTGTCTACCATGGAAGCTATACATTTATCGAGAGGTTTGATGGAGAAGTACAGAGATAATAAGGAGGATCTACATTTGATTTTTATCGATTTAGAAAAAGCTTACGATAAGGTTCCTAGAGATGTTCTTTGGAGAGTCCTCGAGAAGAAAGGTGTCGATATAACTTATATTCAAGTCATTAAAGATATGTATGCTAAAGCCGTTACATGTGTTCGAACCGAAGGAGGATCGACCAAGTATTTTACTATTTCGTTGGTTTACATCAAGGATCGGCCTTAAGCCCATATCTTTTTGCTTTATTTATGGATGGTCTTACCGGGCATTTACAAGAGGATGTACCTCGGTGTATGCTTTTTGCCGATGATATCCTCCTTGTGGATAAGACAAGAGAAAAAGTCCAGAGAAAACTTGAATTATGGAGGTCTACATTGGAGTCTAAAGGTCTTCGTTTGAGTAGAACTAAAACCGAATACATGGAATGTAATTTTAGTAATAGTAGGTCTAGTGACAGCAGTAGTAACTTTGGGTGATCAAATTATTAAAAGGTGTGAACGATTTAGATATCTCGGGTCCATTGTTCAAAGCGATGGTGATATAGATGGGGATGTTAATAGTAGAATTCAGAGTTGGTTGGTTGAAGTGGAGGAATGCGTCCGGCCTATTGTGTGATAGTAAAAGTACCGCTTAGATCGAAAGGAAAATTTTATAAGATGGTGGTGAGACCTTCAATGCTCTATGGTGCCGAATGTCGGCCTTTAAAAGAGAAGCATAATGTTAAGTTAAGTGTTGCCGAGATGAGAATGATTAGGTGGATGAGTGGCTTTACACTTAGATACAAAATGCGAAATGAATATATCCGTAAAAGGGTTGGAGTTGCACCAGTGACGGATAAAATTAGAGAGAGTCGCCTTAGATGGTTTGGTCACATTAAACGTCGACCACCCGATGATCCGATTAGAGAGTAGATGTTTTAAATACAACTTATGTTAAGAAAGGCGAGAGGCGTACCTAGGAAAACTTGGGCTTATTGCATAAAAAATGATCTTAATTTATTAGAATTAAACGAAAATTTGACACTAAATAGGACGCAATGGAGAAAAAGGATTCATGTAGCCGACCCCACTTAGTGGGTTTAAGGCTTTGTTGTTGTTGTTGTTGTTGTTGTTGTAAAGTCTAAACATTCAACGCAAGTATACGTATCGAATCAAGTAATACAGGGCTCTAATAGAGTCCTGGTTATCGATCCCACAGGGAGGGCACGATTCCTACAATAGATAACGTAATACTGAAATCCAATACTCAAATTGCAATTAAAGTTTAATGTTTAATTCTACTAACAGGATGCATAAAATAGTAATAATTAAGCACACTTCAATTACTTCTAATATCTTTAAAATAGAATTAACTAACAGGCACACACTAAGCTATGTTTTTGAATGGTTTTGATATATATGAAAAGTCTCTTTCCTCTTGCAATGAGAATATGATGTGTGAATGATATGGAATGATTATTTATTGTATTGTGCCAAACAGGAGCATAAATGTTTCTTTATCCTCAAAAGAGTACCCCCTCTCCTAAGCATGAAAAGAACATTGACATATTCTAAGTTCAGTCACTAAATCTAAGGCTAGGCTGGGAGGATACCGGCTGTCACTATGGAGCACCCACTCACCCTTCTCCTGAAGGTTAACCTTCGAGTTTAGTTACTAATCTTAGGACAAAATTAGGGATCTTGGCCTCTCACCCTGAAACCTCCAATTTGAAGTCCATCAAAAGACATTTCCCTATTTATTTGCACTCAATTCCCATGAACTACACAATTCATCAATGGACATTGAATGGATTCTTCATTATTATTGTATGACACTAAATCCTTTCAGAGTTAATGTTCAACAATAGATTTTAACAATTCAATCGGCCACATCAAAAATTAAAATAAGTTCAAAATGAAAAACCATCACAATTTCCTCAATACTTTAGAAGCACTTCAAATCCACATCATCACATCATCACATCTCTATGATAGAAGAAAGACAAAGGAGACTACTCAGAATTCATAGAGAAGACATAATAAAACATGGATTTTATATATAAAAGAAAAATCATACAAACCACAAAAGAAAATACAACTTATCTTTTTCTCTTCCCCAATGCAAATGCCTTGAAGTTCCTTTGAATCCTTTTCTCTCTTATTTCCAACACTCAATTCCCTCTTTATAATGGAAAGGAAGAAGCAATCTCTCACTTTACTCCTTAACCTTCACTCCTTAGAGAATAATCCCTCTCAAATTTTCACTTCTACACACTTCTCTTCTAAACCCTAACACTCAACACACACTCTCCCACTCTAAAACTCTCTTAGAAACTCACTAAAACTCCTCTAGAACACCACTTGAACTCACCATTTTTGTCCAAAAATAGTTACTTATAAGTTAGAAACGAAATACCAAGAGTTTCCTTAAGCATCCCTTCAAAAAGTCACCAAAACTCTTCAAATTTGAGTTACACCGAAATTGGGCGCCGGCGGTGCTCTATCATCCGAATATTTTTTGGGCTCTTGGGAAAATGGCGCCGGCGGCGCCAGAAGCTTTTTCCTCCATTTTGCTCCTTTTCGCTTTGAATTCGTTCCTTTTCACTTCTTTTCACTCCAATCACCTAAAATCAGCATACCTGCAACAAATGATGAAAAATAACTTTCTTTAAAGTGCAATATCACCAAAAATAGGTAAAATTATATAGCAAAAATAATATATATTTTTGGTGCATCAAAATCCTCAAACATAACTATTACTTGTCATCAAGTAATTCTTTTACTACAAAAAAATATAACTCAAGGAAATGTACTTTTCACCTAAAAGACACTAAAAATTTTCATTCAAAAGAACATATTAGTTAGACTTTTAGAATGAAATTCAGTAACACAGGTCACCACTACAGGTACAAGAATATTCAGCAATCAAGTCTAACGGTTCTAGTCTTCTATTTATTTCAAGATAAACCATATTTTGTCACATTAAGGGTGCCTTGAAAGACTATGTGAAAAAATAGTTCATGAAAACTTCATCAAAATGTAGGGCAATACTTTAATAAATTCAGAAATAAAATCAAGTTCTCCCTTTAGGGTGACTCAAGTAAAGCCAATTTTTGATTAGGCATCTCCTTAAGCTTCTCCTCATAAATATTTTTCTTTCTTTTTCTTTTTCTTTTTCTTTTTGGGATTTTTTTTCATTCCTTCTTTTATTTTCTTTCCTTTTTTTCTTTTCTTTTTTTTAAATGAGGATTAGTATATCTGGATAGCCTGTGTCAGCCGTTAAAGTTTTTAAAAAGGTGTGATTTTTAAAATATAGTTTAGATTTAAAATAGCTTAATTTAAAATAATGGGGTTTAATTTTGAAAAATGAAACGGGATACCGTACATTCGATAGTTTGGGTTAGTTGGGTGTAACGCTACAAGTATTGTATTTATCCTAAAGGGTAAACACATCACTTGAATAGTGACACTCAACTAAATGAACTAAAGAATCTATGATATTCGTTTAGTTTGCGAAACTAGTCATATAAGCCAACAAGTTCCCTGCTTAATATAAAGGAATTAAGCAGGGTTTATATTACCTGGGTCGTTAAAGTTCCCTATAAGGGCAGGCCCTTATAGTTAATTACATCTTAAATGACCGAAGATATTTAAGAAAACTCTCGATAAAATTTAGTGGTTTGCTTTCAAGGATTTCAAAGTTTAGGCATTCAAAGGATTCAATTTTGGAATTTCAAAAGGGATTGGATCAAATTTGGAACATTTTATTTTGGGAATCCAATGGAAGAAAGGTAGGGGATGTCACGAATCTGAGGAGAACCTCGGTGACTTTTCGACTATCCTATTTGTTTGGCTTGAATTTGATAGAATTATTTAATGTTGCAATCCTGCCAATTTTAATTAATTAGGACTTATACTCATATGATATAATCATACAAATAGTCTCGAAGATATGAGGGTTTATGCCGTACCAAACGATTACCTCCGGAGTCCTAAGACTAGTTAGGGCTTAAATTGCATGCCAATGCCTAAAGAAAAAGTGAGGGTTTATGTTGCGCTAAGCAAACTACCTCGAAATCCTATAGATAGTTGTTCAATTTCTAATGGAATGGTTAAGTTGATGAAGACTTGTTTTGTTATTGAAGATGGTCGTGCTGCACACCATGCTTGCTCCAAGCTCCTTGTTGTTGCCGAGAGTTTAGTTTAAAGAATTGCAATCAGGGGATGAGAGAAGTGTTATGGTTCAGAGGTTGAGTTTCAAATTCAATGTCTTAAGTTTTATTAGGGGAAATCTTAAAGTTGATTAAGTAGAACCGGTTAAGATCCCACGGTTCCATCATTCCGGCACCACTATTTTCATCGGATTCACTTAGTCCGAATGAATTTGCTAAACTCAACTGAATGAATTCCACACTTTCATTTAGACCGTGGGAAATCTTGTTAGAAACACGTGGGTTACATCATCCGAGGGATTCCCGATCATCCAATGAGAAGTTTTAATTTAGTTACAATTGCAGGTTTTGGTTTTGTTGGTGATTAAATTTTAAGTTTTTTAAACATGCAGGGTTCGATCATTTTCACAAGTTTATAGAATGCAAGAAAATAAAACATTCAATAAATTGCATAAATGTAAATTGCAATAAACTTAAATGTATACCTGAAGAGTCTTCTTGTTTCCACCAACTGCACTTAAAATGCATGTTAGGGCATATATATATTTGCAACAAACACCTAGGTATAGCTAGGGGAAGATTCTGATCTCTACCAAACCCATGTTGTCTATAAGTTCAGATTCTAGCTGTCTATCAAGTCCTATGACGGCTAGGTTGAAATCCTAGTTATCTATCAAGTCATATGACATCTAGGTTGAAATCCTAGTTGTTTTTAAGGATGATTTTCTTCATCAAAGAACAATGAAGTTCAATTGTTCTTTTAAAACACCCCATTAGGTTGAGGAAGTGCTCGGTGACTTAAACCCTGACATCTTCTTAAACACTTTTAGGATTATTTTGAGTCCAAATGAATTTCATCATTCAGATGAATTGATCATCCGGGGTTTAGTTGAGTCTTAACTCTTACTCAGTGAGTTTAGATGTTTTAATTATCTTATGAGAGAGGTGACATGTCACTTGACATTTCATTTAGCAGTTATGAAATGAGAATCCTTAAGGCTAGGTTAGTTCATTAAAGAACCCAACCTGTTAAATTAATAGTTTCTTTAAGGTGATTTAAATTTATTCTTAAAGATTTTTAAATCAATTATAGTAATGTTCCTAAAGGGTCTTAAATTGATTGTTGTATTTTAAAATATTTCAAGGTTTTAATTAATTGATTATCTAACTTAATTGATTATTTAATTTAATTGATTATCTCATTAATTGATTATTTAACTTAAGGTATTTTAATTCATTTTTTTTAATTGAAAAGGTTATTTAAATATTTTAAATTATTATACTTTATCTCATTAGAGAAATTAGTTTAATATTTTAAATTATTATATTTATTTTATTAAAGAAATTATTTAGATATCTTAAAATTATTTTTAATTAATTAAAGAAATTATTTTTAAATTAATTTTAATATTCAAATTTATTTTTAATTTAATTAAAATTATTTTAATTAATTTCAAGTTAATTCTTTATGTTTAAAATTATTACTTATTATTACTTCATCATTATTTTTTATTCTTTAATCACTTTAGATTAATTAGGTTATTTCATTTTAAGCCTTGTTAAGAGTTAAATAGATTTAATTAAATCATTGGTTAGAGGTTTAGATTAATGAATGGACATCTTCTCATATCTTACCACTAACCCTCCCATTAATACATGATTAATCTTCCAAATCTTAAAGATTATAAGTAATTAGTATTTTCTTTTGATATTGATGGTGATTAGTAAGTTCCTACCACTCCATTCCCTAAGTTTCAATCATCCAAGTAAACAATTAAGATCAAATGTTTCCTCTTTACCCTTGATTAAGCCTAAATGTTAATTAGAGTTAAGGTTCCTTAATTACCCTTATGCCTAATTAGACTTAGTCACACTGTAACTCACTAAATTAAATCTCAATGACTTTGAAATTTCTTTGTCACCTCTTTCATATGCCAATTAAGATATCAGAGGAAAAATAATGTAATTTTCTAGTTTTTATTTTATTTTTAGAATTATTTTTAATAGAAAATAAGTGTTTTAAAAGGAAATTCAATAACTTAATAAATATCAACTATCTATCCTTAAAAAAATTATAGGAGGTTTTCACCAACCAGAGGATCACCTAGACCAATTTTAGTGATTTTCTGAATTTTAATTTAATTATAATAATTATTTTATATTTTAGAGTGTTAATTAAATATAAAATATTTTAAAAGTAGAAAATTAAGTTATATATTTTTTAAAAATCTCTCTAAGGTCAGGGAACCCAGAGAATCAAATTTTACATTTTTTTAAATTTTATTTTATTTATTAGAATTATTTTAGTGAAAGGTTAATAGAACTCATATTTTAAATGTTAAAAAATTATCCTAGGCCTTTAAAAATTAATATCTTAACTTAGAGACTTAGGAAAATTATTTTAATTTTTAGTTTGCCCTAATTAATTCAAAGTTGATTTTAGGTTAAGTAGCCAATTAGGTTTATATTTGATGTTTTAGTTCACTAAATATTTTTCCTAAGCTCCTCTGGCCATTGGGAACCTACCCTAATTTTCCTAGAATTTTCCAATCAGTATACCAATAATTACATTTAAATTATTAAAATAGGCACATAAACTTGGAAAATATGGTTCTCTGTCTAGGGATCTCCTCTTCCCTTGAAAAATTCATGGAATGTTCTCAAGGAAAGAGGGAACAAAAGCCCCATAATCCCAAGCCATGGTGAATTGTGTGTGTGAGTGGAGAATTGATTGAAGGTTTAATATATTTAATTAATTTAAAAATAAATTTTAAGAAAATACTTTTGATTTTAATTCCACATTATTCTCCTCTGTTCACTGAGCAAGACGGTAAATTTCTTTTGTTTGGATTTTTTAACACAAATTTATGCATTTTTTAAGTTTAGGGTAATTAAATAAATCAGAAAATGGAGATTTTCTCACTTTACCCAGTCAGCTCTGACTGGATCCTCGGACCCATCGAAGTGCCACGCGCCGCTACACTATTTGGCATCGCCATCCACGTCAGCCGCCACGCGTCCCGCTGTATATGGATCATTCATTCATTCTGTGTGATCCCAACCCTCCATTCATCAGACGCGCGATCTGACGGCCCTTGTTCATCGTCTCTGACTGGTGTGAGACAATGACCGCACTCCTTCTAGGGTTAATTTCTCCCTTGATTCTCAACAGATTTTCACAAAACTTGTTTCTACACCTAGATCTAACCTAGCTCTACACATCCATACGGTTGATCAAGCATTAATTTAATGTTTTCTTCAAAAAGTCCCAATTCGAGCTCGGTTTGGGTGTTTTTGATTCATTACCTCAATCCAAGAGGGGTAGCCTCTATTGGATGCTTTTGTCATGTTTGCTGGGGTCTGGCAAAGCTCCTGTAAGTAGCACTCAAGCTCCCTTTGAGGTTGGTTCAGAAATCCTTCAAAGGGTGGACTGCTTGAGGTTGAAGTCCACTATCGAAGCTCTGGAGATGGGGGTTTCTCTGGAAAACTTCTTCTCTACCTCTGGTGAAGGTGTGGGAAGAGTTAATTTGATTTATGTTGAGTTTCAGTGGGTGTCCTGTTTACGTCCTGAGATTGAGCTCAAAAATTGGGCTCGGGCAGGGGGAATTAGGGCCAGATTTCAGTGGAGTTGGTCTTCTCTGGGCTCAGGGAAGAGTTTTGTTCACTTGGATGGGGGTTTTGTGAGACTTAATTTCAGACAAACTTTTTGGCCGTGGAGGTGAGGAGTTTAAATAGGTGGGGCCATGGCTGAGCTCAGGGGAAGTTAGGGCTTGGAATCAACTGCCTAGGTCAAGGAAAGAAGAGCCACAGTGACCATTGGGGTTGGGATAACTCAGCAAGGCAAAATTTAAATTTTTTGTCTCACATGAAGCTCTCGGCCATGGGGTTTTTCGGCGACCCAGGTGGTTGGCCGACAGGCATGGGTCACCATCTAACTCAATGGGGTCAGGGCTTGGAGTTGGTGAGTTCAATTGAGGCTTGACATGTGTAAAGGAGTTGATTCAAATGGAAGGGGGGAAGGGTGCATTTTGGGCTTAATTTGGTCAAGCCATGCAAAAGGGTTGGATTCACCTTCCAAGAGCCTAATTTAGGCTGAAGAGAATCATTTGGCTCAGCTAACTTTAGGTGGAGAAGTTTCTATCCAAAGGGTTTTGATTAAACATGGTTTAGAGTGTGACATTAAAGAGATTAAAAGGCCTTAAACATGAGCTTGGAAAGGGGCACCTTCCTTTGCCATTAGTGTCTTGGTGATGTGAAAAGTGGCTCCCATGGCTAACATTTGGCTTAGGGTAAGGCTTCATGGCTTGCCATTGGCCTGAGGAAATTGCATGAAAAAGGGTTTTAGGATTTTGGAAAATTTTGATGAGATTTGATGGAAATTGTTATGAGACTAAAATTGGAATGATTTGATCATGGATTTAAATCTTGGAGATGATTTCATTAAATGGATGATGATGGGAAAATTGTCATATGGGCTTTAGAACAAATTTTGGGCTTTTGAAAAGAATAAAAGCTTAGGTTTGGATTTTGGGCTTTTAAATTGGGGTGAACTTGGGCTTAAGCTTGGGTTTAACTTAGGTTAATGTTTTAGGTCAATTTAATGTTGATTTTTGTGTAGGAGAATGTTGTGAAGATTTTAGAAAATATTGGGGGTGACTTTGGATTAATTTTGGGGTTAATTGAGTGTAATTAAGGTGTAAGATCAATTTGAACAAATTGGGCTAACTTGAATCAAAGTTGGGCTAAAGTTGGATCCAATGTAAAATTAATGTTACAAAATGTTCATGAGGGTGTGACAAAGAGTTTCCAACCTTGGTTGGGTCTTGGTTTTGAGATTTGGGCTTGTTTGGGTATTTTAAATTATGAAGGTTAATTGGGGAAACTTGGATTTTTGGGGTTTGATTAATTTAAGAAAAAGCTTGGAATCAAATTTGGGTTAAATTAACAAAAATTTTGGTTTGTGGGAGTGTTATGAAGGTTTGGAATTTTATTTGGAGAAAATTGGAATCAATTTGGTTGACATTAGGTTCAATTGGGTTAGGTTTGGGTTTTAAGGGTAAATTTGGAATCTTTGATCAAATTGGTTAAATTGATAAAATTGGGGTATGTGGTAGTTGAAGAAAATGATGTAGAGAATATTTTGGAATTTTTGAAATTTTTTAGGATTTTTGGGATTTTCAAAATTTTTGGCTATGAAGGGCATTTTGGTAATTTTGGGGTGATTTTGGGAATTTTGAAAATTTTGTCATATTTGGGTAATTTTTGTCAAATTGGATAGTAGGTAATAACTTGGAATAAATTTGAAGAGATTTTGGGAAATTTTGGAAATTTTGGGAATTTGGGCCCCCTTTCAAGGGTAATTGGGTAATTTGGTAGGTTTAAGGCCCCGAGGGTCAAAAATGAAAATTTTTGAAAAATGAAGATTAGTTCAAGGTGAGTATCATGGAATCATTCTGGTTGAGGCTTGAAGCCATCTTAAGCTCACAAGAGCCATGAGAGGACTCATTTTAGGCACTCCATATGTTGTTCCTAACCCTCTTAGCCAATGACTAGAGGTTGAGGCCCATCCATATGAGTCTCCTAAAAGAGTCAGGAGGCTAGGTTAAGTGTAAGTGACTTCAGGGTTCAGGCATGTGCAACAATGTGGTGTATGCAAGCTGGAACTCACCAAGACCAAGCCACCCACGGTTGTCCTAAGGCTTGACCATCCTATAGGAACTCATCCTTATCTTTCTACACATTGGTCCTAACCTTCCAAGCAATTTGGAGGTTGATGACCATCCATGTAGGATTCTAAAGAGAGTTTAGAGTTGGTTGAATTTCTAAATGTTGGGCTCCAATTCTAGTCTTCTAGGATAGTCAAAGGGAAAATCCTATGGCTAGATCCTAAGCACTAAAATGAAGGAAGGACCTCACCAAAAATGAGGTCAACAAATGGACCCCCAATAGGTGTGGTGTGCTAAACAAGCACACCACGCATATTGGTGTTGACCGAAGAGATCAACAAACCAACATAAGCATTCCAAGGTCACACCCTCAGAACAAAATAGAGAAAGAGCGAGGAAGGTTCCTGTTGGAGAGTATCAAGTAAATCTTCGAAACTTAAGATTCCCGAATTCTCGCTGGGGATTAAGAGGGTGAGTTTTCAATTTGATCGATTTCAAGATTGATTTAGATCGATGTTCCAAATTTTGATTTTGAATTTTAGTTCTGAAAATTTGAATTTTAAACTTTGATTTGAGAGTTTTGAAATTTTGATTTTTTGAAATTGATTTGAGAGTTTGATTAAAGTTTGGTTTATGATTAATTTCAAAATTGATTGAAATTTGATTTTGGAGTTCTGAATTTTTGATTAGAGATGATTTGAGATTGAAATTGAAAGGGAATTTGGAGTTAACAAATGCAGAGTTTAAATTGGAAAGGGGGTGAGGACTGAAATTTAAGTACCAGCCTCGAAGTGATAATCAGAATTTAGGTACTGATCGAAAATGAAGAGAATCAGAATTTTGGTACTGATCTCGAAATGATAACTGGAATTTAGGTACCAGTGTCAAAATTTGAAAATCAGAATTTAGGTACCGATCGAAAAGGATGAGAATCAGAATTTAGGTATTGATCTCGAAATGAGAACTGGAATTTAGGTACCAGTCTCGAAATTTGAAAATCAGAATTTAGGTGCCGATCAAATAAGATGAGATCAAAATTTAGGTACTAATCTTGAAAAGGAGAGAACTGGAATTTAGGTACCAGTCTCAGAAAGAGAGTCAGAATTTAGGTACCAACCTTGAGAAAGACTATAACAGCTTGGGCTACCATTTAGGACATTACGTCCGATCTGGATCTAGTCGAGAAAATGACTCCCATTCAGGACATTACGTCAATCCTCAGAATGGGAATCATAATTTGGGTACTGATCTTGAGAAAAGACTATACCAGCTCGTGCTACCGTTCAGGACATTGCATCTGATATGGATCTAGTCAAGGAAATGGCTACCATTCAGGACATTACGTCAATCCTCACGATGGGAATCGGAATTTGGGTACTGACCCCAACATAAGACTATACCAGCTTGGGCTACCGTTTAGGACCTTACGTCTAATCTGGATCTAGTCGAGCAAATGACTTCCATTTAGAACATTACGTCTATCCTCAGGATGGGAATCAAAATTTGAGTACTGACGGTGAGATAAGACTATGCCAGCTCGGGCTACTGTTCAGGACATTACATCTGATCTGATCTTGTCGAGGAAATGACTACCATTCATAACATTACATCAATCCTCAGGATGGGAATCAGAATTTGGGTACGAACCCCGAGATTTCAGGAGTGTGGAAAATTTCTCGGATAGAATGCGAGGTTGGAGGAAATTTAGAGACGAGAAACAGAATTTGAGTATCCATCTCAGAAAGATAAGAGTCAGAATTTAGGTATTGATCTCAAAAAGAGCGAATTGAAATTTGGGTATCAATCTCAGAAAGAGAGTCAAAGTTTAGGTACCGACCTAAAAAGGTGAGAGTCAGAATTTAGGTACAGACCTCGAAATGGAAGAACTAGAATTTAAGTCCAGCCTCAGGATTTGAAAAGGTTAAAGAGTTCAGAGTTTGAAATTGAAGTTTGAATTTGGAGAAAAATTAGTTTGAAAGCGGGTATGAGGGTGTCTCAAATCCCGCTCGAAGGGTCTCTCGAAAAGGAGATCCGTGTGAGGAGGGACCCAGCTCCATGCCATCAGAACCAAATCGAATAAAAATCCGTGGCTCTGTGTCAATAGAACCAGTCGATCCTCTAACACACAGAGAAAAGAATTGAGAGGAACTGGTAAACGTACCGAGTTAAAGAGACTCGACCTAGCGATAAGTCGAGGAAAGGATTTGAACTTCGGAGGAGTGTGAAACAGAGTTTGATATAAAGAACAATTAAAATATTTGAATCAAAGGATTCAGATTGGAATTCAATTCAAGAATGAGATTCATTTTGTTTGTTTTGGTGATTCGATTTTATTTTTATTTGATTAGAGTTTATGTTAGTTTGGAATTTATTTTGACATTTAATTTTCTGATGGAGTTTTCATTTTTATTTCATTATTTTTTTTTGCTTTTCTTCTTTTCTCTTCTCTCTTTTTTTTAAGATTCTTCGTTCAGGGTTCATTCAACTTAATGGCATTCTCAGTCAATTTGCACGCAAGAAATGAAGGCAAAATACGACATGGTCGTTTCCATTTAAATCGCTTAAAATACATCATACGGCTGATCCAAAACATATTTCTTGATGATATCTTCCTTGAAAATCAATCATCTAACAAGATCAATACAAATCCAAATCAGACTGTGTAGGATCCTTGTCAATTTCTCTAAAAATATTTATCAAAATCCATATCTGAATAGTGAGACACATGGGTAATAACATCACCTTCCAAGCCATCCTTGGCAAGAAATGTCGTTCGGGTGTGCATTAGAGGTGTGTTATTTTCCATGTAGCTCACAGCTCGTAAGGCTGGAGGCTTTCTAGTTCTAGATCTGGTTGAAAGCGTAAAGGCATCTTGCGGTCATCCATCCTTTGGAAAGTGACGGAAACTCGCTTAAAATGTACTGGTGGAATGCAGTGTTTCGCTATGTCTGCTCAGTTTCCTTTTAGCACTAGAACAGAACTTACCGGTAGAGGTATCTCCACTAGCCCTCGGAATTCTCCAGGGCATGCTATCCAGAGGTCTGATCCGAACATGATGTTGCACTGATTGATGAAGAACACCGTACAGAAGGGTCTTACGAAATCATGATGATCTATGTGGGGAGGTTTGCGTACCGCCTTCCTCATATATGTTGATGATGCAGCTGTTGGGTATGCAATCCACTGGTAGTAATCGCCATGTCACCATCTTTTTGACCATTCTCTTAACGATTCCTGACATTGGATCAACGTCGCTACCGCGGAGTTGTCGGCATATTTTTAGGTTGTGTGTTTTAAAAAGGGGGTCGCCTACAGAGGCAGTCTGGCGAATTTTAAATACATACATATATATATATATATATATATATATATATATATATATGTATGTATTTAAAATTCGCCGACAATATCTATATATATATATATATATATATATATATATATATATATATATATATATATATATATATATATATATATATATATATATATATATATATATATATATATATATACTTTAAAAGGTTGCATTTGATTTTTTTTCTTAAAATAATTTTATGTTTAAAAATTTTAAGATATGAAATCAAACCGATCTCACATCCCAAATAGTTTATATAAACGAGCACCGTATCACAAATCGTGTATCTATTCCGAAGAATAGACACAGTGCTTAATGATGGGGCTCGATTAAATAAAGTAGAAGATTTGTGACATCCGTTTGGTCTGCGAACCAATTTTATAAGCCGACAAGTTCCCCTGCTTAATATAAAGGAATTAAGCAGGGTTTATATTACCTGGGTTCTTAAAGTTACCTATAAGGGCAAGCCGCTATAGTTAATTACATCTTAAATGTCCGAAAATACTTAAGAAAACTCTCGATAATAATCAGTGGTTTTGCTCTCAAGAATTTCAAAGTTTAAGGTTTTAAACAAATTGGATTTTTGAAATTTCAATAGGGAATAGCTCAAATTTGGAACAGTTATTTTGAGAATCCAAAGGAAGAGAAGTAGAGGGTGTGACGGACCTGAAGTGAACTTCAATGACTTCCCGACTATCCTATTGTTTGGCTCCAATTTGAGAGAATTGTTTAATATTTCAACCCTGCCAATTTTATTTAATTAGGACTTATGCTTGTATGATATAATCACAAAAATAGCCTCGAAGATGTGAGGGTTTATGTCATACCAAATGACTACCTCGGAGTCCTAAGACCGGTTAGGACTTAATTTGCACAACATAATTATACAAATTCCTAACAAAAAGTTGAGGATTTATGTTGCATTAGGAAAACTACCTCGAAATATTATAGCTTGGTTATTTATTTCTAAGAAAAGGTTTTGCTGAAGTAGACTCGGGTTTTCCTGATGAAGATGGTTGTGCTGCCCACTGTGCTCCAAGCTCTTTGTTGTTGCAGAAGATTTAGTTTTGGAAAGTGAAAATCAGGAAATGAGAGAAGTGTTCTGGTTTAGAAAAGTCTTAAGGTTCAGGTGTTTATACATTTGTTAGGGGAATCTTAAAGTTGGTTATAACAACACCGGTTAAGATCCCACTGTTGCATCATTCCGGCACCGTTATTTTTATCGGATTCTCTTAGTCCAAATGAATTTGCTAAACTCAACTAAATGAGTTCCACACTTTCATTTAGACCGTGGGAAATTCCGTTAGCAACACGTAGGTTACATCATCCAAGGTATTCTCGATCATCCAACAAGACGTTTTAATTTAGTTGTAGTTGTGGTTTTGTTGTTCTGCTTGTGATTAAATTTTGAGGTGTTTTATATTTTAAATGTTGTGGCGGTGAATTTTATCTTGTTGTGACTTTTAATTTAGTTTTGGGTTTCAGTTTTGTGGCTATCCTAAAAGTTTCAGTTTCAATGCAGGGTGACATTCTTGTTTAACATGCAAGAAAAATAAAGTGTAGTACAAGTAAGTAAATTGCAATAAAGTAAAAGCGTACCTGGAGGGTCTTCCCGTCACTCTAAGCTGCACTTAAAACACATATCAGAGCATTTAAACATTTCAAGGAAAGCACCTAGGTAAGGCTAAGGAAAGGATCTGGTTGTCTACCAAAATCCTAATCCTATTGCTAGTCAATTCCTATGACGTCTAGGTTCTTGTGTTTTATGGATGATTTTCTTCACCAAAGAACAATTACATTCAATTGTTCTTCTAATACATCCCATCATATTGAGGAAGTGCTTAGGACGAGTCCTAAACATCTTTTTAATACTTCTGAGATTATTTTGAGTCCAAATGAATTTCATTGTACAGGTGAATTAATCATCCAAGAATTTAGTTAAGTTTTGCTTCTTGCTCAGTGAACTTAGACATTTGATTATCCAATGAGTGAAGTGACATTTCACTTGATACTCCATTTAGGAATTATGTTTGTTGAAGCCTTTAGGGCAGGTTAGGTTATTAAGAAACTTAACCATCTTATTTAGATTTAAGTTGGTTTTTTAAGATTGATTCAAATTAATTGTAATATTTTAGTCTAATTATAACTGTCTTATGTTATTTCAATTTGATTGTGTAATTTCAAAAGTTGACTTAGCTATTCTAAAATTGTTTTAACTTTAATTTTAGTTATATTTAATTTAATTGTGTTGATTTGAAGTTGATTTTAATTTAGTTGCATTAATTTAATTTGGATTTAAAGTTGATTAAATTATTTTAAAATTATTTTAATTTTATTATATTTAATGTAAATTGTTTTGAATTAATCATGTCATTTTAAAATTATTTTTAATTTAATTAATTATATTATTTTAAATTTATTTTTTTATTAAATTATCTTAGAAATTGTTTTAATTTGATTATTTAATTAATCTTAGTTTTCATTAATGAGTTATTAAATTAATATTAAGTGGTATTTGATTTCTATCATTAATTAGGGGTTAAGATAAATAGTTAATATCTTCCAAGATTAAATCCCTTCACTTGATACATTCTCTTTTAATTAACTTTAAATTTTCAATAATTTAAGAATTTATAATCATTTTGTTTATGTTGGAAAAGTGATAAATGGGTTTCTACCATTTAATTCCTCATGTTTCAATCATCTAAGGAGATTAATTAGGGTCATTCATTACCCATTACCCATAATTAAGCCAAAATATTGATTTAGGCTAAATTTCAATAATTACCATTTTTGCTCCTTAGGCTTGTTCACTTGATAATTCATTAAATATAACTTAAAAGACTTTGGAATTTTTATGTCACCATACTCATGGGTCAATTAAAATATCAGAGGAGAAAATATGATCGTTCTATTTTTAATTTAATTTTAATAATTATTTTTATGGAAAATAAGGGTTTTCAATGAAAATTCAATAACATGATCAAGGTAAGGTTTCTGTCCTTAAGAAAATTATGGGATGTCCCTACTAAATAGAGGACCATTTGGACCAATTTTGGTGATTTTTTAAAATATATTTTATTTATTATAATTATTTTGAGTTTTGGGTTATTAATTAATTATAAAATAAAATTAAAGTTTAAAAATGGATTTTATATTTTTCATAAGTCCCTCTATCCTCAAGGAGTCTAGAGAAACAAATTTTATATTTTTTGATTTTTTCTTTGATTTATTAGAATTAATTTGGTGAAAGGGTCGGAAAATCTATTTTTTAATATTAAAAATTGTCTTAAGCCGTTAAAATTAAATATCTTAATCTAGGGACTTAGAAAAAATATTTGGTTGGTTCCTAAGTGATTAGGGGACAAAATATGACATTTTTATGAATTTAAATATTTTTGTGATTTTTTTTTTAATTTTTTAATTATTAAAATATTAAAAATATGGTTAAAAATGAAAATTTTTAGAAAATTCCAATTTTAATTTTGTTAGACTCCTCTAATATCAGAGAGCCCACAAACCAATTTGGTGAATTTTTAAAGTGTATTTTGAGTTTTATGAATTTTTTAATTTTAAAAATGACTACACAACTTAAATAATTCATTTAATGGCTTAAATTATTTCCAATTGACTTGAAATTTTTATTTGAGGTTCTCTACATCCTAAGTGACAATGGAGAATTGTTTTCAAGTGATTTTGATTGTGGTTACTCCTAATTAATTAAAGTTCAGTTTTGAGTGTTTCGACTAATTAAGGTTATTTTTAAGGAATTAAGTCAAAACATAATTTTCCTGGGGTCCTCTGGTCTTAAGATATTTCCCCTAACTTTCCTAGAATTTTCTAAGCAACATGCAAATTATTGGAATTAAAATTCCAACACAGAGACATAAAATTGGAAAATAAATAACTTGCCACTTGCCATAGAAATGGCCTCTGGTCTTAGAAAATTCAGGGAATGTTCCCAAGAACATAAACTACAAAAGCTTTATGGTCTCATGCCATGGTGAATTATATGCATGAATGGATAAATGAAATACTTAAAACAGTATTAAATTAATTAAAAATAAAATACTTAACAAAATAACTTAATTCTTTTTCCACATTATTCTCCTCTGTTCACTGAGCAAAAGAGTATTTTTATTTTATTTTTATGATTTTTCTATGCAAAGTTATGAATTTTTGAATTTGAGGGCATTTAATAAATTCAGAAAATTCCTATTTATCTACTTAAACAAGTCAGCACCGCGTTATCCTCCTCCGGGTCGAAAGCACACGAG
This sequence comes from Papilionanthe hookeriana x Papilionanthe teres, assembly GCA_022702705.1. NCBI lineage: Eukaryota > Viridiplantae > Streptophyta > Magnoliopsida > Asparagales > Orchidaceae > Papilionanthe > Papilionanthe hookeriana x Papilionanthe teres. The sequence goes on along the minus strand of CM040427.1, from coordinate 90,160,271 downwards.
TCGCTCCGCCATTTGACGCCGCAATCTAACTAGGATGCCACGCGGCCCGCGGTTTTGTTCCGTGCTCCGGTCCGGCGCAATCTGGATCGTTCATTCGATACACGCGCGGATGGACGGCATCCGTTCATCGTCCCCAGGTGTTCTAACCCGAGAACCGTCCACCTTCTAACCCTATAATCTCACTCAACACACCACTAAATTACATGATCTTGGGCTCTATGAACTCGTCTCCATTAGACGAACACATCTATACGGCTAACATGTATTGGAATCGACTCAAACAAAATGGAGAATCGAAAGAAGCTCTCGGGAAGGAAGAGTTTAATACCTTAGCTCTGAGAAGTAAAGCTTCAATCAGAGGGGCTTGGCACATTCGTTAGAGTCCTGGGAGGCTAGGGATGAAGCTTGGAGCTGTGGTGAAATGTCTAGACCCGATTTTCACCAAGCCCGATTTCAAAGCTTGGCCAATAGGAAGAATGGTTGGCCTGGTGAGGGGGCTTTTCCTGGGGAACTTCTTCTCTTGGTCTGGTGAAGGTGTGGAGTCAATCAATTTGAGGATTGGCTCACTATGGTGAAGTGTCCTGTTTTTAGGCTGAGAATTAAGCTCGAAATCGAACTCGCGAGAGGGGCTTTAGGGCTGGATTTCACTGGGGATCAACTGCTCTAGGTTAGGAGAAGAGTTTTGAGCAATTTTGGCAGAGTTTTAGTAAGGTTAATTCCATCACCTTGTTTGGCCATTAAGGTGGTGGGTTTAAATAGACATGGCTAGGGAGCTTATTACGGCAAGCCAGGGGCTGGGATCAGCTACTTAGGTCAAGGGAAGAAGAGCCATGGTGTCCACTGACCATGGGACAACTCAGCAAGGGAGAATTTGAATTTTTGGCTCACATGGAGCTCTCGTCCATGGTGTTTTCTGGCGACCCAGGTGGCTGGCCTGCAGGGTCAGGTCACCATCTTAACCAGTGAGGTCAGGGATGGGGTTTGGTGAATTAAATTGGATTTTAACATGTGTAAAGGGGTTTTATTTAAATGGTATGGGGGAGAGCTCATTTTGGGCCCAATTTGGTCAAGCCATGCTTTTGGGCTTGGTGCACCCCCAAGGCTTGACTTTGGGCTGAGGGAGAGTCACTTGGGTCAGCTAGGAAAGGGTGGTGAGGTCTCCATCCATGGTGAGGTGGCTAACTTGGATTAGAGTGTTACATGAGTGGGGTTAAAAGAGATAATGAGGGATTAAGAAAGAACCTCCTCCTCTTGCCATTAATGGCTTGGAGAGGTGTAAAGTAGCTCCTATGGCTTGCATATGGCTTATGCATGGCTTCATGGCTCCATTTGGCTTGGGGCAAACCTTGGTCAATTTCATGGAAATAGATTTTGAGTTTTTGGACATTTTGATGGAAAATTTCCATGGAGCCATATTTGGTTTGTTTAAATGACAAAATAGAACTTAGGGGGTCATTTTATTAAAAGGATGATGGAAAGAAATGTCATGTGGGCTTTGGATTGGACATTTGGGCTTTTTAGATTTGATGAAAATGGGCTTTTAAAATGCTTTAACAAAGTGGGCTTTTATGTTATAAAATGAGCTTTTGGATGAAAATTTTGTAAAATATTGTGCCAAATAAATGTTGTATTGAGTTTAGGGATGTGTCATGAAAATTTTAGAAAAGATTTGGTGTCATTTGGAGTTGAATTGGGATTAATTTGGGTTTCTTTAATAATAGGGTCAAAGTGGGTCCAATTGGGCTAACTTGGGCTAAGGTTGGGCTAAAGTTGGTTTTGATGTAAAATTAATGTTGTAAAATGTTTATGGAAGTGTAACAAAGAGTTTTCAATTTTGGTTGGGTCTTGATGTTGGGATTTGGGCTTGTTTGGGTTTATGGTTGGTTTAGGATAAATTGGGGATTTTTGGTTTGAGTTAGGCTTGGGTGGAGTTTGATTCCAAATATTGGGTAAATTAAGTTAGAGTTTTGTTTGTGGGGATGTTAGAAAGATTTCAAAACAAATTTGGGGAAAATTGGGTAACATTTGGGTTGAATATGGGGTGGATTGGGTTTGTTGCTCATTTTGGGCCTCACGGGCCCATTTGGGACTTTTTGATCAAATTGGATTAATTTGACAAAATTGGGGTATGTGAAAGTTGAACAAAATGAAATTGGGAATATTTGGGAGTTTCTGGATTTTTTTTTAAGAATTTTTAGAATTTTTTGGATTTTTGGGTCAAAAAGGTCATTTTGGGTATTTAGAGGGTATTGGGGGGTATTTTAGAAATATTGGTATATTTGGCCATGGATGATCAATTTGAGTGGTGGAGAAAATTTAGGATTGATTTTGAGAAATTTTGGGTAATTTAGGCAATTTTGCAAATTTTGGGCAATTTCAAGGGCATTTGGTAGGTTTGGTGGGTTTAGGGCCTCGGGGGTCAAAAATTGAAATTTGGGGAAAATGAAGATTAATTAGGTGTGAGTAAAATGGAACCATTTTGGTTGGGCCATGTAGCCATATTAAGCTCACAAGAGCCATGAGAGGACTCATTTTAGGCACTCAATATGTTGTTCCTAACCCTCTTAGCCAGGGGCTTAGGGGTTGAGGTCCATCCATATGAGTTACTTACATGAGTCAGGGAGTTGAGTTGGGTGAGAGTGTGGTTTTAGGGTTTAAATTGTGTGTGAGAGTGTGGTGTGTGAAAGCTTGCCCTCACCAAGACCAGACCACTCAGGGTGATCCTAAGGCCAAAGAATCTTATAGGAAACTCATCCTTTAAACCTCCACATACCGATTTCAACCCTCCAAGTGACTCGGGGTTTTATAGTCAAAATTGTGGGGCTCAAGGGAGTCAAGAAGTGTTTGAATTTCTAAGTGGTGGGTCCCATTTCTAGTCCTCTAGGATAGTCGAAGGGAAAACCTATGGCTAGATACTAAGTACTAAGGTGAGGGATCAGACCTCACAAAAAATGAGGTCAACAATTGGACCCCCAATATGTGTGGTGTGCTAACCAAGCACACCGCGCGTATTGGCGTTGACCGAAGAGATCAACAAAGCCAACACAAATGTTCGAGTGACAAACTCAGAACGAAGTTTAGGAAATTTCCACTGGGGAGTATCAGGTAAATTTCCAAGAATGAAGTTTCCAGAACTCTCGCTGGGGAAGAAGAGGTGAATTCCAAATCACAAGATATGGAGAGGCATAGATTGGATTTTAGATCTGTTTCATTTTTATTTCAAGTTTCAATTTGAGTTTAAATTTTCGATTCAAGTTTTAACTTCGGTTGCAATTTGACTTAATCAGAATTTTGATTTAATTTGAGATTGATTTCAAGGTGATTTTCACAGAGATTTTGAATTTAAAATGAGAATTGGAAGTTAGATTCCAACTTCAGGATTGCAAAGAGAACCAGAATTTAGGTACCAGCCTCGAGAAGAAATCTGCAATTAAGTACCGATCAAGAAAAGGGTGAGAACTAGAAGTTAGGTACTACTCTAGGAAGAGAGTCGGAAGTTAAGTACCGACCTCGAAAAGGATGAGAATCAGAATTTAGGTACTGATCTCGAAATGAGAACTGGAAGTTAGCTACTAGCCTCGAAAGAGAGTCGGAAGTTAAGTACCGACCTCAAAATTTCAAGAGTACGGGAGATTTTTTTTGGATGGAATACAATTTTAGTGGACACCGAGATCAGGATGCCTTGTTGGTCTCATACCCGAGTTGGAGGATTAGAGTGCGAAAAAATTTCTCGGAAGAAATGCAAACTTGGCGGACACCAAGATCAGGATGCCTTTTTGGTCTCATACCCGAGTCGGAGGATTAAAGTGCAGAAAAAATTTCTTGGAAGGAATGCAAACTTGGTGGACACTGAGATCAGGAAGCCTTGTTGGTCTCTTACCCCAGTCAGAGGATTAGAGTGCGAAAAAATTTCTCGGAAGGAATGTGAACTTGGCGGAAACTGAGATCAGGATGCCTTGTTGGTCTCATACTCGAGTCGGAGGATTAGAGTGAGGAAAAATTTTTTCGGAAGGAATGCGAACTTGGCGGACACCAAGATCAGGATGCCTTGTTGGTCTCATACCCGTGTTGGAGGATTAGAGTGCGGAAAAATTTCTCAGAAGGAATGTGAACTCGGCGGACACCGAGATCGGATGCCTCGTTGGTCTCATACTCGAGTCGAGGATTAGAGTGCGGAAAAATTTCTCGGAAGGAATGCGAACTTGGCAGACATTCATTTAGGAGAATTGAAATTTAAGTGTCAATCTCGAAATGAGGACTGGAAGTTAGGTACCAGCCTCAGAAGGATGGGAATTGGAAGTTAGGTTCCAATCCCAGAAGTTTGTTTTTTTATTTAGTTTTGAAGATTCTGTGGAAATTTTAGTTTAGTGGAAGATTGGAATGAGACATGTAAGTGTTTCACATCCCCAGAGAGTTGATCGAATTTTGATTATTTGGCGAAGGATATGAATCCATGCCATCAGAACCAAATCAAAAATTTCGTGGTTCTGTGTCAGTAGACTCAGTCGACCTTCTCAAAAGAGGGAAGAGATCGCAGAGAATCGGAAGAGATTTGAAAACAGCTTGAGGCTGGGAATCTCAGATTCGGAGTTTTGAAGTTTGAAACTGAAGTTGAAGTCTTCTGCGGGGAAGAATGAACTCAAAATAGGTTCGAAAGGAGCTTCAAATGGATTTCTGTCGAAAGATTCAAATTGACAGATTCAGATCAGAATTCAATTTGAGATTTAGATTCGTTTCGTTTGTTTAGTGATTCAATTTCATTTTTGTTTATTTAGAGTTCGTGTTAATTTGGAGTTTGTTTTGACATTCGGATTCTAAAAAAAAGGGTTCTTTATTCATTTTCTTTTTTTTTCATTCTTTGTTCAAAGTTCATTTAACTTAATGGCGTTTCCTAGTCAATTTGCACAAAAGAGGTGAAGGCAAAACATGACATGGTCATTTCCATTCCAATTTGTTGAACATACATCATATAGCTCGATCCAAAACATGATGATATTTTCTTTGAAAATTCAGCATCTCATACAATCCACATAAATCCAAAACGGATTGTGTAAGATTCTTGCAAGTTTCTTCCAAAAGCGTCTTTCGAAATCCATGTCTGAATAGTGAGATACATGGACAATAACATCACCTTCCAAGCCATCCTTGGCAGGAAATGCCGTTCGGATGTGCATTGGAGGTGTGCTATCTCCCATGTAGCTCACAGCTCGTAGGGCCGAAGACTCTCTAACTCTGGATCTGGCTGAAAGTGGAAAGGCATTTTTTTGTCATCCATCCTTCTGAAAGTGACGGAGATCCGCTCAACAGGCACTTCTGGAATGCAATGTTTTGCTATGTCCGCTCCAAGACGGAACCTACCGGTAGTGGTATCTCCACCGGCCCTCAGAATTCTTCAGGGCCTGCTATCCGGAGGTTAGATCTGAACATGATGTTACACTGGTTGAGAAAAGACACTGTACAGAAAGGTCTGACGAAGTCATGATGATCTATGTGTGGCGGTATGCAATCGCCCTCCCTGTATATGTTAATGATGCAGCTGTTGGGTATGCAATCTGCAGGCAATACCCTCCATGTCACCATCCTTTTTACCATTCTCTTGATAATTCTTGGTATCGGATCCACCTCACTACGAAGGAGTATCCCTGGTGGATTTCCCTTTCTATCTTCAGTGAAGTTGTAGCAACACCCGCACTGGATCGTAACTCTTCCTTTTCCTTTCATCCACCTTCGAGGTTCTAAGTAGGTCTTCTCTCTCAAACGACCAGCTCGACCCATTTTCTAAAGCTCGATGACACAATCCACAATTTGTTGCTGCTCATAGTCTGAGAACACATCTGTATGCAGCTCAAGGCCCTCCAGGATGTTGATTCTCTTGCCTCAGATTCTCGCAAAATATTCAAAAGTTTTCTTTTCAACATTCTGCATCCTTTCCAGTTCGTATTCCGGAATTATTTGCAACTGGTAAGGTCTGGTAACGTACTGTGGGATGTATGGTTCAACCCCAGCATGCTCTCCTACATGTCTCGACTCCACAGGGATAGTCTCTGTCAAAACATCCTCCGGGGTTGCTTTCGCAACAAGACCGTCGTGGCACCGATTCTGTTTCTGCTCTTCTTGGAATTTCTTTCATCCTTTCTACTGTTCTTCGAGTTGATCTCCTCTTTTCTGGCTTCTACTGAACTAATTTCTTTGAAGTACTTGCACTGACGGTAGCAACTGTCTCTTCATGTTGATCCGCTGCTAGCTTGGTCAGCATCTTGCGAATGCGACGGTTCTTATGTCTTCATTGGGTCGGAGTGAGAGTGACTCTTACCTCTTGAACTTCTATGGGAATGGTGCTGACAAGCCTGCCCTCTGCTATAGCAACCACGGACATAACTTTCTTGTCTTCCCCCTTTGCATGAGCGGCGTTTGCTTTTCTTTTCTTGCTGGTGGACTGCTGACTTGGGCCACCCAATTTCATCATCGTCTGGCTGTGGAACTCTTCCTGGTCAATTAGGGTCCAATCAGTTTCTTCGTACTATAGCCCGGCCGGTGTGAAATTAGAGTAGATCTCAATCACAGCTCCATCCTTCATCCTCTTTTCGTCGAGTGCTAGACTCACGCCATTCTTAAAGTTCATAACCAACCGCCCGTTCGACATTTCCCTGCAAAAAATAAGGAAAGGACCAGGGGCTGTACTAAGAATAAGAACAATAAGAAAATTTACTTATTAATAGAAAGCTTTTATTCATTTCTTTTTTCTTTTTTTTAAAGTTTTTAATAAGAGTAGGAAAAGATGAGGAAAGATCAGGAGTGAGCTGATTTAAAAGAAAGGCTCAAAATTTTATGATTTCACAAATTTTCTTTTTAACACATTTTTTTTAATGATTTTTTTTATCATCCATTTTTATGTTTTGGTTTCGGACCCAGATACAAATGGTTAGTTCCCCGTGCTTCTAGGAATGAGAGTCCATTTTTTAAAGTTCATCCTTCGAAACATCATGTTGCGTAATACCTCTTCAAATATCGTCCATTAATTGGAAGCATAGGTCATTCTCAACAGCAATTCACAATTTGGTAGGAACCTCCAAAGTAGACTGTCTCGACCACGAATGGCCCCTCCCAAGTCGGTTCAAATTTACCTCTTATCTTGCGGTGTGCAAGAATAGGTCTATTGAGAATTAGAACCAAGTCACCGACTTTGAATGTCCTTGAGCGGACCAGTTTATCGTGGGCCTGGATCATCTTGGCTTGATACAGTTCCGAATTTTGTTGCACGGAAAGTCATTTTCCTTCCAAGCTTTCCAATTCTTCTAGTCGTAATTCGGTATTCTCTTCCATAGTAATTTTGTTCGCAACTGTGATTCTGAGAGACTAAAGTTGAACCTCCAAGGGTAAGACGGCTTCGGACCCGTACACTACAGCTTAGGGCGTAGACTGAGTAGGAGTTCTGAAAGTCGTTTTGTAGGCCCATAAGGCTTCTAACAACTTCTCGTGCCAATTTCTTTTGTTGTCGTCCAAAGTTTTCTTTAGAATTTGGATGAGAGTTTTATTAAAAGCCTCGGCCAAGCCGTTTGCTCTTGGGTAGTAGATTGTCGAATAGCGCCAATCAATCCCGTGTCTTCTGACAAAACTGTTGATCCTTGTACTTTTGAACGCGGACCCATTATCTGAAATAATTCTGCGCGGTACCCCGAAATGGAAGACGACTTGATTTTTGAAGAACTGTAGCACATGGTGCACTTTCACTTCTCTGAGCGATATAGCTTCTGCCTATTTGGAAAAGTAGTTTGTAGCTGCAAGGATGAAACGATGTCCCCTTGAGGAAGGCGGTTCTATCGGACCCACGATATCTGTGCCCCAACACTCAAACGGCCACGATGTGATTGTCGGATGCAGCACATTTGGAGGTTGATGTAGAACCACTCCATGCACTTGGCACTGGTGACAACTCTTCGCAACATTCATGCAGTCGGTCATCATCGAGGGCCAGTAGTACCCTAGTCTCTTAATCTTCATTTTCATTTTCGGACCTGACTGATGAGCGCCACAAAGTCCTGAGTGCACTTCTTTAACAATTTCACGAGCCTTAAACTCGCTCAGGCACCTTAGCCACATCTGGTCAAAAGACCTTCTGTATAACATATTGTTTATTAATGCGTATGACAGAGTTCTTCTCTTAATCTTATGGGCTAACGACTTATCATCCGGTAGGTTTCCTGTTTGCAGGTAGTCTATTAATGGCTGCCGCCAATCTTCTGTATTGTCTGTTACTGCTGCAACTATTTCTTCTTCTTTCCCTGACTTGTGTATTGCATCCATGTCGAGCTGTGAGAGGACCTGTCTTCCCTGAACTGACATTTCAACTGATTCAACCTGTAAGCAGAAAAATTCATTTGCGAGGCGGGCTAACGCATCTGCGAGAGCATTTTCTCTTATGGAGATATTATAGATCGTTACATTCGGAATCTGCTCCAACAATTCCATGGCATACTGAAAGTACTGCTCGAGTCTTGGCTTTAAAATTATGTACAGTCCTGCGACTTGTTGAATGATCAACTGTGAATCTCCGTAGATATTGATATCTGTTATACCCATCTGAATGGTCAATTCCAGTCCAGTTATAAGGGCTTCGTATTTTGCTTCATTGTTCGTACACGGTTCTATTAAATGGTAGGAATACCTTAACATCTCCCACTCTGGTGTTATAAAGATTAGTCTGATTCCTACCTTACCGAGCACTATCATTTGCAATTCTTTGTCTTTCTGTGCTGATGACTCTCCGTCAAAGTACAGTTCCCAATGTTGATCGTCGGGGTCTTCTAGGCTCATTATCTGCTTGTCGGGCAAGTCATCGTTGAGCGGCGATTCTGCCGGTAAAGGGTGTGCTGCGAGGAAGTCTGTCAGGACTTGTCCCTTTACGGCATGAAGAGGAACGAAAGTTATATCGAATTACAATAGTATCATCGACCACCTGGAGTCTGCCATAAAGCGTCGGTCGGGTCATCAAATATTGCAATAGATTAAACTTCGAAATAAGGTTTACCTTATGAGAAAGCATGTAATGCCTAAGCTTTTGAGCAGCTAAGATAAGGGCCAAACAATGCTTTTCAGTCGAAGGATACTTTATTTCCATCGGAAATAGACGACGACTTAAGTAGTAAGGAGCATTTTATTTCCCCTCGTCATTGATCTGGGCTTGCAGGGCTCCAAGGGAGTCATCTAAAGCCGTGGTATAAAGTATCAATGGTCGACCCGAGACTGGGGCTGCCAAGACAGGAGGTGTCATTAAATACTGCTTAATGTCCTCGAAGGCCTGCTGGCATTTCTCTTCCCAAAAAAATTTGGCGTCCTTTATAATTAATGCCGAGAAGGGCTGACACCTATCTGACAAATTCGAGATAAAGCGTCGAAGATATGCCAATTTCCCTTGAAAGGATCGTAGTTGTTTCAAAGTTTTGGAATGCGGCATTTCTAAGATAGTTTTAATATTTCCTGGATTGATTTCAATTCCAGGATGTTGGACAACAAATCCTAAGAATTTCCCAGAGGTGACGCCGAAGGCGTATTTCAAAGGATTAATCTTAAGGTTAAATTGCCTTAATCGCTCGAAAATAATTCTCAAAATCATACAAGTGATCTTCCTTCAATTTGCTCTTGATGACTACATCATCCACGTAGCACTCAACTTGGTTGTGAATGAGATCATCAAAAATCCTCGTCATTGCTCTTTGGTAAGTTGCTCCTGCGTTCTTCAACCCGAAAGGCATCACTGTGTAGCAGAATATTCCAATTGGCGTTCTGAAGGTTGTGAGTTTCTCATCTTTCGGTGCCATCTTTATCTGGTTGTATCCTGACGATCCATCCATGATAGAGAAGATCTCATGTTTTGAAGCGATGTCGATCATCAAATCTGGAATTGGTAGTGGAAACTCATCTTTTGGACATGCTTTATTCAAATCTCTGAAATCCACACAGATTCTGATCTGGCCATTCTTCTTTCTGACCGGTACCACATTGGCTAACCATGTTGGATATTGTTATTTACTGAAAAATTTAGCGTCTATTAGCTTCTTAACTTTGGCTATAACTTGTTGTTCAATCTCTAGACGCATTCTTCTGGGAGCTTGTCTAACTGGAACGGCAGTGTGATCCACTCCTAGTTTGTGAACTGCAAATTCTGGAGCTAATCCTGGCATTTCATCGTAACTCCAAGCAAAACAGTCTTTAAATTCCATCAGTAGTTTGATCTTGTTTTCAAAGTCTTCTTTATTAAGTAAGGAGCTAACAAAGGTTGGCCTAGGCTCTTCGCTAGTACCTAAGTTAACTTCCATTAACTCGTCTATTGTAGATTTAATTTCTTCTTCAAATTCTGGTGGAGCATCTCGAATTGGTAGATCTTCAAGATTATCTTAAGTTTCCAAGCAGTCTTCATTAGGCTCGCAAGTGACAACCAAGCAAAATCCTGTATCATCAACTGATCCTACTGTACCGAATCCGAGACCACATTTTGATTTGGGAGGCTGACCGGCATTATTCCAAAATTTTTCAAAGCGTTGTGATTGACCTTTTGTCCATTGTTTAGGTAAGACACCACATTGAATTAAATTCTAAACACAGGGAGAGTACCACTCAAAAGGTAATTCCATTAATTCAGATGAAGTAACATCTTCAAATTGTACATCATTTTCAGTTTTGGAAGAAGAAGCACCACAGTAGAATTAATCGGCTTAGCACTGCCACCATGTATTTCTTTGACCACCATACCCTTGACCTTATTAGGATGGATCGGGGTCAGGGTCAAAGTATGTACATCGTGATTAATCTTTTCTTACATTGATTTGTATTCTTCATTCCTTTCATCTTCGAGAGAGATCTTGAATTGGGGTTTTTTCTGACTTATTGTCACTGCTTCTTTCTTGATTTCTTCTTCTTCAGAACTATTCTCCCAATCAACTTCGATGGCCGGTTTCTTTTGTTCAACTGTTCCACCGTTTCTTCCTCGACCTCGTCCCCGGCCTCGACCTCGGGTGCGAGTTCTGGAGAAACCTTCACCATCTCGCCGTAAGGGAGTGGTGAGTAACTGTTGAACTAGAATTTCAGGTTCTTCATCTTCTCAAACTTCTTTTGCTTCATTTGGTATGGTATTTCTGGAGAAGATTGTTTTCTTCGGAGGTGCGTAGTAGGCTGCATCTTCGTGAATTCCGATTTTATGCACGGAGAATGGTTGCAAATCACCTTTGATACACTGTTCTCCTCCTTCATAATACTTTATGCACAGGTGCAGAGATGTCGGTACCATCCAGTTTTCATGGATCCACAGCCGACTCAGTAAAGCATTGAACGATGTCTCAGAATCAATTATATGGAATTTTACGGTTGTCTTTGCTAAGTCGCTGGTCTTCATTAACAGTGTTATCAATCCAAGAGCTCTTTCTCCTTTCTGATTAAAGCCTCTTAATAACATCTTGTTTGCTTCGAGGTCGCGAGCATCAATTTCCAAGTATGCTAACGTTCGAAGGCTCATTATGTTGATTGATGCTCCCGGATCAACTAACACCCTAGAGAGCTTGAACTTTCCAATAGTGACTGAAATGTACAACGGTCGATTGTGATCAGCTGTTCCAAGTAGCAAATCATTGTCCATGAAGGTAACACCTCGCTGTTCTTTTAACGAGCAAACCTCGTCTGAGGAATTACCTGTCATTTGAGCTAAGAAAATTTCTGGATCAAGTAAAGCCTTGATTAGAGTTTCCCTCATCTCCTTTGACAGGATTAGAGCGTCGTAGATGCTTAGTTTGGCTGCTAGCTTCCTAAGATGGGCTAGCACGTTATAATCCGCTTTATTACCAGGCTCTTCAATCTCTTCCCGAATGGGCAGTTCCTCTGCTGGAGTTGGCTCTTTCTGAGCAACCACCTACTTTCCTTTATCCTTTGGACCCATTCTCGGGGGTAGAACTTTTCTGCTTCTTAGATTGACTTATGTTACCTCTTCTGCATCTGGTGCTGGATCTTCCAGTGTTTCCCCTTGAATCAAACTGACTGGCTTTTCTGGAGTTGCTTTGGAAATTGATAACTCTAATTCTATAGTGATTGGAGCTCCTCGGAATTCACAGATGGACTCGTCGCTCCTTGAGCTTTCGTAGCCACCCTTGTGAATGTCTTCTCCTTTGTCGTGGTCATCGAGGTTTAGTATGATTTTAGAATCGTTATTCGTATTGAAATCAAGATCCGGATTAGGTTGGTTGTCGTTAGTTACGTAATCGTTAGAAACAGTCAAAACGTAGCCAACACCAAAAATCTTATCATTATAAGATCCCGCCGGGGCGAGCAAATAATCATACAGAGTAAGAGGTCCGAGGGATTTCTCCCCTGAATCAGAAATAACCATCATGGGATAAGCAGCCACTAGTCTACCCTTCGGAGCCTCGGTCTTCTTGTCTTCCACGATCTTCTCCTCCTTCTGGAGCTGTTCTTCAATCGCAAGCGATAGTGCCGGCTCGACGGGTATCAAACTCTGAGTTGAAGCGCGCACCGAAGCGGTCTGGATGTGATCCAAAATTTTCTTTGAATACTTTGTCCAGACAGTACTCCATCCATTGTCATTCGTGTATGGGTCTATCGAAACAATAGGATCCGTTGAAATAACAATGATAGAACCTCCTTTTTAGGGCTCCTTCATGTATTCCTTCGAGATCATTATGTTCCCTTTCAGGAGATGTTCAGTTCCCTTTCCGGAGATGTTCATCGAGCCAATTCTTAAAGGTGAAGTAGTCTTCTATCTTATGTCCGAGCATCTGGTGGTAGGGATAGTAGTTCGGATGATCCTTCTTGTTGACTTCTTCTGGCCTTTTGGGCTCTGGTAGTTGAAAGTCGGGTGTCTTCATCAAACTGCGAAACATCTTTGCCACTGCTTCAGTCTTGAAGGGATATTCTTTATTCATGAGTTCTTTTAGGGCACGCTGTGGATGAGGCGGCGGCTGGTCATGCTGCCATGATTGATAGCTCGGTCGAGGCTGTTGATAGTTCTGTTGAGGTTGTTGATAAATCTGCTGAGGTTGCTGATAGATCCATTGCGGTGGTTGATAACTAGGTTGTGGCCGCTCTGGCTGTATTTGCATTGGCTGCTTACCTTTGTCTACTGTCGCGATGATCCCAAATTTCTTTTCAAATGCCTTTACGGGCTTCTATTTATCTGTTTTGTCAACGAAACTCAGTTGTTTTGCCTCCTCCAGCAAGCTCCCGGCCTTGCTAAGCAACTTCTCAAAAGTCTTAATTGTGAATCCTTTGAGGAGAAGTGCTATCGGACCATGGATACTCTTTAGTAGGATACCAACTGCATGTTGTTCCTGAAGCTGAGGTTCACACTTCATGCTTAAGTTCCTCCATCGAAGTATGTAATCTACTAAAGTTTCGTTCGGTTTCTATTGCTCCACCACTAGATCACCGATAGTGATGTGGTGCCAAGCCCGGCAAACTGCTTAACGAATAGGTTTTTCAATTCTGAAAAGGTCTTAACCGAACCTTTCAGCAATTCTGCATACCAGTCGAAGGCAATCCCTGACAAATTGCTGACGAACTGACGAAAGAGCAAGGCGTTTCTCGCACCAGCATTACAAAAATTGGCACAAAAGTGTGGTACATGCTGCCGAGGGTTTCCTGTACCGTTGAAAGTCTTGAACAGAGGTGGTACGAAGCCCTTCGGGTATTAGACTGCATCAAACTCCTTAGGGTAAGGTCTACCCATCTGGATAGATGCTTCACTCTTAGACTGGGCTAAGGCTTCTCGCACCTGCTGTTCTACCATGTTCTTAATATCCTTCTCGGGAATCATGCTCTATGCAGAATCCTTCTTTGGTTGTTCATCTCCATTGACGGACGTAATCTCTTTCCCTCCATCTGCGATGTGAATGATCTCTGGGGGAGTTTCCTTTTGAGGTTGAAACTAACTCTGGAGAGTGGCTAAGGCTGCTGCCATCTCTTCCATCCTCTTTGCCAACTAAGAAATAGTATCATCTTTTTCTTGAAGACACGCTCTCATTACTTCTGGTTCATCTCTTTCTGAGGCTGATGGAGCTCCCTGCAAAGCTGACGATGCTCGGGTCTCGAACATATTGATCTCAGCACATTCTTCATCCATGAATTCTGATGAATCCACTTGATTTCTCAATTCTTCTCCTCTTTCCCTTGCCAACCGTCGGATGTTCGTTCTTAGCATTCCTATAGCATCCTTAAGTGGTCTCTTCCAATCAGTTTCGTGGTTGCCATGTGATGACTGTTGAACTTCTTTTTCAGGAGTTTTCTTTAATGCAGTAGCACTTTCATCAGATTCAGGTTTTCTGACGAGACTCTTCTTTCCAGAACATTGTGTCAGTATCAGTTCAGCAATAATAGGTTGCCACAGCATCCTCCTTCCGGTAGAAGGCCTAGGACCAGATGGTCCGTCGGTTGTACGCTGGTAGGTGGTGTCCTCCCTAATATGGTGACCTGATACAATAATAGGAGAACTTCTTTCACTAGCTCGCACTTTCTTCCTTGGCCTCTCTGGGGCAGTGACGGGGTCTACTCGCGGTCCGAGGCTGGATTTGACAGGCACTCATCCCATCCTTATTAGGATCTCTGATACGGTGTACCCTTCTTTCTTAGCTAGTTTCTCTACTACGGCTCGTAGTCGGGCAAGCGGCGTAGTCTTGGACTTCTTCCTTTTACAGTCACTATAGTATGCAGGTCGGGGTAATGCAGCGGCGATCCTCCGGACATCTTCTTCATCCGATGCAGCAGAGAGAGGGTGGAATCTACTTCCTCCCAACAGCGGTGAAATTTCAGGTAGTTCTTCTTCTTCCTCAGGAATCTCTTCCAAAAAAGCAACTTCAGCAGCCTTGGCCTTCTTGATCTTGGCGATCTTTTTACTTATATTTCTTCTTTGAGTCCAAGATAAGGGTGCAACTCTTGAACTGGACCCTATCTCGAAGACATACGGTATGTAGCAAAATCTGAACCCTCCACGGTAACAGGTTCCTCACCGACTTGGACTTCTTTTCCTTTCAGTTTAGCAGGAGTTGAGGTCGGTGCAGTGATGACCAGACTGGTGGGGGTAGAGATGACAGTTCTGGGGGTAGTAGCTAACCTCCTATGAACAGCAGTGTTTCTTTCAGTTGGAACCCTTTGCAGAGGAGGAAACTTTTGAGTCGATTTCAGATTGAACTCAATTATGGGCTCCTTAGTTTCCGGTACTTTTTTCATTAGTGCGAAAAGAGTAACTTCAGCGAACATAATGTTTGTATTGTCAAACCCTTGTCCAAAAAGAATGATCGCGTCATTAGGCAGCTCATCCTTGTAGACATCCAAGTCTATCCCGTTGGTGAAGGAGAGAATCAGCTTCGGTGCAGTCATTTTCAGCAGGGTAGATTCTAAGCGTCAGTTCCGGTTAATGCTTCCTTTTGTCGGGACGAAGAAAGAGAGGGAATTTCTTTAAACGAGTCCGAACACATCTCCATTTATCTTTTTGTTTTCTTAATTTTATTTACAAGATATTTTGGATTTTGTTTTATTGGTGTATTTGTGGTTTAACAGAAAGTTTATTTATTAAAGGGTTTGTTTATTAGAAGGTTTGTTCATTAGGAACAAAACAAATTAAAAAGGGAGAGGTTAAAGGAAAGGTACGGGACCTAATCCAGAAATTGGAAAAGAAGGGAGAATCTAACAAGACTTCTCGATCCGAGGAACCGCTCCTAAGCTAACACCTATTGGGGGTCCACCCCACCTCAAAGAGGTAAAAGGTTTTCGGAACCTCTCTGTTTAGGGGTGTCTAAACAGTGGCCCCAAAATCTGAGAGACAGTTGATTATACCCGTTCAAGATAGAAATGAACGTGGTATTTCAACGGAAGGATGGTAGCTTGGTCAACTAGGGACATGGAATTGCTGCTGATTTATAAAAGCAAAACCATCTGATCAAAATGTAGAGAGGAACTACTCCCCAGCGGAGTCGTCGGCATATTTTTAGGTTGTGTTTTAAAAAGAGTGTCGCCTACGTAAGCTGTCGGCGAATTTTATATATATATATATATATATATATATATATATATATATATATATATATATATATATATATATATATATATATATATAATTTGAAAGGTTGCATTTGATTTTTTTTTAAAATAATTTTAAGTTTGAAAATTTTAAGATATGAAATCAAACCGATCTCACATCCCAAATAGTTTATATAAACGAGCACCGTTTCACAAACCGTGTGTCTATTCCGAAGAATAGACACACTTCTTGATGATGGGGCTCGATTAAATAAACTAGAAGATTTGTGACATCTGTTTGGTCTGTGAACCAATTTTATAAGCCGACAAGTTCCCCAGCTTAATATAAAGGAATTAAGCAGGGTTTATATTACCTGGGTTCTTAAAGTTCCCTATAAGGGTAAGCCTCTATAGTTAATTACATCTTAAATGTCCAAAAACACTTAAGTAAACTCTCGATAATGATCAGTGGTTTTGCTCTCAAGAATTTCAAAGTTTAAGGTTTTAAACAAATTTGATTTTGGAAATTTCAATAGGGAATACTTCAAATTTGGAACAGTTATTTTGAGAATCCAAAGGAAGAGAAGTAGAGGATGCGACGGACCTGAAGTGAACTTCGGTGACTTCCCGACTATCCTATTATTTGGCTTCAATTTGAGAGAATTGTTTAATGTTTCAATCCTGCCAATTTTAGTTAATTACGACTTATGCTTGTATGATATATTCACACAAATAGCCTCGAAGATGTGAGGGTTAATGTCATACCAAATGACTACCTCAGAGTCCTAAGACCGCTTAGGACTTAATTTGCACAACATAATTATACAAATGCCTAACAAAAGTTGAGGATTTATGTTGCACTAGGCAAACTACCTCGAAATCCTATAGCTTGGTTATTTATTTCTAAGAAAAGGTTTTGCTAAAGTAGACTCAGGTTTTGCTGTTGAAGATGGCCGTGCTGCCCATTGTGCTCCAAGCTCCTTGTTGTTGCAGAAGGTTTAGTTTTGGAAAGTGAAAATCAGGAGATGAGAGAAGAGTTCAGGTTTAGAAAAGTCTTAAGGTTCAGGTGTTTTTAACATTTGTTAGGGGAATCTTAAAGTTGGTTATAACAACACCGGTTAAGATCCCACGATTCCATCATTCCGGCACCGTTATTTTTATCAGATTCACTTAGTCCAAATGAATTTGCTAAACTCAACTAAATGAGTTCCACACTTTCATTTAGATCGTGGGAAATCCTGTTAGCAACACGTAGGATACATCATCCGAGGTATTCCCGATCATCCAACAAGACGTTTTAATTTAGTTGTAGTTGTGGTTTTGTTGTTCTGTTTGTGATTAAATTTTGAGTTGTTTTATATTTTAAATATTGTGGCGTTGAATTTTATCTTGTTGTGACTTTTAATTTAGTTTTGGGTTTCAGTTTTGTGGATATCCTAAAAGTTTTAGTTTTCATGCAGGGTGACATTCTTGTTTAACATGCAAGAAAAGTAAAGTGCAGTACAGGTAAGTAAATTGCAATAAAGTAAAAGCGTATCTGGAGGGTCTTCCCGTCACTCCAAGATGCACTTAAAACACATGTCAGAGCATTTAAACATTTCAAGGAAAGCACCTTGGTAAGGCTAAGGAAATGTTCTGGTTGTCTACCAAAATCATAATCCTATTGCTAGTCAATTCCTATGACGTCTATGTTCTTGTGTTTTAGGGATGATTTTCTTCACCAAAGAACAATTACATTCAATTTTTCTTCTAAAACATCCCATCATATTGAGGAAGTACTTAGGACGAGTCCTAGACATCTTTTTAATACTTCTGAGATTATTTTGAGTCCAAATGAATTTCATTGTACAGGTGAATTAATCATCCAAGAATTTAGTTAAGTTTTGCTTCTTGCTCAGTGAACTTAGACATTTGATTATCTGATTAGTGAAGTGACATTTCATTTGATACTCCATTTAGGAATTATGTACGTGGAAGCCTCTAGGGCAGGTTAGGTTATTAAGAAACTTAGCCATCTTATTTAGATTTAAGTTGGTTTTTTAAGATTGATTTAAATTAATTGTAATAATTTAGTCTAATTATAATTGTCTTATGTTATTTCAATTTGATTGTGTAATTTCAAAAGTTGACTTAGCTATTCTAAAATTGTTTTAACTTTAATTTTAGTTATATTTAATTTAATGGTGTTGATTTAAAGTTGATTTTAATTTAGTTGCATTAATTTAATTTTGATTTAAAGTTGATTAAATTATTTTAAAATTGTATTAATTTAATTATATTTATTGTAAATTGTTTTGAATTAATAATTTCATTTTAAAATTATTTTTATTTTAATTAATTATTTTATTTTAAAATTATTTTTTTTATTAAATTATCTTAGAAATTGTTTTAATTTGATTATTTAATTTATCTTAGTTTTCATTAATGATTTATTAAATTAATATTAAGTGGTATTTGATTTCTATCGTTAATTAGGGGTTAAGATAAATACGTTAATATCTTCCAAGATTAAACCCCTTCACTTGATACATTTTCTTTTAGTTAATTTCAAATTTTCAATAATTTAAGAAATTATAATCATTTTGTTTATGTTGGAAAAGTGATAAATGGGTTTCTACCCTTTAATTCCTCATGTTTCAATCATTTAAGGAGATTAATTAGGATCATTCATTACCCATTACCCATAATTAAGCCTAAATATTGATTTAAGCTAAATTTCAATAATTACCATTTTTGCCCCTTAGACTCCTTCACTTCATAATTCATTAAATATAACTGAGATGACTTTGGAATTTTTATGTCACCATACTCATGGGTCAATTAAAATATCAGAGGAGAAAATATGACTTTTTTTTTAATTTAATTTTAATAATTATTTTTATGGAAAATAAGGGTTTTCAATGAAAATTCAATAACATGACCAAGGTAAGGTTTCTGTCCTTAAGAAAATTATGGAATGTCCCTACTAACCAGAGGACCATTTGGACAAATTTTGGTGATTTTTTAAATATATTTTATTTATTATAATTATTTTATGTTTTGGGGTATTAATTAATTATAAAATAAAATTAAAGCTTAAAATGGCCTTTATATTTTTCTAAAGTCCCTCTGACCACAAGGAGTCCAGAGAAATAAATTTTATATTTTTTTTATTTTTCTTTGATTTATTAGAATTAATTTGGTGAAAAGGTTGGAAAATCCATTTTTTAATATTAAAAATTGTCTTAAGCCTTTAAAATTCAATATCTTAACCTAGGGACTTAGGGAAAAAGTTTGGTTGGTTCCTAAGTGATTAGGGGACCAAATATGACATTTTTATGAATTTTAATATTTTTGTGATTTTTTTTAATTTTTAATTATTAAAATATTAAAAATATGATTAAAAATGAAAATTTTTAGAAAATTCTAATTTTAATTTTGTTAGACTCTCCTGATATCAGAGAGCCCACAAATCTAATTTAGTGAATTTTTAAAGTGTATTTTGGGTTTAATGAGTTTTTTAATTTTAAAAATGACCACACAACTTAAATAATTCATTTAATGGCTTAAATTATTTTCAATTGACTTAAAATATTTATGTGAGGTTCTCTACATCCTAAGTGACAATGGAGAATTGTTTCAAGTGCTTTTTATGTGTGGTTATTCCTACTTAATTAAAGTTTAGTTTTGAGTGTTTAGACTAATTAAGGGTATTTTTAAGGAATTAAGTCAAACAATAATTTTTCTAGGGTCCTCTGGTTCTAAGATACTTCCCCTAATTTTCCTAGAATTTTCTATGCAACATGCAAATTATTGGAACTAAAATTCCAACACAGAGACATAAAATTGGAAAATAAATAACTTGCCATAGAAATGGCCTCTGGTCTTGGAAAATTCAGGGAATGTTCCCAAGAACAGAGGCTACAAAAGCCCTATGGTCTCATGCCATGGTGAATTATATGCATGAATGGAGAATTTAAATAATTAAAATAGTATTAAATTAATTAAAAATAAACTACTGAACAAAACAACTTAATTCTTTTTCCACATTATTCTCCTCTATTCACTGAGCAAGTGGGTATTTTTATTTTATTTTTATGATTTTCCTATGCAAAGTTATGAATTTTTGAAGTTGAGGGCATTTAATAAATTCAGAAAATTCCTATTTATCTACTTAAACCAGTCAGCGCCGCGTCATCATCGTCCGGGTCGAAAGCACACGCGTCGCTTCGCCATTTGACACTGCCATCCGAATAGGATGCCACATGGCCCACGGTTTCGTTCCGTGCTTCGGTCTGACACAATCTGGATCGTTCATTCGATACACGCGCGGATGGACAACATCCATTCATCGTCCCCATGTGTTCTAACCCGAAAACCGTCCATCTTCTAACCCTAAGATCTCACTCAATACTCCACCTAATTACATGATCTTGGGCTCTATGAACTCTTCTCGACAAAACGAACACATCTATACGGCTAACATGCATTGGAATCGACTAAAACAAAATGGAGAATTGAAAGAAGCTCTCTGGAAGCAGGAGTTCAATACCTTGGCTCTGAGAAGTGAAGCTTCAATCAGAGAGGCTTGGCACGTTCGTTGGAGTCTCGGGAGGCTAGGGATGAAGCCTGGAGCTGTGGTGAAATGTCTAGACCCGATTTCCACCAAGCCCGATTTCAAAGCTTGGCCGATAGGAAGAATGGCTGGTCTGGTGAGGGGGCTTTTGCTGGAAAACTTCTTCTCTTTGTCTGGTGAAGGTGTGGAGTCAATCAATTTGCAGATTGGCTCACTGTGTTGAAGTGTCGTGTTTTTAGGCTGAGAATTGAGCTCAGAAATTGAACTCACTGAGGGGGTTTTAGGGCTGGATTTCACTAGGGATCAACTGCTCTAGGTTAGAAGAAGAGTTTGGAGCAAATTTGGCAGAGTTTTGGTAAGGTTAATTTCATCACCTTTTTTGGCCGTGAAGGTGATGGGTTTAAATTGACATGGCCAGGGAGCTTATTAAGGTAAGCCAGGGGCTGGGATTAGCTGCTTAGGTCAAGGAAAGAACAGCCATGTTGTCCACTGGCCATGGGACAGCTCAGCAAGGGAGAATTTAAATTTTTGGCTCACATGGCGCTCTCGGCCATGGTTTTTTTTGGCGACCCATGTGCCTGGCCGCCAGGGTCAGGTCACCATCTTGACCAGCGAGATCAGGGCTGGGGTTTAGTGAATTCAATTGGCTTTTGACATGTGTAAAGGGGTTGATTTAAATGGTATGGGGGAGATCTCATTTTGGGCCCAATTTGGTCAAGCCATGCTTTTGGGCTTGGTGCACCCCCCAAGGCTTGACTTTGTGCTGAGGGAGAGTCACTTGGGTCAGCTAGGAAAGAGTGGTGAGGTCTCCATCCATGGTGAGGTGGCTAACTTGGATTAGAGTGTTACATGAATAGGGTTAAAAGAGATAATGAGGGATTAAGAAAGAACCTCCTCCTCTTGCCATTAATGGCTTGGTGAGGTGGAAAGTAGCTCCTATGGCTTGCATATGGCTTGTGCATGGCTTCATGGCTCCATTTGGCTTGGGGCAAAGCTTGGTCAATTTCATGGAAATAGATTTTGAAATTTTGGACATTTTGTTGGAAAATTTCCATGGGGCCATATTTGGTTTGTTTAAATGACAAAATAGAACTTAGGGGGTGATTTTATTAAAAGGATGATGGAAAGAAAAGTCATGTGGGCTTTGAATTGGACATTTGGGCTTTTTAGATTTGATGAAAATGGGCTTTTAAAATGCTTTAAGGAAGTGGGCTTTTATGTTTTAAAATGAGCTTTTGGATGAAAATTTTGTAAAAGATTGTGCCAAATAAATGTTGTATTTAGTTTAGGGATGTGTCATGAAAATTTTAGAAAAGATTTGGTGTCATTTGGAGTTGAATTGGGTTTAATTTGGGTTTCTTTAATTATAGGGTCAAAGTGAGTCCAATTGGGCTAACTTGGGCTAATGTTGGGCTAATGTTGGTTTTGATGTAAAATTAATGTTGTAAAATATTTTTTGGAGGTGTAACAAAGAGTTTTCAATTTTGGTTGGGTCTTGATGTTGGGATTTGGGCTTGTTTGGGTTCATGGTTGGTTTAGGATAAATTGGGGATTTTTGGTTTGGGTTAGGCTAGGATGGAATTTGATTCCAAATATTGGGTAAATTAAGTTAGAGTTTTATTTGTGGGGATGTTAGAAAGATTTCAAAACAAATTTTGGGAAAATTGGGTAACATTTGGGTTAAATTTGGGGTGGATTGGGTTTGTTGGTCATTTTGGGCCTTAAGGGCCCATTTGGGAATTTTTGATCAAATTGAATTATATTGAAATAATTGGGGTGTGTGGCAGTTGATCAAAATGAAATTGGGAATATATGAGATTTTTTGGAATTTTTTGAGAATTGTTAGAAGTTTTTTGATTTTTGGGTCAAAAAGGGCATTTTTGGTATTTCGAGGGTATTGGGGGGTATTTTGGAAATTTTGGTATATTTGGCCATGGATGATCAATTTGAGTGGTGGAGAATATTTAGGACTGATTTTTAGGAATTTTGGGTAATTTAGGGAATTTTGCAAATTTTGGGCAATTTCAAAGGCATTTGGTAGGTTTGGTGGGTTTAGGGCCCCGGGAGTCAAAAATTGAAATTTGGGGAAAATGAAGATTAATTAGGTGTGAGTAAAATGGGACTATTTTGGTTGGGCCATGAAGCCATATTAAGCTCACAAGAGCCATGAGAGGACTCATTTTAGGCACTCAATATGTTGTTCCTAACCCTCTTAGCCAAGGGCTTAGGGGTTGAGGTCCATCCATATGAGTTACCTACATGAGTCAGGGAGTTGAGTTCGGTGAGAGTGTGGTTTTAGGGTTTAGAATGCGTGTGAGAGTATGGTGTGTGCAAGCTTGCCCTCACCAAGACCAGGCCACTCAGGGTGATCCTAAGGCCAAAGAATCCTATAGGAAACTCATCCTTTAAACCTCCACATACTGATTTCAACCCTCCAAGTGACCTGGGGGTTTACAGTCAAAATTGTGGGGTTTAAAGGGAGTCAAGAAGTGTTTGAGTTTCTAAGTGGTGGGTCCCATTTCTAGTCCTCTAGGATAGTCGAAGGGAAAACCTATGGCTAGATCCTAAGTACTAAGGAGAGGGATCAAACCTAACCAAAAATGAGGTCAACAGGATTATCCCCGGTGGATTTCCTTTCCTACCTTCGGAAATGTTGTAGCAACATCCACATTGAATTTTAACCCCTCCTTTTCCTTTCATCTATTTTCAAGGCTCTGAGTCGGTCTTTCTTCTTAAATGACCCGCTCGACCCATTTTTTGAAGGTCGAAGATGCAATCCACAGTCTGCTTCTACTCGTAATCTGAAAACACATTCGTGTGTAGTTCAAGGCCTTCCCGGATATTAATATTCTTTCCTCGAATTCTTTCAAAATACTCGAAGGACTTTTTTTCAACTTTCTGAAGCTTCTCCAGCTCATATTCTGGAATCATCTGGAATCTTCGAGGTCTGGTAACGTACTGTTGGATGTCTCGCTCAATCCCAGCACGCCCTCCTACATGTTTCACCTCCTTGGGGATAGTCTCCATCAAGACATCCTCCGGGGTTGCTTCTGCAACAATGTTCCTCAGAACTGGTATGTCTGCCTGACGCTGTGGTGTTGATTCTATTTCTGATTTCTTTGAAATTTCCTTCCCCTTTTCTACTGTCCTCAGGGTTGATCTTTTCATTTTTGGCTCTTTCCAAACCGGCTTCTTTGATGTACTTGCACTGATGGTGGAAACTGTTTCTTTATGCTGGTCCGCCGCTAGCTTGCTTAGCATCTTATGAATGCGCTGGTTCTTATTTCTTCGCTGGGTCGGAGTGAGAGTAGCTCATCTTACCTCCCGAATTTTTGTGGGCACAGTGCTGACAAGCGTGTCCTTTGTTGTATTGATCATGGACTTGACTTTCTTGTTTGTTTCAGTCATATGAGCGGCATTCTATTTTCTCTTCTTGTCGGTGACATGCTGACTCGTGCCACCCAATTTCACCACTGTCTGGTCACGGAACTCATCCCGGTCAACCCGGGTCTAATCGGCCTTCTCGTATAGCAACCCGGCCTGTGTGAAATCAAAGTCGATCTCAATCACGGCCCCATCCTTCATCTTTTCTTCATTGAGTGCTAGACTTACGCCATTCTTGAAGTTTAAAATCAACCGCCCGTTCGACATCTTCCTGCAAAAAACGAGGAAGGAATCAGGGGGCTGTAGCAAGAACGAGAACAATAAGAAAATTTGCTCATTAATGAAAATTTTTATTTATTTCGTTTGAGTTTTAACAAAAAAGGAAAACATGGTGGAAAATCAGGAATGAGTTTTTACTTTAAAGGAAAGTTCAAATTTTATTATTTAGAAAATTTCTTTCACAACATTTTTTTTCCTCTTTTTCTCTCTTTTTTTTAATCACAGTTTTTTATTCATCATCATTTTTTTATTAGCTTTGGGTTCGAACCCAGTTACAAGTGATTACTATGCCCGTGCTTCTAGGAATGAGACTTTATTTTTAATGTTCATCCTTCGAAACATCAGGTTGCGTAATACTTTAAATATCGTCCATTGATCGAAAGCATTGGTCGCTCTCCACGACAATCCACGAGTTGGTAAGAACCTCTCGAGTAGGCTTTCTCGACAACAAACGTTCCCTCCCAAGTTGGTTCAAATTTGCCTCCTATTTTGCGCTGTGCAAGAATAGGTCTCTTGAGAACCAGAACCAAGTCACCAACTTTGAAAGTTCTTAGACGGACCCGTTTGTCGTGGGCCTGAATCATCTTAGCTTGGTATAACTCCAAATTTTGATGCGCTAAAAATCGTCTTCCTTCCAAGCTTTCCAATTATTCCAGTCGTAATCTGGCGTTCTCTTCTGTAGTGATCTTATTTGCTACTGCAATTCCGAGTGATGGAAGCTGAACCTCTAGCAGTAGAACGGCATCGGACCCGTATATTAGAGAATAAGGTGTAGACTGAGTAGGAGTTCTGAATGTTGTCCTGTAGGCCCATAAGTCTTCTAATAACTTCTCGTGCCAATTTCTATTGTTGTCATTTAAAGTTTTCTTTAGGATTTGGACGAGAATTTTATTGAATGCCTCAGCCAAGGTGTTTGCCCTTAGGTAGTAGATTGTTGAATAGCGCTAGTCGATCCCGTGCCTTCTGACAAAATTGTTAACCTTTGTACTCTTGAATGCGGACCCATTAATTCTCTGCGGTAACCCAAAATGGTAAACGACTTGATTCTTGAAAAATTGTAGCACGTGGTGTGCCTTTACTTCCCTGAGTGGTACTGCTTCTGCCCATTTTGAAAAGTAATTTGTTGCTGCAAGGATGAAACTATGTCAACTAGAAGAAGGAGGTTCTATCAGGCCAGCGATATCTATTCCCCAACATTCAAATGGCCACGAAGCGATTGTCGGATGTAGCACATTTGGAGGTTGATATAGAACCACTCCATGCACTCGGCACTGGTGACAACTTTTAGCAACTTTTATGCAGTCGGTCATCATTAAGGGCCAGTAATACCCTAGTCTCTTAATTTTCATTTTTGTTTTTGGACCTGACTGATGAGCTCCACAAAGTCCTGAATGCACCTCTTTAACAATTTCAAGAACTTCAGACCCGCTTAGGCACCTTAGCCACATTTGATCTAAAGACCTTCTGTATAAAGTATTATTTATTAAGGCGTATGAAATAGTTCTTTTCTTGATATGATGGGCTACTAACTTAAAGTCTGGCAGGTTTCCTGCTTGCAAATAGTCTATTAATGGCTGTCGTCAATCTTCTGTAGTTTCTGCCGCTGCCACAGCTGTTTCTTCTTCTTTTTTTGATTTGTGTATTGCATCCATGTCGAGCTGTGGTAGGACCTATCGTCCTTGAACTGACCTTTCAATGGATTCATCTTGTAAGCAGGTAAATTATTATGTGAGGCAGACTAACACATCTTCGAGAGCATTTTCTTTTCTAGGAATCTTGTATATCGTTACATTCAGAATCTGCTTCAGCAACTTCATTGCATACTAGAAGTAATGCTTGAGTCTTGGTTTTAGAATTGTGTACTGCTCGGTGACTTATTGTATGATCAATTGCGAATCACCGTAGATGTTGTTATCAGTTATACCCATCTGAATGGCTAACTCCAGTCCGGTTATAAGAGCCTCATATTCTGCTTCATTATTCGTACACGGTTTTCTCAAGTGGTAGGAGTACCTTAGCATCCCCCGCTCTGGTGTTATAAATATTAGTCTGATTCATGCCTTACCGGGCACTACTATTTGTAATTATTCGTCTCGTTGTGCTGATGATGCTCCGTCGAAGTACAATTCCCAACGTTGATCATCGGGTTCTTCTAATCTCATTATTTGTTCATCTGGCAAATCGTCGTTTAGAGGCGATTCTGCTAGTAAAGGGTGTGCTGCGAGAAAGTCATCTAGGATTTGTCCGTTTACAGCACGAAGAGGGACAGAAGTTATATCAAATTCCAATAATATTATCGAACACCTGGCTTGTCTGCCGGAGAGTGTCAGGCGGGTCATCAAATATTGCAACGGATTAAACCTCGAAATAAGGTTAACCTTATGAGAAAGCATATAATGCCTGAGCTTTTGAGCGGCAAAGATCAAGGCCAAAAAATGCATCTCAATAGGAGGATACTTTTCCTCCATCGGAATTAGACGATGACTTAAGTATTAGAGAGCATTTTCTTTACCCTCATCATTAACCTCGGCTAGCAGGGCTCAGAGGGAATCGTCTAAAGTTGCAGTATAAAGTATTAACGGTCTACCCGAGACTGGGGCTGCTAATACAGGAGGTATCATTAAATATTGTTTGATGTCATCGAAGGCATGTTGACATTTAGAGTCCCAAGTAAACTTAGCATCCTTCTCAACCAAAGCAGAAAAAGGCTGACACCTTCCCAACAAATTAGAAATAAAGCGTCAAAGATATGCCAACTTTCTTTGAAAGGATCATATTTGTTTTAAAGTTTTGGGAGGCGGCATTTCTAAGATAGTTTTAATCTTCTCCGAATCGATTTTAATTCCACGATGTTGGACAACAAATCCTATGAATTTCCCAAAGGTGACACCAAAGTTGCATTTTAGGGGATTCATCTTAAGGTTAAATTATCTTAATCACTCGAAAACAATTCTCAAATCATACAGGTGATCCTCTTTCAATTTGCTCTTGATGACCACATAATCCACGTAGCACTTGACTTGGTTATGAATGAGATCATAAAAAATCCTCGTCATTGCTCTTTTGTATGTTGCTCCTCCATTCTTTAATCTGAATGGCATTACTGTGTAGCAGTATACTCCAATTGGCATTCTGAAGGCTGTGAGCTTTTCGTCTTCCGGAGCCCTCTTTATCTGGTTGTATCCTGACGATCCATCCATGAAAGAGATGACTTCATGTGTCGAAGCGATGTCGATAATTAATTCCTGAATTGGTATTGGAAATTCGTCTTTCGGGTACGCTTTATTCAAATCTCTGAAATTCACACAGATACTGATCTGACCGTTCTTCTTTCTAGCTGGTACCACATTGGTCAACCAAGTCGGGTATTGTTCTTCACGGACAAATTTAGCTTTGATTAGGTTCTTAACTTCAGCTATTACTTATTGTTCGATTTCCAGACACATTCTTCTCGGAGCTTGTTTGACTGGAACGGCAGTGTGATCCACTCCTAGCCTGTGAACTACAACTTCTGCAGATAGCCCTGGCATTTCATCATGACGCCAAGCAAAACAGTCCTTGAATTCCATTAGTAGCTTAATCATATTTTCGGAGTCTTCTTCATTGAGTAAGGAGCTAACAATGGTCGGCTCAGGCTCTTCGCTAGTACCTAAGTTAACTTCCATTAACTCGTCCACTGTAGATTTAATTTCATCTTCGAATTCTAGCAAAGCATCTCCGATTGGCAAGTCCTCAAGATCATCTGAAGCTTCTAAGAAGTTTTCATTAGGCTCGCAAGTGACAACCAAGCAAAATCCTGTATCATCAGCTTGCCCTACTGTGCCGAATCCGAGACCATGCTTTGAATTGGGAGGTCGACTGGCATTACTCCACAACTTTTCAAAGCGGTGTGATTGATCTTTTGACCATTGCTTAGGTAAAGAACCACATTGAATTAAATTTTGAACACAGAGAGAATACCACTCAAAAGGCAATTCCATTAATTTAGAAGAAGCAAATTCTTCAAATTTTACATCATTCTCAGTATTGGAAGAAGAAGAAGCACCACGGTAAAATTTGATTGGCTTATCACCGCCACCATGTACTTCCTTGACCACTATACCCGCAACCTTACAATGGTAGATCGGGGTTAGGGTCATAGTATGTGCATAGTGGTTAATATTGTCGTACATTGATTTATATTCTTCGTTCTTTTCATCTTCAAAAGAGATCTTGAACCGAGGCTCCTTCTGACTTGTCGTTGCTGCTTCTTTCTTGATCACATTCTCTTCGGAACTATTTTTCCAATCCACATTAATAACCGGATTCTTTTGTTCAACTATTCTATAATTTCTACCTCGACCTCGTCCCCAGCCTCGACCTCAGGTGCGAGTTCTAGAGAAACCTTCACCATCTCACCGTAAGAGAGTGGTGAGTAATTGTTGAACTAGAATTTGAGGTTCTTCGTCGTCTCGAATCTCTTTTGCTTCATTTGGTATGACACTTCTGGAGAAATTTTTTTTCTTTAGAGGTGCGTAGTAAGCAGCATCTTCATGGATTCCAATTTCATGTACGGAGAACGGTTGCAAGTCACCTTTGATTCATTATTCTTGTCCTCCTTCATAGTATTTTATGCACTGGTGTAAAGATGACAGTACCATCCAATTTTCATAGATCCACGGTCAACCCAGTAGAGCGTTGAATGAAGTTTCAGAATCAATTATGTAGAATTTCGCGTTGTCCTTGCTAAATAACTGATCCTCATGGATAGTGTTATTGATCCAAGAGCTCTTCCTCCTTTCTGATTAAAACCTTTTAGTAACATTTTATCTGCTTGGAGATTGAGGGCGTCAATTTCCAAGTATGCTAACTTCTGAAGATTCATTATATTGATTGATGCTTCTGGATCAACTAACACCCTGGAAATCGTGAATTTTTCGATGGTGACCTAGAGTACAAGGGTCGGTTGTGATCAGCTGTCCAAAGTAGCAAGTCATTGTCCATGAAAGTAACACTGTACTGTTCTCTTAACGAGCAAACCTCGTCTAAGGGGTTACCGGCCATTTGAGCTAAGCAAATTTCTGGATCAAGTAAGGCCTTGATCACAGCTTCTCTCATCTCCTTTCAAAGGATGAAAGCGTCGTAAATACTTAGTTTGGCGGGTAACTTCCAAATATGGGCTAGCACGTTATATTCCACTTTATTTCCTGGTCCTTCAACTTCTTCCCGAACAGGTAATTCTTATATCTGGGTTGGCTCTTCCTGAGCAACCACCTGATTTCCTTTATCTTTCGAACCCATTCTTGGGGGTAAGACTTTCCCACTTCTTAAGTTAACTTATGTTACCTCTTCCAAGTCTGGTTCTAAATTAGCTTGTGCTTCCTCTTTCTGAATTGGAGCACCAGATTCTTCGGGAGTCACTTCGGGATCTGAGAATTCTAGTTTAATTGCGAAGGGAGATCCTTGGAATTCACAGACGTGTTCATCATCTCCCAGACCATCATAATCACTTTTGTTAACATTACCGTCAAGGTTTTGTATGATTTGAGAATTGTTATTCGTATCGAAATTGAAATTCGGGTTAGGTTTGTTGTCGTTAGTTACGTAATCGTTAAAAACAATCAAAACGTAGCCAACACCATAACTCTTATCATTATAGTACCCCACAGGGGCAAACAGATAATCATACAGAATTAGATGTTCGAGGGATTTCTCCCCCGAATCAGAAACAACCATCCTAGTATAAGCAGCCCCTACTCTACTCTTCGGAGCCTCGGTCTTCTCTTCTTCAGCGATCTTCTCCTTCTGGGGCGGTTCCTTAATTACAATTGATAGTGTCGGCTTGGCGAGTTTTGAACTTTGAATCAAAGCACGCACCAAAGCAGTTTGGATGTGATTCAATATTTTCTTTGAAAAGTTCGTCTATGTGGTACTCCATTCATCACTGACTGTATAGAGGTTTATCGGAACAATATGATCGGCCGAAATGACATTGATGGAACCTCCTCTTTGGGACTCCTTCATGTACTCTTTCATGATCGTTATGTTCCCTTTCTGAAGGTTGTTTTCGAGCAAATTCTTGAAAGTGAAGCAATCCTCTATGTTGTGTCCGACCATCCAGTGGTAAGGGCAGTACATCGGGTGATCTTTCTTGTCCACCTCCTCTGGCATCTTGGGCTCTGAAAGCTGGAATCCATCCTTCTTGATTAGAATATGGAACATCTTTCTAACTGCTTCATTCTTGAAGGGGTATTCTTTATTCAAAAGTTTTGTCAGGCTGCGCTTCTATTGAACTGACTGCTGGTTATATTGTCGAGATTGCTGGCCGTATTGCTGTGACTGCAGATAATTCTGCTGAGGCGGTTGGTAACTTAGCGGAGGTTATTGATAATTTCACTGCAGTGGTTCTGTTCATATCTGCATCAGCTGCTTGCCCTTATCTACTGCTGCGAGAGTTCTGGACTTCTTCTCGAAAGCTCTAACTAGTTTCTGCTTATCGATTTTGTTAATGAAACAATGTTGCTTTGCTTCTTCTTGTAGAATCGTGGCCTTGCTAAGAAATTTCTCGAAAGTCTTGATTGTGAATCCTTTGAGGAGAAGTGCTATCGGGCCGTGGATGCTCTTTAGTAAGATACCGATTGCATGTTGTTCTTGGAGTTGTGGCTCACACTTCATGCTTAGATTTCTCCATCGAAGGATGTAGTCGACCAAGGTTTCATTCGGATTTTGTTGCTCCACCACTAAATCACCGATAGTGATGTTGTGTTAAGCCCCAGCAAACCATTTAACGAAAAGATTTTCCAATTCTGAGAAAGTTTTGACCGAGTTATTTGGCAACTCTACATACCAATCAAAGGCGATCCCTAACAGCTGTTGATGAATTGGCGAAATAGCAAAGTATCACTCCCACCGGCGTTACAACAACTAGCACCAAAATGTGCAACATGCTGTCGGAGGTTTCCCGTACCGTCGAAAGTCTTAAATAGAGGTGGTATGAAGCCCTTTGGGTATTGAACTGCATCAAATTCCTCAGGGTAAAGTCTGCCCGTCTGAATAGATGCTTCGCTCTTGGACTGGGCTAGGGCTTCTCGCACATGCTGTTCCACCATATTTTTAATGTCCTTCTCGGGTATTAGAATTTGAGTGGAATCTTTCTTGAGTTGTTCATCTCCGTTGACGGAGGTAAATTCTTTTCTTCCATCGCTGATATGTATGACTTGTGGAGCTACTTCTTTGGATTCTGCGGCTGACTCTGGAGGGCGGCTATGGCAGCGCACATTTCCTCCACTTGCTTTTTCAATTGTTCTATCATGTTATCTCTTTGCTGCAGGAGTCTTTTCATTAGTTCTGGGTCTTCTTCTGCACTTGCCGAGGTTTCTCGCAGCGATGACGCTCGGGTCTCCACCATGCTAACTTCAACAAAATCCTTATCCATGAACTCTGACAGATCCTCCTCATTCTCTAGTTCTTCTTTTCTTCCTTTTGCCAACTGCTGGATGTTGATTCTTAACTTTTCTATAGCAGTTTTAAGTGGTGTCCCCCAAACGGTCTCACGATTATCGGGTGACGACTGTCGCATTTCGTCTTTCGAAGTTACTTTCAGAACCGTAGCACTCTCTTCAGATCCGGGCTCCCTAACGGGACCTCTATTCTCGGAGCGTTCTGTCAGTACTGGTTCGGCAATATTAGGTAGCCACACCATCCTTCTTGATATTGGAAACCTCAGACCGGACGGTCTGTCTGCTGTATGTTGGTAGGTGGTGTGTTCCTTAATATGCCGACCTGATACAACAACGCGTGACCCTCTTTCATTAGTTCGTATTTTCCTTCTCGGTCTCTCTAGAACAGTGACAGGGGTCACCCTCGGTCCGAGGTGGGATTTGACTGGTACTCGCCCCATCCTTCTCAGGATTTCTGATACGGGGCATCCTTCTTTCCTTACTAACTTCTCGACTACTAGTCGCAATCAGTCTAGCGGCGTAGTCTTCAACTTCCTCTTCCAACGATCATTGTAGTACGAAGGTCGGGGTAATGCAGCGGCAACTTTCAGGGCATCTTCTTCATCGGAGGCAGCAGAGAGAGGGTGGAACCTACTCCCCTCTAGCAGCAATGAGATATCTGGCAGTTCTTCCTCTTCTTCAGGAATTTCTACCGGAATAGCAGCTTCAACAGCCCTGATCTTTCTGATCCTAGCAATCTTCCTGTTCCTGTTCCTCCTTTGTGTTCTGGTTAAGGGTACAAGTCTTGAACTAGACCCTATCTAAAAAATAGATGGTGTTGCAGCAAAAGTCAAACCCTCCACGGTAGCAGGCTCATCATTGAATTGGACTTCTTTCCCCTTTAGTTTAGTGGGAGTCAGGGCAGGTGTAGTGACGATCAGACAAGTGGGGGTAGAGACGACAGTCCTGGGGGTGGCAGCTATTCTCTTACGAACAGCAGTGTTTCCCTCAGTTGGGGCCCTTTTCAGGGGAGGAAATTCTTGTGTTGACTTCAGGTTGAACTCAATCAGAGGTTCCACAATTTTTAGTACTTTGGATATTAGTGCAAAGAGGGTAATGTTTCCGAACTTGATGTTCGTATTGTTGATTCATTGCCCAAAGCGAATGACCGCTTCATCGGGGAGTTCATCCTTGCTGACTGCTAAGTCTAGCCCATCGACGAAGGATAAAATTAGCTTTGGTGCAGACATCTTCTTTAGGGTAGATTCTGAATATCAGTTTTGTACTACGCTTCCTTCGGTTATAAAACTTCTAGGATGAAAAAAGAACTACTCCAAAAATAGTGTCTGAACACATTATTATTCATCTTGTTTGTTTCTTAGTATTGTTTATAAAGTATTTCAGATTCCGTTTTTTTTTTGTTTGTTTGTAGTTTAAAAAGAAGTTTGTTAGGAACAAAATAATTAAAGGATAAAGGGTAGAGAAAGGTAAAGGACCCAATCCAGAACCGGAAAGGAAGAGAAAACCTCACTAAACTCTCATCTCGATGAATCGCCCCTAAGCTAACACCTATTTTGGGGTCCACCCCATCTTTGGGGAGGTGGGAGGATTCTAGAACCTCTCCACTTATGGATGATTAATTAGTGGCTCCTGAATCCAAAAGGAGTTGACCGTATCCATCCAAGGTCGAAATGGATGAGACATGCCATAGGAAGAAAGGTAATTTAGCTCACCGGGACATGAGCGTATTACCAATTTTTGAAAGCGAACCATATGATCTAAATGGAGAGAAGAACTAGTTACAGCAGAGTCGCTAGAAATTATCGGTCATTAAAGTTTTTAAAGAGGTGTGATTTTTAAAATATAGATTAGATTTAAAATAGTTTAATTTAAAAGAATGGGGTATAATTTTGAAAAATAGTAAAACAATTTTGAAAAATGAAACGGGATACCGTACATTCGATAGTTTGGATTAGTCGGGTGTAACACTACAAGTAATGTATTTATCTCGAATGGTAAACACATCACTCGAATAGTGACGCTCAACTAAATGAACTAAAGAATCTACGATATTCGTTTAGTCTGTGAAACCAGTCTTACAAGACGACAAGTTCCCCTACTTAAAATAAAGGAATTAAGCAGGGTTTATATTACCTGGGTCCTTAAAGTTCCCTATAAGAACAAGCCCTTATAGTTAATTACATCCTAAATGACCGAATTCATTTAAGAAAACTCTCGATAAAAATCAGTGGTTTGCTTTCAAGTATTTCAAACTTTAAGCATTCAAAGGATTCAATTTTGGAATTTCAATAGGGATTGGATCAAATTTGGAACATTTTATTTTAGGAATCCCATGGAAGAAAGGTAGGGGATGTCACGGAGCCGAGGAGAAACTCGGTGACTTCCCAACTATCCTATTTGTTTGGCTTGAATTTAATAGAATTAATTAATGTTGCAATCCTGCTAATTTTACTTAATTAGGACTTATACTCATATGATATAATCATACAAATAGCCTCGAAGATATGAGGGTTTATGTCGTACCAAACGACTACCTTGTAGTCCTAAGACGATTTAGGGCTTAAATTGCATGCAAATGCCTAAGGAAAAAGTGAAGGTTCATGATGCGCTAAGCAAACTATCTAGATATCCTATGGATAGTTGTTTAATTTTTAAAGGAATGGTTAAGTTGATTAAGACTTGTTTTGCTGTTGAAGATGGCCGTGCTGCCCACCGTGCTTGTTCCGAGCTCCTTGTTGTTGCCGCGGGTTTAATTTAAAGAAGTGGCAATCAGGGGATGAGAGAAGTGTCATGGTTCAGAGGTTGAGTTTCAAATTCAATGTCTTAAGTTTTATTAGGGGAAATCTTAAAGTTGATTAAGCAGAACCGGCTAAGATCACACGGTTCCATCATCCCGGCACCACTATTTTCATCGAATTCACTTAGTCCGAATGAATTTACTAAACTCAACTGAATGAGTTCCACACTTTCATTTAGACCGTGGGAAATCTCGTTAGCAACACGTGGGTTACATCATCTTAGGGATTCCCGATCATTCAACGAGACATTTTAATTTAGTTACAATTGCAGGTTTTGTTTTTGTTGGTGATTAAATTTTTTGTTTAAACAAGCTGGGTTCGATCATTTTTACAAGTTTATAGAATGCAGGAAAATAAAACATTCAATAAATTGAAATAAACTTAAATGTGTACCAGAAGAGTTTTCTTGTTTCCACCAACTGCACTTAAAATGCATGTTAGGGCATATATATATTTGCAACAAACACCAAAGTAAAGCTAGGGGAAGATTCTGATCATTTACCAACCCTATGATGTCTAAGTTCATATCCTAGTTGTCTATCAAGTCTTATGACATCTAGGTTGAAATCCTAGTTGTCTATCAAGTCCTATAACGTCTAGGTTGAAATCCTAGTTGTTTTTAAGAATGATTTTCTTCATCAAAGAACAATGAAGTTCAATTGTTCTTTTAAAACACCCCATTAGGTTGAGGAAGTGCTCCGGGACTTAAACCCTTAACATCTTCCTAACCACTTTTGGGATTTTTTTGAGTCCAAATGAATTTCATCATTCAGATGAATTGATCATCCGAGGTTTAGTTGAGTCTTGACTCTTGCTCAGTGAGTTTAGATGTTTTAATTATCTTATGAGAGAGGTGACACGTCACTTGACATTTCATTTAACAGTTATGAAATGAAATTCCTTAAGGCTAGGTTAGTTCATTAAAGAACCCAACCGGTTGAATTAATAGTTTCTTTAAGGTGATTTAATTTAATTCTAAAAGTTTTTTAAATCAATTATAGTAATGTTCGTAAAGGGTTTTAAATTGATTGTTGTATTTTAAAATATTTCAAGGTTTTAATTAATTGATTATCTAACTTAATTGATTATTTAATTGATTGATTATTTAATTTAATTTATTATCTGATTAATTGATTATTTAACTTAAGGTATTTTAATTCATTTTTTATTTAATTGAAAAGGTTATTTAAATGTTTTCAATTATTATTCTTTATCTAATTAGAGAAATTATTTTAATATTTTAAATTATTATATTTATTTTATTAAAGAAATTATTTAAATATCTTAAGTTATTTTAATTAATTAAAGAAATTATTTTTAAATTAATTTTAATATTCAAAATTATTTTCAATTTAATTAAAATTATTTTAATTAATTTCAAGTTAATTCTTTATGTTTAAAATTATTACTTAATCATTATTTTTTTTCTTTAATCACTTTAGATTAATTAGGTTATTTCATTTTAAGCCTTGTTAAGAGTTAAATAGATTTAATTAAATCATTGGTTAGAGGTTTAGATTAATGAATGGACATCTTCCTATATCATACCTCTAACCCCACCATTAATACATGATTTATCTTCCAAAACCTAAAGATTATAAAAAATTAGTATTTCCTTTTAATA
This sequence comes from Papilionanthe hookeriana x Papilionanthe teres, assembly GCA_022702705.1. Classification (NCBI taxonomy): domain Eukaryota; kingdom Viridiplantae; phylum Streptophyta; class Magnoliopsida; order Asparagales; family Orchidaceae; genus Papilionanthe; species Papilionanthe hookeriana x Papilionanthe teres. Next base: position 90,124,178 of record CM040427.1, on the reverse strand, counting down.
TTTATGGTGATTAGTAAGTTCCTACCAATTCATTCCCTAAGTTTCAATCATCCAAGTAAACAATTAAGATCAAATATTTCCTCTTTACCCTTGATTAAGCCTAAATGTTAATTAGAGTTAAGTTCCTTAATTACCCTTATGCCCTATTAGACTTAATCACCCCATAACTCACTAAATTAAATCCCAATGACTTTGAAATTTTTATCTCACTTCTCTCATATGTTAATTAAGACATCAGAGGAGAAATTGTAATTTTCTGGTTTTTATTTTATTTTTAGAATTATTTTTAATGGAAAATTAGGGTTTTGAAAGGAAATTCAATAACTTAATAAATATTAAATATCTATAATTAAGAAAATTATGGGAGGTTTCCACTAACTAGAGAATAAGTTCGACCAATTTTAGTGATTTTTTGAATTTTAATTTAATTACAATAATTATTTTAAATTTTAGAGTGTTAATTAAATATAAAATATTTTAAAATTAGAAAATTAAGTTTTATATTTTTTAATAATCTCTCTAAGGTCAAGGAACCCAGAGAAGCAAATTTTACATTTTTCTGATTTTTATTTGATTTATTAGAATTATTTAAGTGGAAGGTTAAGAAAATTCATTTTTTAAATGTTAAAAAATTATCCTAGGCCTTTAAAAATTAATATCTTAACTTATAGACTTAGGAAAAATATTTTGATGGTTCTCAAGTGATTATGGGACCAAATGTGACATTTTGGTGAATTTTTATATTTTTTTGTTTTTTTATAATTTTTAATTATTAAATACTTAAAAATGATTAAAAATCAAATTTTTATTAAAAATGTAATTTTATTTTTCTTGGACTCCTCTAATCACAGAGAACTCCCAAAATTAATTTGGTGAATTTTTTAAATATATTTTGGGTTTTATGGATTTTTTAATGTGCAAAATGGCTATGTTACTTAGGAAATTCATTTAGTGGATTAAATTAATTCCAATTAACTTTAAAATTTTTATGGAGGTTCCTCTTATCCTAAAGAATTTTGGAGAATTGATTTAAGGTTATTTTGATTTTTAGTTTGCCCTAATTAATTCAATGTTGATTTTTGGTTAAGTAGCCAATTAGGTTTATATTTATTGTTTTAGTTCACTAAATAATTTTCCTAAGCTCCTCTGGCTATAGGGAACCTACCCTAATATTCTTAGAATTTTCCAATCACTATACTAATTATTACATTTAAATTATTAAAATAGGCACATAAACTTGGAAAATATGGTTCTCTTTCTAGGGATCTCCTCTGGCTTTGAAAAATTCAGGGAATGTTCTCAAAGACAGAGGGAATAAAAGCCCCTTAGTCCCAAGCCATGGTGAATTGTGTGTGTGAGGGAGAATTGATTGAAGGTTTAATGTATTCAATTAATTTAAAAATAAATATTAAGCAAATAATTTTGATTTTAACTCCACATTATTCTCCTCTATTCACTGAGTAAGAGGATATTTTTCTTTTAGTTTTTTGATTTTTCTACACAAAGTTATGCATTTTCTAAGTTCAGGGTAATTAAATAAATCAGAAAATGGGGATTTTCTCACTTAATCTAGTCAGTGCTGACAAGATCCTCAGACTTGTCGAAGTGGCACGCGCCGCTTTGCTATTTAGTGCCACCATCCGCATTAGGCACCACACTTTCCGCTATATATGGATCAGTCGTTCGTCCGGCGTGATCCCAGCCCCCCATTCATCACACGCACGATTTGACGACCCTCATTCATCGTCTCCGACTGGTGTGAGACGATGACCGCATGCCTTCTAGGGTTAATTTCTCCTAAGATTCTCAACGAATTTTCAAGATATTATTTTCTACACCTTGATCTAACCTAGCTCTACACATCCATACGGTTGATCAAGCATTAATTTCATGTTTTCTTCAAAAAGTCCCAACCCGAGCTCGGTTTTGGTGTTTTTGATTAATTACCTCAATCCAAGAGGGGTGGCCTCGATTGGATGCTTGTGTCACGTTTGTTGGGGTCTGGTGATGCTCCCTTTGAGGTTGGTTCAGAAATCCTCCAAAGGGTGGACGGCCTGAGGTGGAAGTCCACTATGGAAGCTCTAGAGATTGGGGTTTCTCTGGAAAACTTCTTCTCTACCTCTGGTGAATGTGTGGGAAGAGTTAATTTTATTTCTATTGAGTTTCAGTGGGTGTCCTATTTTCGGCCTGAGATTGAGCTCAAAAATTAGCCTCAGGCAGGGGGAACTAGGGCTAGATTTTAGTGGAGCTGGTCTTCTCTGGGCTCAGAGAAGAGTTTTGGTCACTTGGATGGGGGGTTTTTTAAGACTTAATTTCAGCCAAACTTTTTGGCCATGGAGGTGAGGAGTTTAAATAGGAGGAGCCATGGCTGAGCTCAGGGGAAGTTAGGGCTTGGAATCAACTACCTAGGTCAAGGGAAGAAGGGCCACATGGACCATTGGGGTTAGGACAACTCAGCAAGGCAAAATTTAAATTTTTTTTCTCACATGGAGCTCTCAGCCATGGGGTTTTCCGGCGACCTAGGTGGCTGGCCAGCAAACATGGGTCACCATCTGACTCAGTGGGGTCAGGGCTTGGAGTTGGTGAGTTCAATTGAGGCTTGACATGTGTAACATAGTTGATTAAAATGGAAGGGGGAAAGGGTGAATTTTGGGCTTAATTTGGTCAAGCCATGGAAATGGGTTGGGTTCATCTTCCAAGAGCCTGATTTGGGCTGAAGAGAATCATTTGGCTCAGCTGACTTTAGGTGGAGAAATATCTATCCAAAGGGTTTTGATTAAATATGGGTTAGAGTGTGACATTAAAGAGGTTAAAAGGCCTTAAACATGAGCTTGGAAAGGGGCTCCTCCCTTTAACATTAGTGGATTGGTGATGTGGAAAATGACTCCCATGGCTAACATTTGGCTTAGGGCAAGGCTTCATGGCTTGCCTTTGGCTTCGGGAAATTGCATGAAAAAGGGTTTTAGGATTTTAGAAAATTTTGATGAGATTTGATGGAAATTGTCATGAGACTAAAATTGGAATGATTTGATCATGGATTTAAAACTTAAGAGATGATTTCATTAAATGAATGATGATAGGAAAATTGTCATATGGGCTTTAGAACAAATTTTGGGCTTTTGAAAAGAATTTGAGCTTAGGTTTGGATTTTGGGCTTTTAAATTGGGATGAACTTGGGCTTAAGCTTGGGTTTGAATTGGGTTAATGTTTGGGTCAATTTAATGTGTAGTTTGTTGTAGGAGAGTGTTATGAAGATTTTAGAAAAGATTGGGGGTGATTTTGGATTAATTTGGGGGTTAATTGAGTGTAATTAAGGTGTAAGGTCAATTTGGACAAATTGGGCTAATTTGAATCAGAGTTGGGCGAATGTTGGATCCAATGTAAAATTAATGTTGCAAAATGTTCATGAGGGTGTGAAAAAGAGTTTCCAACCTTGGTTGGTCTTGGTTTTGGGATTTGGCTTGTTTGGGTAGTTTGAATTATGAAGGTTAGTTGGGGAAACTTGGCTTTTTGGGGTTTGGGTAATTTTAGAAAAAGATTGGAATCAAATTGGGATCAAATTAACAAAAATTTTGGTTTGTGGGAGTGTTATGAAGGTTTGGAATTTTATTTGGAGAAAATTGGAATCAATTTGGTTGACATTGGGTTCAATTTGGTTAGGTTTGGGTTTTAAAGGTAAATTTGAAATCTTTGATCAAATTGGGTTAAATTGACAAAATTGGGGTATGTGGTAGTTGAAGAAAATGATTTAGAGAATATTTTGGAATTTTTGAAATTTTTTGGGATTTTAAAAATTTTTGGCTATGAAGAGCATTTTGGTAATTTTGGGGGTATTTTGGGAATTTTGAAAATTTTGTCATATTTGGGTAATTTTGGTTAAATTCGATAGTAGGGAATAACTTGGAATACTTTTGAAGGTATTTTGGGAAATTTGGGTATTTTTGGGAATTTGGGTCCCTTTCAAGGGTAATTGGGTAATTTGGTAGGTTTAGAGCCCCGAGGGTCAAAAATGAAAATTTTGGAAAATGAAGATTAGTTCAAGGTAAGTATCATGGAATCATTCTGGTTGAGCCATGAAGCCATCTTAAGCTCAAAAGAGCCATGAGAGGACTCATTTTAGGCACTCCATATGTTGTTCTTAACCCTCTTAGCCAAGGACTAGGGGTTGAAGCCCATCCATATGAGTCTCCTAAAAGAGTCAGGAGGCTAGGTTAAGTGTAAGTGACTTCAGGGTTTAGGCATGTGCAACAATGTGGTGTGTGCAAGCTGGACCTCACCAAGACCAGGCCACCCAAGGTTGTCCTAAGGCTTGACCATCCTATAGGAACTCATCCTTATCTTTCTACACATTGGCCCTAACCTTCCAAGTAATTTGGAGGTTGATGACCATCCATGGAGGATTCTAAAGAGAGTTTATATTTGGTTGAATTTCTAAATGCTGGGCGCCATTTCTAGTCTTCTAGGATAGTCAAAGGGAAAATTCTATGGCTAGATCCTAAGCACTAAAAGGAAGGAAGGACCTCACCAAAAATGAGGTCAACAACCTGTAATGATTTTGAACTTCACTCTCCTCTTTCTAAAGTTCAAACTTGAAACACATCCTTACTTTAAAATTAGGTATGAGCTTTATTATTCATCATAAAGTCACAATCTCTTCTTAACATACAATACTTTAAGTCTCTTAACATTTCAAAAATACAGTTTTTTTTACTTTAAATAGTTAACTATAATCAAATCCTTTCATACCAAATATCTTACCTCTATAAAATTAACCTTTATTACTAAAAACTTTCATCCAATCCTTCCATAATATTCAACTGAAATAAAAAGTTTTAGTTATCTTCAGTGAGGTTCAACTGCCAGAAGTTATGATAATAATTTTTGAAAATATAATAATTGAGAACAAATAACAGCTAATATTTTTTCTACCCTCCCCAAACTTAAATTTTTCATTAAATTTGAAACAGTGGAGAGTAAAAGAAACTAACCTTTTTGTTGTGCTGGGATCTTGAAATCTTCAACAGCTATCTTATGAGTCAAAATTTACAACTAGCAGGCATGAAACAATTAGTAATAGTGATATAAAAATTTTAAAAATTTTGCAGGGTAAGGAGATAATAACTTTAAACATCTAAAAATCCAACAAAACACCAAAACTACTAAACAAACTATCACAGCACTACATAGTTCATTTAACAAATTCAATTTTTCATTACAACATAACAATATATCAACAGGATTACACATTACATGAAAAGTAAATAACTACTACATCACAACAATACAACACAACACATAACAAAAAAAACAGAAACAGAAACAAACAAACTACCAATCTTCATCACAAGGTTCATCAGCAGGGTCAGCACGATCAGGTCTATACGGTGTATAGCTGAGGCAGGTAGGGAATATCACATCAGTCTCCCCCCTCAAGAATCTAACCTGAGCATCATGATAGGCAATATCGAACTCAACTCTTCTTCTCATATAATCTTCATTCACATCACTTCTGGCCTCAAATGCATCCATCCTACCATGGAGTCTATCCACACTAGCACTCTGTAATCTCAGTTGCTTCATAATATCAGATAATGTAGGGGGCTCAGATGTAGATGGAATGTCATAACTCATAGTAGGAATATCAGTACTCCTACTCTCATCTCGTGCTCCCACATGAGACTCATAAGTACGAATAATAGTCTTTGTAATCGATCTCAGTGGTATAGCTATCTCTTCAGAACTGTTAAACTCTACTGCAGACTGTACACATAGGGCATGAACTAGGGCAAGATGTACTAATCCTCCAGTAGTCTCGCCTCTAGCAATAGACTGAATATTATTGAAGACAATAACTCCAATATCAATTTTCTTCATCTTCTGAATACAATAGTTCAGAATTTCTCTATCCCTTGTAACTTCACTGTGGTGATAAGAAGGTAATAGTCTTGCAGAGATGAAATAGTGCTAAACTTTCGATGCAACATTTAACTTGGAAGCAGGGAAGTTAATCATCTATTTTTGACTTACTTTCCATTCCCCTCTTCCGTCTGTCAGAAAAGCAATCACTTCCTTCATATTTGCCTCTCGGGTATCAAAATTTTCATATTCACAAACAAATGGTTCCCAAGTCTGATAAAATGAGTTAATACGCTAAGGAGTAAACTCAACCATTTTTCCTCTAACCAGCACATACTCAGTCTCAGTCCAGGGCACATTTGCATAGAACTCTCTAACAACACCCAAAACAGCATTTGCAGTAAAATAACAAAATTTCTCCCAGTTTCGCTCAGTAATTAACTACTCAACAGATCTGCCAGGATTATCGAAAGCTCGATCCTGAATACACTTCTTATTATAAAGGTAAGAATTAAAATGAAATTGTGCTTTAACATTAACATTTTTTTCTTTATCAAAATCCAATTTTCTCTTCCCTTTACTCATCCTCGGAGCCATGTGAATTTCTAAAAATTTGCAAGAAAACGCCAATAAATTCCTAATCCACAATGTAATAAATTCCAAATACTATTCTAAACAAGTAAGAGCAAATTTTATCATAGGAAATCTCAAAATTTCTTCAAAATTCCTAAAATTCCAATCTAAGTAATGTGAGAGATTCCTATGGTGAAAATCAAAAATTTTTAACTTAAAGTGAAGCTCTTACCAAGAGAAGTGTAGATTCGGTCTCGAAAAGCCTTGAAATCGCTTCAAATCCAAGATATAACAATCCATATGTCTTCAAAATCTCAAAAATAGAGGAGGAAGACGAAAGCAATGGAAAAAACCGCGGGTTCCATGGTCAAAATCGTGAAATAAAGGGTTTTTGGGCTTTTTCTGTATTCGGGCATCGGCGGCGCTCGATATGGCACCGGCGGCGCTCTATGTTTTAAAATTTCAAAGCTCTATCGATTTGGGCGTTGGCGGCGCCCATTCTGGCGCCGGCAGTGCTAGTGCAAAAATTTTTCTAGGTCCGAAATTTCTTTCATAATTTCAATCGTATCATCCTCCACAATGACATTTAACACTTCATTAAGCATCTATTTCATCACACAAGCAATAACTAACACAATTATTACACAAACAGCACAAAACATACTTCTATATATAAAATCCACATTACAACATAAACACTAATATGTTCATCAAATCAAACCAATAACTCTTAGATTTTTAGTGTTGCAAATACACTACAAAAAGCAAACACTAAAATCTAAGCACACACAACGAAATTAAGCATAAATAAACCAAATGCATACTACAAAGTAAAGTAAAGCAAATACTAAACACACCAAACACAATTAAGTAAAGTAAAGCAAACACACATCAAACATAAGCAAAATCCAGTAATCACTCCACACTGGTCTCAAAACTATCTTCCTCTCTGATATCTCCAATAGATTGCTGATGCATGAACAAATTGTAGACGGGACGAAATGGGAATTCATAGATGAATCCTTAGCAATCACAGCATTTTTCTTCACAAGATTAATCAGGCCCATCTCAATCTGACCTGTGTGATCAAATTGTTCCTTCATCCTGCAGTCTATATGATCAAATAAATCAGAAATATTATTAATGGCATTCATAAAATTCTTAACCTCTTTTTTCAACTACTTGATTCTCTTCAGTATCCTTCTGGAACTTTCAGGAAAGTAAGGATGAATAGGTTGTGAAGTCCAAGTTGGTTGACCAGCAAGCAGATCCATATCACCTTTATCTCTTACCGTTTGGTAGTCATAAAGATTAGTTGGATCAATAGGCCTCCAAGGAAGAAGAACCTTTTCTCAACTTTCATACGGAACTTGTGATTAACTACACAACAGAAATATGGTGGACAGGTGTACAAGCCCATATTTAGATCCATGAACTATGAATCTCAAAACTGATTTCATAATTATATTTCCAATATCAATCGGCCTTCCAGTTTGAATACAGAAATTCAAAATAGCACTTTCCTTGGTTTATTTACTAATTTTCAATGTTAGAAATAACTTTGCCGAAATAAAATAATGCCACTGCTTTGATACCAGATTTAAAGATGCAGAAGGGAAACAAATATATCCATTGTCTCTAACTTCCCATTCTTCATTTTCATCCATCAAATAACGATACACATCATTCATATTATCGCTTGTCGCATTAAATATTGATTAGTGGCAAATAGGTACATTCTCAATCATAAAGAGATCATTAATTCTCGCAGGAGTGAATTACACAAACCTACCTTGCACAAAGACGAATCCTTGGTTGATCCCGTAAAGATTTGCATAGATGTCCTTCACAACCGGAATGACTACGGCAGTGGTAGTGTCCCAACGTCTTTCCTTTATTATCTCTTCAACTCTTGTAGTAGGTTTATCCATACCTCGATTAATAAAGCCTCTTTTCTTGATAATCCTTCTCTTCATCATCACTTTGTTGAATAATCGCTGCGCCTCAAAACTTATAAACTTTTGTCGGTTGAAAATGTGAGATCGAGGGGTTTCTATGGAGTAGGAATCCATGGGTGTGTCGGCATATTTTTAGGTTTTTGTTGTATTTTTGAAAAGGGTTCGCCTACAAAAGTTGTCGGCGAATTTTTAATTTAATTTAAATATATATTTTGAAAAGTAGTATTTGATTTTGAAAATAATTTTAAATTTGAAAATCTTAAGATATGAAATCAAACAGATCTCACGTCCCAAATAGTTTATATAAACGAGCACCGCATCAGAAACCATACATCTATCCCGGAGGATAGACACACTGCTTGATGATGGGGCTTGGTTAAATAAACTAGAAGATTTGTGACATCCGTTTGGTCCGCGAACCAATTTTATAAGCCGACAAGTTCCCCTGTTTCATATAAAGAAATTAAACAGGGTTTATATTACTCGGGTTCTTAAAGTTCCCTATAAGGGCAAGCCCCTATAGTTAATTACATCTTAAATGATGGGAATCATTTAAGAAAACTCTCGATAATGATCGGTGGTTTTGCTCTCGAGAATTTCAAAGTTTAAGGCTTTCGAAAGGATTGAATTTTGGAATTTCAATAGGGAATGGATCAAATTTGGAACAGTTCATTTCAGGAGTTCAAAGGAAGAAAAGTAGGAGAAGCTGAGGATCCAAGAAGAATCTTGGCAACTTCCCAAACTATCCTATTGTTTGGCTTCAATTTGGGAATTTATTTAATGTTGCAATCCTGCCAATTTTAATTAATTAGGACTTATATTCGTATGACACAGTCATGCAAATAGCCTCGAAGATGTGAGGGTTTATATCGTACCCAACGACTACCTTAGAGTCCTAAGACCGGTTAGGGCTTAATTTACATAACATGATTATGCAAATGCATAACAAAAAGTTGAGGATTTACGTTGCACTAGGCAAACTACCTCGAAATCCTACGGTTTGGTTGTTTAATTCTAGGAATGTTTAGCTGATGTAGAGTTGTTTTGCTGACTAAGATGGCCGTGCTGCCCACCATGCTCCAAGCTCCTTGTTGTCGCAGAGGTTTAGTTTTAGAAGTCATAAATCAGGAGATGGGAGAAGTGTTTTGGTTTAGAGAAAATCTTAAAATCCAAGTGTTTTTAATATTTTAATTAAAACAAATCTTAAAGTTGTTTAAACAGAACCGATTAAGATCCCACGGTTCCGTCATCTCGGCACCGTTATTTTCATCGAATTCACTTAGTCCAGATGAATTTGCTAAACTCAATTGAATGAGTTCCACACTTTCATTTAGACCGTGGGAAATCCCGTTAGCAACACGTGGGTTACATCATCCGAGGTATTCCCGATCATTCGATGAGACGTTTTAATTTAGTTGCAATTGTAGTTTTGTTGTTCGTTTGTGATTAAATTTTGAGTTGTTTTATATTTTGAAATGTTGTGGCGGTGATTTTTATCTTGTAATGACTTTTAATTTAGTTTTTGTTTCAGTTCAGGGACTATCCTAAAGGTTTTGGTTTTCATGCAACAGTTTTACTTAACATGCAAGAAAACTAAAGTACATTGCAATAAAGTAAATTGCAATAAAATAAAAGCGTACCTGGAGGGTCTTCCCGTCATCCCAAGCTGCACTTAAAACACATGTTAAGGCATTTAAATATTTCAACAAGTACCTAGGTAAAGCTAAGGGAAAGGTTTTGGTTGTCTACCATAGTCCTAATCCTATAGCTAGTCATCTCCTATGACGTCTAGATTCTTGTGTTTTAGTTTAAGGATGATTTTCTTCATCAAAGAACAATTAAGTTCAATTGTTCTCATAAACATCTTATCATATTGAGGAAGTGCTTAAGACGAGTCTTAAACATCTTTTCAATATCTCTAGGATTGTTTTAAGTCCAAGGGAGTTTAATTATACAAGTGAATTAATCATCTAGGAGTTTAAGTTTTGTTCTCTTGCTCAGTGAACTAGGACATTTGAATATCCTATAAGTGAAGTAAGACTTCACTTGATACCTCATTTAATAGTTATAATAATAAAAGCTTTAAAAGGGCAAATCAAATTATTAGGTATTTTAATGATTTAAACTTAATGATTTAATTTTAATTTTGAATTAATTATAAAAAATTAGTTTAAGTTTGGAATAGTGTTCAAGTTATTTTAGATTTAATTATTAATGATTTCATTTAGGTTTGTTGTTAAATGATTTTAATTTAATTTAATTCAATTTAATTTTAATTCCATTTAATTTAATTTTAATTTAATTTGATTTGATTTTAATTTAATTTAATTTAATTTAATTTGATTTAATTTAATTTAATTTAATTTAATTTAATTTTAATTTAATTTAATTTTAGTTTAATTTAGTTCAATTTTAATTTAATTTTGATTTGGATTATTATTTTAATTTTTTTTTTAATTAAGAATTAAGTATTATTGAAGTGATTTAGTTAGGGATTTTTTTAAATTAAAGAATAAATATCCTCTTAATAATATCCCTACTTTAATAATTCCAATTTCTATTATTCTTCCAAAATTTCAATTAATTACTTAATTAAAGTTTTATTTTAATTACATTTGAAATGATTAATAGGTTTCTACCCTCAATCATTTAAGTTTCAATCATCCAAAATCAGTTTAAAATCAAATATTTTACCCTCCCCTTTTTGATTAATCCTAAAATTTTAATTAAGGGTTGAAATTTTTAATTACCCCCCTTTTGCCCTTCAAGCTTAATAATTCTATAACTCACTAAATTAAGCTCAAATGAACTTGAAATTTTTATGTAACCTCACTCACATGTAAATTAAGACATTAGAGGAGAAAATGTGATTTTTTCTATATTTAATTTATTCATGTAATTATTTTTAATGGAAAATGGGGGTTTTCAAGGAAAATTCAATAACATGACCAAGGAAATGTTTCTATCCTTAAGAAAATTATGGGATGTTCCTAATGACCAGAGGACCATTTGGACCAATTTTGGTGATTGTTTGAATTATATTTTATTTATTAGAATTATTTTGAGTTTTGGAGTATTAATTAATTTTAAAATAAAATTAAAGTTGAAAAATAAATTTTATATTTTTCTTAAATCTCTCTGACCTCAAGGAGTTCAGAGAAATTTTGTATTTTTTTTATTTTCCTTTGATTTATTAGAATTATTTTAGTGAAAAAGGTTGGAAAATACATTTTTTAATATTAAAAGTTACATTAAGCCTTTAAAATTCAATATCTTATCCTAGGGACTTAAGAAAAATATTTGGTTTGTTCCTAAGTAATTAGAATTCAAAATGTGACATTTTGGTGATTTTTAATATTTTTATGATTTTGATTATTTTTTAATTATTAAAAATATTAAAATAATGATAAAAATCAACTTTTTTAGAAAATTACAATTTTAATTTTCCTAAATTCCTCTGATATCAGAGAAGCTCCAAATCCATTTTTGTGAATTTTTGAAAAGTATTTTGTGTGTTATGAATTTTTCAAGTTTAATTTTATCCATTTTGCTTATGAGGCTTAATCAACCCATTTGGTGGGGCTAATCAAGTCCAATTGACTTCAAATTTTTATGTGATGCTCCTCTGATCCCAAAGATCAGTGGAGAATTGTTTTCAAGTAATTTAATATGTGGATAACCTTAATTAATTAAAGTTTAATTTTGGGTGTTTAGGCCAATTAGGGTTGTTCCATGTGAATTAACTCAAAACCTATTTTTCCTAGGTTCCTCTGGTCATAAGAAACATCACCAAATTTTACTGGAATTTATTTCTCAACATTCTAATTATTGGAATTAAAATACTCAAAACAGTAACATGCAATTGAAAAATCAATAACTTCTCATAGGGATGGCCTCCGACCTTGGAAAATTCAGGGACTATTCCTAAGTTCAGAGGCATTAAAAGCCCTATGGTTTCATGCCATAGTGAATTGTCTATGTGCATGGAGAATTGAAATAGTGTAGAGAGTAATTAAATCATTAAAAATAAAATACTAAATGAAATTAATTGATTTCTTTTTCACATTATTCTCCTCTGTTCACTGAGCAAGAGGGTATTTTTATTTTATTTTTAGGATTTTTCTACACAAAGTTATGGATTTTCTAAGTTTTGGTAATTAAATAAATCCATAAAATCCTATTTTTCTATTTATCCGAATCGGCGCCGCGTCATCCTTAGCATCTCCGAACAGCCACGCGGCGCTTTCTGGTTCGACGCCGCCATCCGACTCATCGCTCCAGGGGCCTGCAGTTCATGTACTATCGTGCTGTCCGGCTCGATCCCGACCGTCCGCTCGATACACGCTCGATCCGACGGCTCCTGGTCATCTTCTACGACTGGTGTGCACCCGTGACCGTCCACACTAAAACCCTAAGAACTCACTCGATTCTCAACGGATTTTTGTGTTCTTATGCTCTATGGATTCATCTTGAAGAGACGAACACATCCATATGGTAAACATGCATTGAAATCGATTCATATCAAATGGAGAATCTCCAGGAGCTCGGGAGGAAGAGAGAGTTCATACCTTTGCTCAGAGAAGTGAAGCTTCGATCTGAGGGTTGTATCACGTTCGATTGGGTCCAAGCAAGCTCCAGATGAGGTCCCTTGGCCTGGTGAATTGCCTAGGTACCAAAGTGACCACAGCCGATCACAAAGCTTGGAGGTCGGAAGCAATGGCTGGCTCGGTGAGGGGGCTTTTGCTGGGAAACTTCTCCTTTTGGTCCGGGTGAAGGTGTAGAGTCAATCAATTTGAGGATTGACTCACCGTGGTGAAGTGTCCCGGTTTTGGGCTTAAATTTCAACTCGAAATCGAGCTCGCAGAGAGGAAATGGCGGGGGATTTCGGTGGGGATCAAGTTCTCCGAGTGTGGGGGAGAGTCTGGAATGATTTTGGTAGAGTTTCTGTATGGTTTGTTTTAGTCTCTTATTTGGCCGAGAGGGGGTGGTGTTTAAATAGGAATGGCTGGAGGGCCTCCCAGGGGGAGTTAGGGGTTGGGATCAGCTGCTCTGGTGAGGAGAAGAACAGCCATGGTGGCCATTGGGCATGGGTCAACTCAACAAGGGAGAATTTCAATGTGAGCTCACATGGGAGCTCTCGGGTGTGGTGTTTTCTGGCGGCCCAGGTGGTTGGCCGGTAGGCATGGGTCACCCTCAGGGTTAGGAGGTCCAGGGCTTGATGTTTGTGAGTTCAATTGGCTGTTGCCATGTGTAAAGTGGTTAGATCAAAATGGAATGGGGGCATGGCTTCTTTGGCTTGGTTTGTGTCAACCCATTTGTTTGGGCTGGGTTCACCTCTACATGACCTGATTTTAGGCTGAGAAAAAGTGGTTTAGGTCAGCTTAATCAGTGGGGAAGGGTCACCATCCAAGTACAATTAAGCTTAAGCAAGGTTTAGTGGAATCATGGGAGTGGCTAATCCTCTTAAGGGTACATGGAAAGAGCTCCCTCCTCTTGCCATCTTGGGTATGGTGAAGTTTCCAAGGCTCTTATGGCTCTCATGTGGCTCATGCATGGCTTCATGGCTCCATTTGGCTTGGAAAAAGTTAAGTCAACTTTCATGAGGAAGGGTTTTGTGATTTTTGGCATTTTGGTGAGAATTGTCATGTGGCTAGAATTGGAATGGTTTGATGATAAATTAGGACTTTAGAAATGATTTTAAGTTGAATGTAAGATGAGGGAGAGTGTCATATGGACTTTAGGATGGGTTTGGGCTTTTAAAATTTGGTAAAGGTGGGCTTTTCGAATGGTTTAAGGGAGTGGGCCTTCATGTTTCAAAATGGGCTTTTAGATGAAAAGTTTGTAAAGGGCCATGTCAAATAAATGTTGGGTTTGGTTTAGGGATGTGTCATGAGTGATTTGAAGCAAGTTTGAGGTGATTTGGAATTGGATTGGGTCTAATTTGGGTCTCTTTGGTAATAGAGTCCAAATGGGTCAAAATGAGCTACCTTGGGTTAAAGTTGAGCTAATGTTGAAATTGATGTAAAATTAATGTTTGGAAATGTTTATGGGGGTGTTACAAATAGGTTTCAACTTTGGTTGGGTTTTGATTTTGGGATTTGGGCCCATTTGGGTTAGGTTTGGGTGTAGGCCCATTTAAGGAGTTTTGGGTTTGGGTTGAAATTGAGTAAGGTTTGGGTCCAAATTCTGGGAAAATCATGTTAGTTTTTTGTTTGTAGGGATGCTAGGAAGGTTTTAGAAAAGATTTTGGTCAAATTGGGATTGAATTGGGTTGGTTTGAGCTAGGTTTAGGTTATGGGTCAAAATTGGGCCTTAAGCTTAAAAATGAAATTGGATTCAAATGCCAATCAAATTGGGCTTGAATTTGGTCTAGATTGATATTGGAGATATTTAATTGAAGTTTAGAATTGAATTGGACAAAAATTGAGGTCAATTGGGGTGATTTGGTTTGGCATTGGGTTCATTTGGGTTTAAAATGGGCTAAATTAGGGGTTTTGGTAAAAGTGAGGTAAATTGACAGAATTGGCCCATGGTGTAGTTGGACAAAATGCAATTGGGAATATTTGGGATTTTCTGGAATTTTTTGGGAATTTTCTGAAATTTTGGATTTTTGGGTCAAGAGGGGCATTTTGGTAATTTGGAGGGTATTGGGGGTATTTTTGGAAATTTTGGTAATTTTGGCTGGAGATGGTCAATTTGAGTGGGGGGAAATGTTTAGGATTGATTTTGAGGAATTTTGGGCAATTTAGGTGATTTTGCAAATTTTGGGTAGTTCCAAGGGCATTTGGTAGTTTTGATGGGTGTAGGGGTCCCGGGGGTCAAAATTTGAAATTTTGGAAAAATGAATATTGATCAAATTTGAGCAAAGTGGAATCACTTTGGTTGAGCCATGAAGTCATATTAAGCCGATATGAGCCATGAGACGACTCATTTGAGGCATTCACTACGTTGTTCCTAACCCTCTTAGCCAGGGGCTTAGGGGTTAAGGACCATCCATATGAATTACCTACATGAGTCAGGAGGTCAAGCTAGGCATGAATAATTTTAGGATTTGGAATGTGTCTGTGAGAGTGTAGTATATGTGTAAGTCAGCCCTCACTAGACCAGGCCATCCAGGGTATTCCTAAGGCCAAAAAGTCCTATAGGAAACTCATCCTTTAAACCTCCACATTTGATTTCAACCCTCTAGGTGATTAGGGGTCTACAATCAAGCTTGTGGGGTCTGCAAGGAGTTAAGAGGTGTTTGAATTTCTAAAGGGGGTGGGTTCCACTTCTAGTCCTCTAAGATTAGTCAAAGGGAAAGCCTAAGGCTATATCCTAAGAACTAAGGAGAGAGAAGAGAAAAGACCTCATCAAAAATGAGGTCAACAAATGGACCCCCAATAGGTGAGGTGTGCTAACCAAGCACACCGCGTGTATTGGCGTTGATCGAAGAGATCAATAAAACCAACACAGATGTCCAAGTGACAAACTTAGGACAAAGTAGAAGAATTTTCGCTGGGGAGTATCGAGTATATCTCCAAGACTGGAGATTCTTGAACTCTCGCTGGGGAATGGAAAAGGAGGTGAATTCCGAATCACAAGATCTGGGAATTTCAATTTAGATTTCATTTCATTTTATGTTCAAGTTTTGATGTGTAAATTTAGATTTTGAGTTTTAATTTGGATTAAGGTTTGATTTAAAATCAATTTTTGGACTTAAAATGAGAATTGAAACTTAGGTTTCAATCTCGGGATTGTGAAGAGAACTAGAATTTAGGTACCAACCCCGAAGTGTGAATCAGAGTTTAAGTATCGACAAAAAAAGGATGAGAATCAGAATTTAGGTACTGATCTCGAGAGAGTGAGATTTGAAATTTAAGTATCAATCCCGAAAGATGAGAATCAGAATTTAGGTACTGATCTCGGAATGAGAACTAGAATTTAGGTACTAGTCTCGAAATGAGAGCTGGAATGTAGGTACCAGTCTTGGAAGTTTAGAATTGAAATTTAAGTATCAATTCGAGATAGAATCGAAATTTAGGTATTAATCTCGAAATGAGAACTGGAATGTAGGTACCAGTCTCGAAAATTTTGAATTGAAATGTAGGTATCAATTCGAATGAGAATCGAAATGTAAGTATCAATCTCGAAATGAGAACTGGAATGTAGGTACCGATCTCGGAAATTTTGAATTAAATGTAGGTATCAATTCAGATGAGAATCGAAATGTAGGTATCGATCTTGAAATGAGAACTGGAATGTAGGTACCAGTCTCAGAAATTTTGAATTGAAATTTAGGTATCAATTCGAATGAGAATCGAAATGTAAGTATCGATCTCGAAATGACAACTGGAATGTAGGTACCAGTCTCAGAAATTTTGAATTGAAATGTATGTATCAATTTAGATGAGAATCGAAATGTAGGTATCGATCTCAAAATGAGAACTGGAATGAAGGTACCAATCTCGAAAATTTTGAATTGAAATGTAGGTATCAATTCGAATGAGAATCAAAATGTAAGTATCGATCTCGAAATGAGAACTGGAATGTAGGTACCAGTCTCGAAAATTTTGAATTGAAATGTAGGTATCAATTCGAATGAGAATCTAAATGTAAGTATCGATCTCGAAATGAGAACCGGAATGTAGGTACCAGTCTCGGAAATTTTGAATTGAAATGTAGGTATCAATTCAGATGAGAATCGAAATGTAGGTATCGATCTCGAAATGAGAACTGGAATGTAGGTACCAGTCTCGAAATTTTGTACGGGAGTCAGAATGTAGGTACTGATCCCAAAATGAGGACTGGAATGTAGGTACCAGCCTCGAAAAGTTGTACGGGAGTCAGAATGTAGGTACCGATCCAAAACGAGGACTGGAATGTAGGTACCAGCCTCGGAAAGTTGTACGGGAGTCAGAATGTGGGTACTGATCCCAAAATGAGGACTGGAATGTAGGTACCAGCCTCAGAAAGTTGTATGTATGAAGAAGGACCCAGTCTCATGCCATCAGAACCAAATTGAACAGAGTTTGTAGCTCCGTGTCAATAGACCTAGTCGATCTTCCTACAAGAGGGAAAGGAGATCACATAAAATCAACGGATTTCGATTGTGAAGAAAAGGTCTAAGATTTTAAAGTTGAAGTGTGGACCTCCCGTGAGGAAGAACCATCCCGGAAAAGTAGTTTGAAGTAGATTTGATTTGAAAAGAACTGGAGGATTTGAAAAGATGGATTTAGATTGAAATTCAATTTGAGATTCATTCTCATTTTGTTTGTCTTTTAGCGATCCAATTTTATTTTTGTTATTCATTTGATGTTCATGTGAATTTGGAGTTCGTTTTAACATTTAGATTTTTTTTTAAGGGGGAGAATTTTCATTTATTTTCCTTTTCTTTTCTGTTCTTCGTTCAAAGTTCATTTAACTCTAATGGCGTTTCCCAGTCAATTTGCACAAAAAGAGGTGAAGGCTAAAATGTGACATAGTCACTTTCATTCCAATCTTTTTGAAGATACAGCATACAACTTAATCTGAAATATATCTCATACAATCCATGACTCAAAACGGACTATGTATGATTCTTGCTGATCCATCCAAAAAGTATCTGTCAAAAATCCATGTCTGAATAATGAGATACACGGTCAATAACATCACCTTCCAAGCCATCCTTGGCAGGAATGCTGCATGGATGTGTATTGGAGGTGTGTTATTTCCCGTGTAACTCACAGCTCGTAGGGCCAGAGACTCTCCAATTCTGGATCTGGCTGGAAGTGGTAAGACGCCTTTGTGTCGTCCATCCTTCTAAAAGTGACGGAGATCCGCTCCACTGGTACTCCCGGTATACAATGTTTTGCGATGTCTACTCCATTTCCTTGTAATATCATGATGTAACCTACCGGAAGTGGTATCTCCACCGGCCCTCGGAACTTACCCGGGCCTGCTATCCGGAGGTCAGATCCGAGCATGATATTGCATTGGTTGACAAACGAAATTGTGCAGAAAGGTCTGACAAAGTCATGGTGGTCTATGTGTGGAGGTATGCAGTCGCCCTTTTGATAAATATTGATGATGCAACTGTTGGGTATGCAATCTGCTGGCAGTAACCTCCACGTTATCATTCTTTTCACCATTCTTTTAATTATCCTCGGCATTGGATCCACCTCACTGTGATGGAGTATCCCTGGTGGATTTCCTTTTCTGTCTTCTGCGAAGTTATAGCAACATCCGCATTGTATTGTGACTCTTCCTTTCCCTGGCATCCATTTTTGGGGTTCCGAATAAGTCTTTTCTCTCAGACGGCTTGTTCGACCCATCTTCTGAAGTTCTAAGATGCAATCCACAATCTGCTGTTGCTCGTACTCTGAGAATACACCTGTGTGTAACTCGAGGCCTTCCAAAATGTTGATTCTCTTGCCTCTAATCCTTTCAAAGTATTCGAAAGTCTTCTTCTCAACATTTTGCATTCTTTCTAGTTCATATTTTGGGATGATCCGCAAGTGACGAGGCCTAGTAACGTATTGCGGGATGTATGGCTCAATCCCGTCACGTTCTCCTGCATACCTTGGCTCCTCGGGGATTGTCTCTATCGGGACATCCTCCGGGGTTGCTTTTGCAACAAGGTTTCTTACCACTGGTGGCTCTGTCTGGCGTCGTGGTAATCTCTCTGCCTCTGATCTTCTTAGAGTTCCCCTTATCTTTTCTGTTGTTCTCGGAGCTTGCTCCCTCTTTTCAGGTTCCTGATGAACCGGTATCTTTGAAATGTGTGTGTCGGCGAAGGTGGCTGTTTCCTCGTGTTGATCTGCTGTTAGTTTAGTCAACATCTTGCAGATACGGCGATTCTTATTCCTTCTTTGGGTAGCAGTGAGAGTAGCTCTCCTTACCCCTTGAATTTCTGTGGGCGCGGCGCTGACGAGCCTGCCCTCTGCCGTGGCAACTACAGACTTGATTTTCTTACTTTCCTCGGTGTTTGTCTTTCTTTTCTTGTTGCTGGATTGGTGGCTTGGGCCACCCATCTTCATCACTGTCTGGCTATGAAGCTCTTCTCGATCCACTGGGACCCAATCATTTTCTTTGTACTGTTGGCTGGCTGGTGTGAAGTCAGAATCAATTTCTATCACTACTCCATCCTTCACCCTCTTTTCATTGAGTGCGAGACTCACGCCATTTTTAAAGTTTAGGATCAACCGCCAGTTCGACATTTCCCTGCGAAAAAGACAAGGAAAGGATCGGGGTCGTACTAAGAACAAGAACATTAAGAAAATATTTATCACCGAAGATTCTTATTCACTTATTTTAATTTAAAGGAAGTAGGAAGAGATGAGAAAATATCAGGAATGAATGGATTTAAAAGGAAAGATTGACATTTTATTATTACGATTTCCCATGTTTTCTTTTTTTAACATTTTCGTTGATGAGATTATTTTTTATCATCCATTTTATTTTGTTTTGGGTTCGGACCCAGTCACAAAGTGATTACTTCACCCGTGTTTCTAGGGATAAGATTCTATTTTAGAGGCCACCCTTCGAAACATCAGGTTGCGTAATACTTCTTTAAATACCGTCCATTGATTGGAAGCATAGGTCGTTCTCCATGGCAATTCACAAGCTGGTAGGAACCTCCTGAGTAGACTGTCTCGACCACGAACGGCCCTTCCCATGTTGGTTCAAATTTACCTCCCATCTTGCGATGTGCAAGAATATGTCTTCTGAGAACAAGAACTAAGTCACCAACTTTGAAAGTTCTTGGGCGGACCAGTTTATCATGGGCCTAGATCATCTTAGCTTGGTACAGTTCCAAATTTTGCTGCGCTGCAAGTCTTTTCCCTTCCAAGCTTTCCAGTTCTTCCAGTCGTAATCTGGCATTTTCTTCTGTAGTAATTTTATTTGCAACTGCAATTCTGAGTGATGGAAGCTGGACTTCCAATGGTAACACTGCCTCGGACCCGTACACTAAAGCGTAAGGCGTAGACTGAGTAGGAGTCCTAAAAGTCTTCTTGTAGTCCCATAAGGCTTCTAACAACTTCTCGTGCCAATTTCTCTTGTTGTCGTCAAAAGTTTTCTTTAGAATTTGAACGAGAGTTTTATTAAAAGCCTCGGCCAAGCCGTTTGCTCTTGGATAGTAGATTGTTGAGTATCGCCAATCGATCATGTGTCTTCTGACAAAATTGTTGATTTTTGTGCTTCTGAATGTGGAGCCATTATCTGAAATGATTCTACGCGGTACCCCAAAACGGTAGACAACTTGATTTTTGAAAAACTGTAGCACGTGGTGTGCCTTTACTTCTTTGAGTGGAACTGCTTCTGCCCATTTAGAAAAGTAGTCTGTAGCTGCAAGGATGAAGCGATGTCCTCTTGAAGAAGGTGGTTCTATCGGACCCACTATATCCGTGCCCCAACACTCAAATGGCCACGACGCAATTGTCGGATGTAGCACATTTGGAGGTTGGTGTAGAACCACTCCGTGCACTCGGCACCGGTGACGGCTCTTGGAGACTTTCATACAATCGGTCATCATTGAGGGCCAGTAGTACCCTAGTCTTTTAATCTTCATTTTCATTTTCGGACCCGACTGATGAGCGCCACAAAGTCCTGAATGCACTTCTTTGACAATTTCACGAGCCTCGGACCCACTCAGGCATCTTAGCCACATCTGATCAAAAGACCTTCTGTATAATGTATTCTTTATTAATCCGTAAGACATAGTTTTTTTCTTGATTTGATGGGCTAATGACTTATCGTCTGGTAATTTACCTGTTTGCAGGTAGTCTATTAGCGATCGACGCCAATCTTCTGTGTTTTCCGTCACTGCTGCATCTGATTCCTCTGCTTTTTCTGATTTCTGTATCATATCCATGTCGAGCTGTGAAAGGACCTGTCATCCTTGAACTCACACTTCAACTGACTCATCTTGTAAGCAGGCAAATTCTTTTGCAAGGCGAGCTAGCGCATCTGCGAGAGCATTTTCTTTTCTGGGGATCTTGTAGATCGTTACATTCTGAATTTGTTCCAACAGTTTCATGGCATACTGATAGTATTGCTCGAGTCTTGGCTTTAAAATTCTGTATTGTCCGGTGACTCCGTTGAATGATCAATCGAGAATCTCCGTAGATGTTGATGTCCGTTATTCCCATTTGAATGGTTAGTTCTAGTCCCGTTATGAGGGCTTCGTATTCCGCCTCGTTGTTTTTGCACGGCTCCGTTAAGTGGTAGGAGTATCTTAACATCCCCCGCTCCAGTGTTATAAAGATTTGTCCGATTCCTGCCTTACCGGGCACTATCGTTTGCAATTCTTTGTCTTTCTGTGCTGAGGACGCACCGTCGAAGTATAGTTCCCAATGTTGATCATCAGGGTCTTCTAGATTCATTATCTGCTCATCAGGTAAGTCGTCATCGAGAGGAGAATCTGCTGGTAAAGGGTGTGCTGTAAGGAAGTCAGCTAGTACTTGTCACTTTACGGCGCGAAGAGGAACGAAAGTTATGTCAAATTGCAATAGTATCATTGACCACCTGGCAAGTCTTCCAGATAGCGTCGGTCGGGTCATCAAATATTGCAACGGATTAACTCTCGAAATAAGGTTGACCTTATGAGAAAGCATGTAATGCCTGAGCTTCTGTGCGGCGAAGATCAGGGCCAAACAATGTTTGTCAATAGGAGGATACTTTAATTCCGTTAGGATTAGACGATGGCTTAAGTAGTAGAGAGCATTTTCTTTTCCCTCATCATTGATCTGGGCTAGCAGGGCTCCAAGGGAGTCGTCTAAAGCTGTGGTATAAAGTATCAGCGGTCTACCTGAGACTGGGGTTGCTAAGACAGGAGGTGTCATTAAGTATCGTTTGATGTCATCGAAGGCATGTTGACATCTGGAATCCCAAGTAAACTTGGCATCCTTCTTAACCAAAGCAGAAAAAGGCTTACACTTTCCTGACAAATTCGATGTAAAGCATCGAAGATATGCCAACTTTCCTTGAAAGGATCGTAGCTGTTTCAAGGTTTTAGGAGGTGACATTTCTAAGATAGCTTTAATCTTTTCCGGATCAATTTCAATCCCGCGATGTCGGACAACAAATCCTAAGAATTTCCAGGAGGTGACACCGAAGGCGCATTTTAAAGGATTCATCTTAAGGTTGTATTGTCTTAGTCGCTCTAAAACAATTCTCAAATCATACAGGTGATCTTCCTTCAGTTTGCTTTTGATGACCACATCGTCCACGTAGCATTCAACTTGGTTGTGAATGAGATCATAAAAAATCTTTGTCATCGCTCTTTGATATGTTGCTCCTGCGTTCTTTAGTCCGAATGACATTACTGTGTAGCAATACACTCCGATCGGCGTTCTGAATGCCGTGAGCTTTTCGTCTTCTGGTGCCATCTTTATCTGGTTGTATCCTGATGATCCATCCATGAATGAGAATATTTCATGTGTTGAAGCGATGTTTATCATCAGTTCTGGGATTGGTAGTGGAAATTCATCCTTTGGACATGCTTTATTTAAATCCCTGACGTCTACGCAGATTCTGATCTGACCATTTTTCTTTCTGACTGGTACCACGTTGGCTAACCAAGTTGGGTATTGTTCTTCACGGACAAATTTAGCGTCTATTAGCTTCTCGACTTCGGCTATTACATATTGCTCAATTTCTAGACGCATTCTTCTGGGAGCTTGTCTGACTAGAACAGAAGTAGGATCAACTCCTAACTTGTGAACTGCGACTTCTGGAGCTAATCCTAGCACTTCGTCGTAACTCCAAGCAAAACAGTCCTTGAATTCCATTAATAGCTTGATTATTTCCTCGGTGTCTTCTTTATTGAGTAAGGAGCTAACAAAGGTTGGCCTAGGCTCTTCGCTAGTACCTAAGTTAACTTCCATTAACTCGTTTCTTGTAGATTTGATTTCTTCTTCGAATTCTGGTGGAGCATCTCCGATTGGTAGATCTTCGAGGTCGTCTGAAGCTTCCAAGCAGTCTTTATTAGGTTCTCAAGTGACAACGAAGCAAAATTCCGTATCGTCAACTGAACTTACTATGCCGAATCCGAGACCATGTTTTGAATTGGGAGGCCGACCGGCATTATTACATAGTCTTTCAAAATGTTGTGATCGGCCTTTTGTCCATTATCGAGGTAAGACACCACGTTGAATTAAATTTTGAACACAGGGAGAGTACCACTCAAAAGGTAGTTCCATTAATTCAGATGAAGTAACATCTTCAAATTGTACATCTTTTTCAGTATTGGAAGAAGAAGCACCACGGTAAAACTTGATTGGCTTAGTACCACCACCATACCCTCGATCTTATTAGAATGGATCGGGGTCAGGGTCATAGTATGCACATAATGGTTAATCTTCTCGTACATTGATTTATATTCTTCATTCTTTTCATCTTCGAGAGAGATCTTGAACTGTGGTTTCTTCTGATTTATTGTTGCTGCTTCTTTCTTGATTTCTTCTTCTTCTTCAGAGGTGTTCTCCCAATCAACATCGATGGCCAGTTTCTTTTTTCCAACCGTTCCGATATTTCTTCCACGTCCTCGTCCCGGGCCTCGACCTCGGGTGCGAGTTCTGGAGAAATCTTCACCATCTCACCGTAAGGGAGTGGTGAGTGACTGTTCAACTAGAACTTCAGGTTTGTCGGCATATTTTTAGGTTGAGTGTTGTATTTTTTTAAAAGGGGTCGCCTACAGAAGTTGTCGGCGAATTTTAAATTTAATTTAAATATATATATAATTTGAAAAGTAGTATTTGATTTTGAAAATAATTTTAAATTTGAAGATTTTAAGATATGAAATCGAACCGATCTCACATCCCAAATAGTTTATATAAACGAGCACCGCATCACAAACCGTGTATCTATCCCTAAGGATAGACACACCGGCTCGATGGTGGGGCTCTGCTAAATAAACTAGAAGATTTGTGACATCCGTTTGTCCGCGAACAAATTTTATAAGCCGACAAATTCCCCGCTTAATATGAAACATTAAACAGGGTTTATATTACTCGGGTTCTTTAAAATTCCCTATAAGGGCAAGCCCCTATAGTTAATTACATCTTAAGTGACGGAATCACCTAAGAAAACTCTCGATAATAATCAATAATTCTCGCTCTCAAGAATTTCAAAGTTTAAGTTTTCAAAGGATTGAATTTTTGAATCTCAATAGGGAATGGATCAAGTTTGGAACATTTTATTTTGGGAATTCAAAGGAAGAAAAGTAGGAGAAATTACGGATTCGAAGTGAACTTCGATAATCTCCCGACTATCCTATTGTTTCGGCTTGGATTTAGGAAAGTCCTAATGTTTATTTAATGTTTTAATCTTGCCAATTTTAATTAATTAGGGCTTATATTTATATGATAGAATCATACAAATAGCTCGAAAGATATGAGGGTTTATGTCGTATCGGACGACTACCTCGGAATCCTAAGACCGGTTAGGGCTTAATTTGCAATGCAAATGCCTAACGAAGAGTTGAGGATTTATGTTGCACTAGTGCAAACTACCTCGAAGTCCTATGGCTTTGTTGTTTAATTCTAGGAAAGTTTTGTTGAAGTAGGTTCAAGTTTTTTGTCGACGACGATGGCCGTGCCGCCCACCATGCTCCGAGCTCCTTGTTGTTGCGAGAGGTTTAGTTTTAGAAATCATAAATCGGGGGATGAGGAAAGTGTTTTGGTTTAGAGAAGTCTTAATTTCCAAGTGTTTTTTGTATTTTAATTAAAACAAATCTTAAAGTTGATTATAACGACACCGGTTAAGATCCCACGGTTCCATCCTTCCGCATCATTATTTTTATCGGATTCACTTAGTCCGGATGAATTTGCTAAACTCAACTGAATGAGTTCCACACTTTCATTTAGACCGTGGGAAATCCCGTTAGCAACACGTAGGTTACATCATCCGAGGTATTCCCGATCATCCAACAAGACGTTTTAATTTAGTTGCAGTTGTAGTTTTGTTGTTTTGTTTGTGATTAAATTTTGAGTTGTTTTATATTTTGAAATGTTGTGGCGGTGAATTTTATCTCGCAATGACTTTTAACTTAGTTTTGGTTTCAGTTTTAGGGACTATCCTAAAGGTGTGGGTTTTCATGCAACAGTTGTTTTATCATGCAAGAAAAGTAAAGTGCATTTGCAATAAAGTAAATTGCAGGAAAGTAAATTGCGATAAAATAAAAGCGTACCTGGAGGGTCTTCCCGTCATTCCAAGCTGCACTTAAAACACGATTAGAACATTTAAGCAAGTTCCTAGGTAAAGCTAAGGTAAGGGTTATGGTTTTCTACCAAATTCCTAATCCTATAGCTAGTCATTTCCTATGACGTCTAGGTTCCTTGTGTTTTTGGTTTGAAGACGATTTTCTTCATCAAAGAACAATTAAGTTCAATTGTTCTTATAAATATCCTATCATATTGAGGAAGTGCTTAAGAAGAATCTTAAACATCTTTTCAATATTTCTAGGATTGTTTTAAGTCCAAATGAATTTAATTATGTAAATGAATCGATCGTCCGAGGTTTTCAAGTTTTGTTAACTTGCTCAGTGAACTAGGATATTTGAATGTCCTACAAGTGAAATAACATTTCATTTAATATTCCGTTTAGGAGTTATGATAACTAAAGCTTTTGAGGGTAAATTGGTGTTCAAATGGTTTGTAATTTAGCTTAATTTCAATTGAAGGGTTTAAATTTGGAATAGTGTTCAAGTTATTTTAGGCTTATTTCTTTATGTCTTAGGTGATGTTATTTAATTCAACTTAATTTAATTTAATTTAATTTAATTTAATTTAATTTAATTCAATTTAATTCAATTTAGTTTGATTTAATGTTACATTAAATTAATTTGATTTAATTTAATTTTTTAATTTAATTTGATTTAATTTAATTTAATTTAATTTAATTTAATTTAATTTTTAATTTAATTTAATTTTTAATTTAATTTTTAATTTGATTTAATTTGATTTAATTTAATTTTTTTAATTTAATTTTATTCATTTTAATTTTAATTAAAATTTTAAAAGAGTTCGATAATTTAATTTTAGTTTAATGATTAAGTCTTTTAATGTTTTAAATTTGAATTATCATTTTAATTAAGAATTAAACATTAATGAAATGATTAATTTAGGGATTTTTTAAATTAAAGAATAAATCTCTTCCTAATAATATCCCTATTTTAATAATTCCAATTTTATTATTCTTCCAAATTTAATCAATTATTTAATTAAAGTTTAATCATTTTAAATTGCTTAATGGGTTTCTACCCTTCAATTATTTAAATTTCAATCATCCAAATCAGATTAGGATCAAATATTTTACTTGTTAATTTTTTATTAAACCTAAAGTTTTAATTAAGGATTAAAAAAAAAAAATTTAATTACCACTTTACCCTTTAAGCTTAATAATTTCATAACTCACTAAATTGAACTCAAATGAACTTGAAATTTTTATGTGATTTCACTCATATGTCAATAAAGACATGATAGGAGAAAATGTGATTTTTCCGTATTTAATTTATTTATATAATTATTTTTGGTAGAAAATAGAGATTTCCAAGGAAAATTTAATAACATGACCAAGGGAAAGTTTCTGTCCTTAAGAAAATTAGGGGACATTCCTAATGACCAGGGGACCACTTGGACCAATTTTGGTGATTTTTTGAATTACATTATTTTTACTATAATTATTTTAAGTTCAGGAGTATTAGCTAATTTAAAAATAGAATATAAGTTGAAAAATAAATTTTATATTTTTTAAAAATCTCTCTGATATCAAGGATTCCAGAGAACCAAATTTTACAATTTTCTGATTTTTCCTTAATTTATTGGAATTATTTTAGTGGAAATGCTAGAAAATGTATTTTTTTAGTTTTAAAAATTACCCCAAGGCTTTAAAATTTAATATCTCAACCTAGAGACATAAGAAAAATATGGGGTTTGTTCCTAAGTGATTAAAATTCAAAATGTGACATTTTGGTGAATTTTATTATTTTTGTGATTTTTATTATTTTTTAATTATTAAAAATATTAAAATAATATTAAAAATCAACTTTTTTAGAAAATTGAAATTTTAATTTTCTTAAATTCCCTTAATATCAGAGAGGCTCCAAAACCAATTTGGTGAATTTTTGAAAGGTATTTTGAAAGTTATGAATTTTTAAAGTTTAAAATGAGTAAGTGGCTTAATCAACCCAATTAATAGGGCTAACCAAGTCCAATTGACCTCAAATTTTTATGGTGGGTTCTTCTGATCCTAAAGGTCAATGGAGAATTGATTTGAAGTCAATTTGATGTATGGTTAGCTCTAATTAATTAGAGACCTATTTTGAGTGTTTAAGCCAATTAGGGTTGTCTAAAATGAACTAACTCAAAATCTATTTTTCCTAGGGTTCTCTGGTCATAAGGAACATCACCAAATTTACCTAGAATTTATTTCACAACATGCTATTTATTGGAATTAAAATACTCAAAACAGTGACGTGAATTTGAAAAATCAATAACTCTTCATAGGGATGGCCTCTGACTTTGGAAAATTCGGGGAATGTTCCCAAATTCGGAGGCTTCAAAAGCCACTATGGTCTCATGCCATAGTGAATTGTATACATGCATGGAGAATTAAATGTATGCAGAGAGTAAATAAATTATAAAAAATAAAATACTTGATGAAATTAAATGATTTCTTTTTCCACATTATTCTCCTCTCTTCACTGAGCAAGAGGGTATTTTTATTTTATTTTTCTGATTTTCCTACACAAAGATATGCATTTTTGAAGTTTAGGGAATTAAATAAGTCAGAAAAATCCTATTTTTCTACTTATCCGAGTCGGCGCCGCGTCAACCTTAGCATCTCCGAAGTACCGCGTGGTGCACTCCCATTCGACGCCGCCATCTGACTCGGTTGCCCGGGGCCCCGCGGTTCACGTACCATCTGCCGGTCCGACGCAATCCAAGCCGTCCATCCGATACACGCGCGATCCGACGGTTCCTGGTCATCGTCTACGACTGGTGCGATCCCGTGACCGTCCACACTCTAACCCTAAGAACTCACTCGATTCTCAACGGATTTTCATGTTCTTATGCTCTATGGATTCGTCTTGAAGAGACGAACACATCCATACGGTGAACATGCTATGAAATCAAGCCAATCAAAATGGAGAATTGACTGAAGCTCGGGCAGAAGAGGGAGTTCATACCTTTGCTCGGAGAAGTGAAGCTTCGATCCGAGGGTTGTGTCACGTTCGATTGGGTCCAAGCAAGCTCCAGATGAAGTCCCTTAGCTTGGTGAATTGTCTAGGTTGGACTTCGACCACGCCCGATCACGAAGCTTCGGAGGGCTGGAGCAACCGGGTGGCCCGGAGATGGGGCTTTTGCCTGGTGGACACCTTCCTCGGTCCGGTGAAGGTGTAGAACCAATCAATTTGGGGATTGACTCACCGTGGAGAAGTGTCCTGGTTTTGGGTGGAATTTCAGTTGGGAAATCGAGTTTTATCGATGGGGATTAGGGCAAATTGACACCGGGGATCAACTCGCTCTAAGGGTGGAGAAGGGTCCGGAACAATTTTGGCGGAGTTTCGGCAAGGTTTGCGCAACTCTCTTCTCATGGCCGCGAGGGGGTCGAGTTTAAATAGAGGTGGCCGGAGAGCCTCCCGGGGATGGCCAAGGGTTGGGATCAGCTGCTCCGGTCATGGGAAGAACGAGCCATGGTGGCCATCGGGCATGGGGCAGCTCGAGCAAGGTGGAATTCCAAAGTTGGCTCACATGTGAGCTCTCGGGTGTGGTGTTTTCCGGCGATCCAGGCGGGCTGGCCTAGCAGGCATGGGTCACCATCTTGACCGGGGAGGTCGGGGCTTGGCAATGGTGAAGTCAATCGGGCTTGGACATGTGTAAAGTGTTTGGATTAAAATGGTATGGGGGAGAGGCCACTTTGGCTTGAAATTGGTCAACCCATTGGTTTGGGTTGGGTTCACCTCCCCATGGCTGGTCTTTGGGCCGAGAAGATCGAGTTAGGCTAGGCTGGTCAAGAGGTGGTGATGTCCTTATCCAAGAATATTTGGATTAAATCTTGGTTAAGGGGAAACATGCTTAAGGCTAATGACTTTTAGGAGATGGTTAAAGGACCTCCTCCTTTTGCCATTAATGGCATGGTCACATGCCAAACTTTCATGGCTTCATATGGCTTGTGAATGGCTCATCCTTGGCTCCATTTGGCTTGGGAAAAGCTTGGGTCAATTTCATAAAAAGGGATTTAAGAAAATTTTGATATTTTGATGGGAATTTGTATGGGGCTTGATTTGGAATTGTTTAATTGATGACTTTGGAACTTAGGGACAATTTTGATTAAATGGATGATGAGGGGAAGTGCCATGTGGGCTTTGGATGAATTTGGGCTTTTGAATTTGAAGGAAGTGGGCTTTTAGGAAAGTTTAAGGGGAAATGGGCTTTTTGATTTTAGGATGGGCATTTGGGTAAAGATTTTGTGAAGGACCTTGTCAAATAAATGTCATAATTGGTTTAGGGATGTTCTATGAAGGGCTTGGAGTCAATATGGTGTGATTTGGAGTTGAATTGGTTTGAATTTGGGTTTATTTGGTAAGTGGGCCTATGTAGGTCAAATTGGGCTAACTTGGGCCAATGTTGGGCTAGGGTTGAAATTGATGTAAAATAAATGTTGGGAAATGTTTATGGGAGTGTTTCAAAGAGGTTTTGGCTTTGGTTGGGTTTTGATTTTGGGGTTTGGGCTCATTTGGGTTAGGTTTGGGTTTAGGTCAAAAATGGGCCTTTTAGCTTTGGGTTGAATTTGAGTGGGGTTTGGGTCAAAATCTTGGGCAAATCATGTTAGTGTTTTGTTTGTGGGAATGTTAAGGAAGATTTAGAAAAGATTTGGGGTTAATTGGAGTTGAATTGGGTGAGTTTGGGTTAGGTTTGGGTAGGTCCAAATTGGGCTTTAAGGCCAAAAGTGAAATTGGATCCAAATGTTAATCAAATTGGACTTGGATTTGGTTTAGATTGGTATTGAGAATGTTGAATTGAAGTCTAGAACTGAATTGGACCAGAATTTGGGTCAATTGGGTAGGTTTGGTTTGACATTGGGTTTACTTTGGGTTAAAATGGGTCAAATTGGGGGTTTTGATAAAAGTGGGGTAAATTGACAAAATTGGCCTATGGTGTAGTTGGACAAAATGAAATTGGGAATATTTGGGATTTTCTGGAATTTTCTGGGAATTTTCTGAATTTTTGGATTTTTTGGCTAAGAGGGGTATTTTGGGTATTTGGAGGGTATTGGGAGGTATTTTTGGAATTTTTGATATTTTTGGGTATGGATGATCAATTTGAGTGATGTGGAAATGTTTGGGAATGATTTTAGAGAATTTTGGGTGATTTGGAAATTTTTGAGAAATTTGGCTATTCGGGCTTGGGTAGGTTGGCAGGTGTAGGGTCCCGGGGTCAAAAATTAAAAAATTTGGAAAATGGAAGATTAGGTGAATGTAAGTGGAATAAAATCATTTTGGTTGAGCCATGAAGCCATATCAAGCCCACATGAGCCATGAAGGGACTCATTTGAGGCATTCACTATGTTGTTCCTAACCCTCTTAGCCAAGGGCTTAGGGATTAAGGACCATCCATGTGAATCACCTACATGAGTCAGGAGGTCAAGTCGGGTACGGGTGTGTTTTTTTTAGGAGGAGTGTGAAAGTGTAGTGTGTAGGTGTAGTGTATAAGTGTAGTGTGTGTGTAAGTCAGCCCCTCACCGCACTCGAGCCACCTGGAGCGGTCCTAAGGCCAAAAGTCCTATAGGAACTCATCTTTTAAACTTCCACATTTGATTTCAACCCTCTAGGTGATTAGGGGTCTACGATCAAGTTTGTGGGGTTTGCAGGGAGTTTAGAAGTGGTTTGAATTTCTAAAAGGTGGGTCTCAATTCTAATCCTCTAAGATAGTCAAAGGGAAAGCCTAAGGCTAGATCCTAAGCACTAAAAGAAGAAGAGAAGACCTCATCAAAAATGAGGTCAACAAGGTTCTTCGTCGTCTCGGATTTCTTTTGCTTCATTTGGTATGGTATTTTTGGAAAAGATTGTTTTCTTCGGAGGCGCGTAGTAGGCCGCATCTTCATGAATTCCAATCTCGTGTACGGAGAATGGTTGCAAGTCACCTTTGATGCACTGTTCCCCTCCTCCGTAATACTTTATGCATTGGTGCAGAGACGACGGCACCATCTGGTTTTCATGAATCCATGGTCGACCCAGAAGAGCATTGAACGATGTCTCAGAATCAATTATGTGGAATTTTGCGGTTGTCTTTGCTAAATCACCGGTCTTCATTAGTAGTGTTATCGATCCAAGAGCTCTTTCTCCTTTTTGATTGAAGCCTCTTAATAGCATCTTGTCTGCTTCAAGCTCGCGAGCGTCAATTTCCAAATATGCTAGCGTCCGAAGGTTCATTATCTTTATTGATGCTCCCGGATCAACCAACACTCTGGAGAGCGTAAACTTTCCAATTGTGACTGAAATGTACAACGGTCGGTTGTATCTGCTGTTCCCAGTAATAGATCATTGTCCGTGAAGGTAACACCTCACTGTTCTTTTAACGAGCAAACCTCGTCGAAGGAATTACCGGCCATTTGAGCTAAACAAATTTCTGGATCAAGTAAAGCCTTGATCAGAGCCTCTCTCATCTCCTTTGACAGGATCAGAGCGTCGTATATGCTTAGTTTGGCTGGTAGCTTCCTAAGATGGGCTAGCACGTTGTAGTTCACTTTATTACTATGTTCCTCAGGTTCTTCCCAAATGGACAATTCCGCTGCTGGGTGGCTCTTCCTGGGCAACCACCTGCTTACCTTTATCCTTCGGACCCATTCTCGGGGGCAGAACTTTTCCACTTCTTAAATTTACTTCAGTTATTTCTTCTGAGTTTGGTGTTGAATCTGCCGGTGTATCCTATTGAATTGGGACCACTGGCTTTTCTGGAGTTGCTTCGGTGTCTTATGGTTTTAATTCTATCGTGATCGAAGCTCCTCGGAACTCATAAATGGACTCGTTGCTTATCGAGCTTTCGTAGCCTCCTTTGTGAACATCTTCATCGTCGTGGTCGTCGAGGTCGTGTATGATTTGAGAATCGTTATTTGTACTGGAATCGAGATCTGGATTAAGCCGGTTGTCGTTAGTTACGTGATCGTTAGGGACAGTCAAAACGTAGCCAACGCCATAACCCTTATCATTATAAGATCCCGCCGGAGCGAGCAGATAATCATACAGAGTCAGGAGTTCGAGGGATTTCTCCCCCGAATCGGAAACAACCATCCTAGGATAAGCAGCCCCTAGTCTACCCTTCGGAGCCTCGGTCTTCTTTTCTTCCATGATCTTCTCCTCCTTCTGGGGTGGTTCTTCAATCGCAAGTGATAGTGCCGGCTCGACAGGTTTCAAACTCTGAGTTGAAGCGTGTACCGAACAGACTCGGATGTGATCCAAAATTTTCTTCGATGACTTTGTCCAGACAGTACTCCATCCATCATCAATCGTGTAAGGTTCTATCGGAACAATGGGATCCGTTGAAAAAACATTGACGGAACCTCCCTTCTGGGGTTCCTTCATGTATTCTTTTGGGATCGTTATGTTCCCTTTTCGGAGATTGTCATCAAGCCAACTCTTGAAAGTGATGCAATCCTCTATCTTGTGTCCAAGCATCTGGTGGTAAGGGCAATAGTTCGGATGATCTTTCTTATTGACTTCCTTCGGCTTCTTGGGCTCTGGCAGCTGAAAATCCAGTGTCTTCATTAAGCTGCGGAACGTCTTCGCTACTGCTTCAGTTTTGAATGGGTATTCTTTGTTTAGAAGTTCTCTTAAAGTACGTGATGATAGAGGTGGTTGTTCATAATGTTGATGCGACTGATAGCTCGGACGAGGTTGCTGATAATCCTGCTGAGGTTGCTGATAAGTCCGTTGTGGTGGTTGATAACTAGGTTGTGGCCGCTCTGACTGTATCTGCACTGGCTGCTTGCCCTTATCTACTGCCGCGACGATCCCGGACTTCTTTTCGAATGTTTTCACAGGCTTCTGCTTATCATTCTTGTCCGTGAAACTTAACTGTTTTGCCTCTTCTTGCAAGCTCCCGGCCTTGCTAAGCAACTTCTCGAAAGTCTTGATTGTAAATCCTTTAAGGAGAAGTGCTATCGGGCCATGGATACTTTTAAGCAGGATACCGACTGCATGTTGTTCTTGAAGCTGTGGTTCACATTTCATGCTTAAATTTCTCCATCGAAGTATGTAATCCACTAAAGTCTCGTTCGGCTTTTGCTGCTCCACCACTAGATCACCGATAGTGATGTGGTGTTGAGCCCCGGTAAATCTTTTCACGAAGAGATTTTCTAGTTCAGAAAAGCTCTTTACTGAACCGTTCGACAATTCTGCGTACCAGTCGAAGGCAATCCCTGATAAGCTGCTGACGAACTGGCGGACGAGTAAAGCATCGCTCCCATCGGCATTGCAGCAACTGGCACGAAAATGTGTGACATGCTGCTGAGGGTTTCCTGTTCCATCAAAAGTCTTAAACAGAGGTGGCACGAAGCCTTTCGGGTATTGAACCGCATCGAACTCTTCGGGGTAAGGTCTACCCGTCTGAATAGATGCTCCACTCTTGGATTGTGCTAAGGCTTCTCGCACCTGCTGTTCTACCATGTTTTTAATATCCTTTTCAGGGATCATGCTCTATGTAGAATCCATCTTTGGTAGTTTGTCTCCATTGACGGATGTGATTTCTTTTCCTCCATCTGCAATATGGATAATTTCTCGGGGTGTCTCTTTCTGAGGCTGGGCCTGACTCTGGAGAGTGGCTAAGGCAGCAGCCATCTCTTCCATCCTCTTTGCCATCTGGGAAATCGTATCATCTCTGTCCCGAAGTTGTGCTCTCAACATTTCCGGTTCATCTCTTCTCGCGGCCGCCGGAGCACCTTGTGAAGCTGATGATGCTCGTGTCTCAACCATGTTGATCTCGGCATACTCCTCATATATGAACTCTGATCAGTCAATTTCATCTCCTAATTCTTCTTCTCTTTCCTTTGCTAACCGTCGGATGTCAGTCCTTAACTTTTCCATGGCATCCTCTAGTGGCCCTTTCCGTACGGTCTCGCAGTTGTCTGGTGACAGTTGTTGAACTTCTTTTTCGGGAGTCTCCTTCATCGCAGTAGCACTTTCTTTCACTCGAGCATCCTGACGAGACTTTTCTTCTCAGAATATTCTTTTGGTCTTAGCTGACCGGTAATAGGTCGCCACACCATCCTTCTTGCAGCCGGAAGCCTAGGACTGGATGGTCTGTCGGCTATGTGCTGGAAGGTGGTATCCTCCCTAATTTGCAGCCCTGATACGATAACAGGTGAGCCTCTTTCATTAGTTCGGACTTTCTTCTTCGGTCTTTCTATGGCAGTGGCAGGCTCCATTCGTGGTCCGAGGTGGGATTTAATTGGCACTCGTCCTATCCTTCTCAGAATCTCTGACACAAGACATCCTTCCTTCCTGGCCAATTTCTCGACTAACGCTCGCAATCGGGTAAGCGGGGTAGCCTTGTTCTTCTTCTTCTTGCTATCATTGTAATATGTGGGCTGAGGTAACGCAGCAGCAATCCTTCTGACATCTTCCTCATTAGATGCGGCAGAGAGCAAGTGGAATCTACTTCCTTGTAACAGCGGCGAGTATTCTGGCAACAGCGGCAGGTATTTTAGCAGTTCTTCTTCTTTTTCTTCAGGAATTTCTTCTAGAAAAGCAACTTCAGCAATTCTAGCTTTCTTGGCTATCTTCCTGCTTCTATTTCTCCTTTGAGTCCGACTTAGGGGTGCAACTCTTGAACTGGACCCAATCTCAAAAATAGATGGTATTATAGCAAAGTCTGCACCCTCCACGGTGGCGGTGCTCATCACGGACTTGGATTTCCTTCCCCTTCGGCTTGCGTGAACTCGGGGTAGGTGCTGAGATGACTAGACCGGTGGGGGTAGAGACAACAGTCCTTCTACGAACAGTGGTACTCCTTTCAGCTGGAACCCTTTGCAGAAGAGGGAATTCTTGAGTCGACTTCAGGTTGAATCAATCACAGGCTCTTCAGTTTCTGACACTTTGTCCATTAGTGTGAAGAGAGTGACATCAGTAAACTTGATGTCTGTGTTGCCAAATCCTTGTCCGAAACGGATGATTCCATTATCGGGCAGCTCATCCTTGTAAACGGCGAAGTCCATTCCATTGGTGAAGGAGAAGATTAACTTTGGGGCAGTCATTTTCTGCAGGGCAGATTCCAAATGTCAGTCCTGAATTATGCTTCTTTTCATCGTAAAGTGTAGGACGAAAAAGAAAGAGTCCGAACACATTTTCGTTTATCTTAGTGTTTTTGTGATTTTAAAAGGATTTATTCATCGAAAGAGTCATTTATTAGAGGATTTGTTTATTAGGAATGGAATGTTTAAGGGTATAGAAAAGGTAAAGGATTCGATTTAGAATCAGAAAGGAAGAGAAAGTCTTATGGAAGACTTCTCAAGTCGAAGGACCGCTCCTAAACTAACAACTATTGGGGATCCACCCCACCTCAGAAAATAGGTAAAAGGATCTCGGAACCTCTCTATTTAGGGGTGTCTAAACAGTGGCTCCTAAATCCGAGAGAAGTTGGCTATACTCGTTCAAGACAGAAATGAACGGGGTATTCCAACGGAAGAATGGTAGTTTGGTCCACAAGGGGCATGGATTCACTACCGATTTATGAAAGCAAAACCATCTGATCAACATGGAGAGAGGAACTAGTCTCCAGCGGAGTCGCCAGAAGTTGTCGGCATATTTTTAGGTTTGTGTTGTATTTTTGAAAAGGGGTCGCCTACAGAAGTTGTCGGTGAATTTTTAATTTAATTTAAATATATAATTTGAAAAGTAGTATTTGATTTTGAAAATAATTTTAAATTTGAAAATCTTAAGATATGAAATCAAACCGAGCTCACGTCCCAAATAGTTTATATAAACGAGCACCGCATCACAAACCGTACATCTATCCCGGAGGATAGACACACTGCTTGATGATGGGGCTCGGTTAAATAAGCTAGAAGATTTGTGACATCTGTTTGGTCCGCGAACCAATTTTATAATCCGACAAGTTCCCCTGTTTAATATAAAAAATTAAACAGGGTTTATATTACCTGGGTTCTTAAAGTTCCCTATAAGGGCAAGCCCCTATAGTTAATTACATCTTAAATGACGAGAATCATTTAAGAAAACTCTCGATAATGATCAGTGGTTTTGCTCTCAAGAATTTCAAAGTTTAAGGCTTTCAAAGGATTGAATTTTGGAATTTCAATAGGAAATGGATCAAATTTGGAACAGTTCATTTCAGGAGTTCAAAGGATAAAAAGTAGGAGAAGCTGAGGATCCAAGAAGAATCTTGGCAACTTCCCAAACTATCCTATTATTTGGCTTCAATTTGGGAATTTATTTAATGTTGCAATCCTGCCAATTTTAATTAATTAGGACTTATATTCGTATGACACAGTCATGAAAATAGCCTCGAAGATGTGAGGGTTTATGTCATACCCAACGACTACCTTGGAGTCCTAAGACCGGTTAGGGCTTAATTTACATAACATGATTATGCAAATGCCTAACAAAAAGTTGAGGATTTACATTGCACTAAGAAAACTACCTCGAAATCCTACGGTTTGGTTGTTTAATTCTAGGAATGTTTAGCTGATGTAGAGTTGTTTTGCTGACGAAGATGGTCGTGCTGCCCACCATGCTACAAGCTCCTTGTTGTCGCAGAGGTTTAGTTTTAGAAGTCATAAATCAGTAGATGAGAGAAGTGTTTTAGTTTAGAGAAAATCTTAAAATCCAAGTGTTTTTAATATTTTAATTAAAACAAATCTTAAAGTTGTTTAAACAGAACCGATTATGATCCCACGGTTCCGTCATCCCGACACCGTTATTTTCATCGAATTCACTTATTCCAGATGAATTTGCTAAACTCAACTGAATGAGTT
The DNA here is from genome assembly GCA_022702705.1 of Papilionanthe hookeriana x Papilionanthe teres. Taxonomy (NCBI): domain Eukaryota; kingdom Viridiplantae; phylum Streptophyta; class Magnoliopsida; order Asparagales; family Orchidaceae; genus Papilionanthe; species Papilionanthe hookeriana x Papilionanthe teres. The sequence continues at coordinate 90,086,841 of CM040427.1, read as the reverse complement.
CCACACTTACATTTAAACCGTGGGAAATCCCGTTAGCAACACTTGGGTTACATCATCCGAGGTATTCCCAATCATTCAACGAGACGTTTTAATTTAGTTGCAATTGTAGTTTTGTTGTTCTGTTTGTTATTAAATTTTGAGTTGTTTTATATTTTGAAATGTTGTGGCGGTGATTTTTATCTTGTAATGACTTTTAATTTAGTTTTTGTTTCAGTTCAGGGACTATCCTAAAGGTTTTGGTTTTCATGCAACAGTTTTATTTAACATGCAAGAAAACTAAAGTACATTGCAATAAAGTAAATTGCAATAAAATAAAAGCGTACCTGGAGGGTCTTCCCGTCATCCCAAGCTGCACTTAAAACACATGTTAAGGCATTTAAATATTTCAACAAGTACCTAGGTAAAGCTAAGGGAAAGGTTTTGGTTGTCTACCAAAGTCATAATCCTATAGCTAGTCATCTCCTATGATGTCTAGATTCTTGTGTTTTAGTTTAAGGATGATTTTCTTCACCAAAGAAAAATTAAGTTCTATTGTTCTCATAAACATCCTATCATATTGAGGAAGTGCTTAAGACGAGTCTTAAACATCTTTTCAATATCTCTAGGATTGTTTTAAGTCCAAGGGAGTTTAATTATACAAGTGAATTAATCATCCAGGAGTTTAAGTTTTGTTCTCTTGCTCAGTGAACTAGGACATTTGAATATCCTATAAGTGAAGTAACACTTCACTTGATACCTCATTTAAGAGTTATAATAATAAGAGCTTTAAAAGGGCAAATCAACTTATTAGGTATTTTAATGTTTTAAACTTAATGATTTAATTTTAATTTTGACTTAATTATAAAAAATTAGTTTAAGTTTGGAATAGTGTTCAAGTTACTTTAGATTTAATTCTTAATGATTTCATTTAGGTTTGTTGTTAAATGATTTTAATTTAATTTAATTCAATTTAATTTTAATTCCATTTAATTTAATTTTAATTTAATTTGATTTGATTTTAATTTAATTTAATTTAATTTAATTTAATTTGATTTAATTTAATTTAATTTAATTTAATTTTAATTTAATTTAATTTTAATTTAATTTAATTTTAGTTTAATTTAATTTAATTTAAATTTGGATTATTATTTTATTTTTTTTAATTAAGAATTAAGTATTATTGAAGTGATTTATTTAGGGATTTTTAAATTAAAGAATAAATATCCTCTTCATAATATCCCTACTTAAATAATTCCAATTTCTATTATTCTTCCAAAATTTCAATTAATTAATTAATTAAAGTTTTATTTTAATTACATTTGAAATGATTAATAGGTTTCTACCCTCAATCATTTAAGTTTTAATCATCCAAAATCAGTTTAAAATCAAATATTTTACCCTCCCTTTTTGGTTAATCCTAAAATTTTAATTAAGGGTTGAAATTTTTAATTACCCTTTTTCCCTTCAAGGTTAATAATTCTATAACTCACTAAATTAAGCTCAAATGAACTTGAAATTTTTATGTAACCTCACTCACATGTCAATTAAGACATTAGAGGAGAAAATGTGATTTTTCTGTATTTAATTTATTCATGTAATTATTTTTAATGGAAAATGGGGGTTTTCAAGGAAAATTCAATAACATGAACAAGGAAATGTTTCTATCCTTAAGAAAATTATGGGATGTTTCTAATGACCAGAGGACCATTTGGACCAATTTTGGTGATTGTTTGAATATTATTTTATTTATTAGAATTATTTTGAGTTTTGGAGTATTAATTAATTGTAAAATAAAATTAAAGTTGAAAAATAGATTTTATATTTTTCTTAAATCTCTCTAACCTCAAGGAGTTCAAAGAAATAAATTTTGTATTTTTCTGATTTTTCTTTGATTTATTAGAATTATTTTAGTGAAAAAGGTTGGAAAATACATTTTTTAATATTAAAAGTTACATTAAGCCTTTAAAATTCAATATCTTATCCTAGGGACTTAAGAAAAATATTTGGTTTGTTCCTAAGTAATTAGAATTCAAAATGTGACATTTTGGTGATTTTTAATATTTTTATGTTTTTCATTATTTTTTAATTATTAAAAATATTAAAATAATGATAAAAATCAACTTTTTTAGAAAATTACAATTTTAATTTTCCTAAATTCCTCTGATATCAGAGAAGCACCAAAACCATTTTTGTGAATTTTTGAAAAGTATTTTGTTAGTTATGAATTTTTAAAGTTTAATTTTATCCATTTTGCTTATGAGGCTTAATCAACCCATTTGGTGGGGCTAATCAAGTCCAATTGACTTCAAATTTTTATGTGATGCTCCTCTGATCCCAAAGATCAGTGGAGAATTGTTTTCAAGTCAATTTAATGTGTGGATAACCTTAATTAATTAAAGTTCAATTTTGGGTGTTTAGGCCAATTAGGGTTGTTCCATGTGAATTAACTCAAAACCTATTTTTCTTAGGTTCCTCTGGTCATAAGAAACATCACCAAATTTTTCTGGAATTTATTTCTCAACATGCTAATTATTGTAATTAAAATACTCAAAATAGTAACATGCAATTGAAAAATCAATAACTTCCCATAGGGATGGCCTCTGACCTTGGAAAATTCAGGGAATGTTCCCAAGTTCAGAGGCTTTAAAAGCACTATGGTCTCATGCCATGGTGAATTGTCTATGTGCATGGAGAATTGAAAAAGTGCAGAGAGTAATTAAATCATTAAAAATAAAATACTAAATGAATTTAATTGATTTCTTTTCCACATTATTCTCCTCTGTTCACTGAGCAAGAGGGTATTTTTATTTTTATTTTTAGGATTTTTATACACAAAGTTATGGATTTTCTAAGTTCTGGTAATTAAATAAATCCATAAAATCCAATTTTTCTATTTATCTGAATCGGCGCCGCGTCATCCTTAGCATCTCCGAACAGCCACGCGGCGCTTTCTGGTTCTATGCCGCCATCCGACTCAGCGCTCCAGATTCCCGCGATTCATGTACCATCGCGCTGTCCGGCTCGATCCTGACCGTCCGCTCGATACACGCTCGATCCGACAGCTCATGATCATCGTCTACGACTGGTGTACACCCGTGACCGTCCACACTAAAACCCTAAGAACTCACTCGATTCTCAACAGATTTTTGTGTTCTTATGCTCTATGGATTCGTCTTGAAGAGACGAACACATCCATACGGTAAACATGCATTGAAATTAATTCATATAAAATGGAGAATCTCAAGGAGCTCGGGAGGAAGAGAGAGTTCATACCTTTGCTCAGAGAAGTGAAGCTTCGATCTGAGGGTTTTGTCACATTCGATTGGGTCCAATCAAGCTCCAGATGAAGTCCCTTGGCCTGGTGAATTGCCTAGGTACAAAATTGACCACAGCCGATCACAAAGCTTGGAGGCTGGAAGCAATGGCTGGCCCGGTGAGGGGGCTTTTGCTGGGAAACTTCTCCTTTTGGTATGGTGAAGGTGTAGAGTCAATCAATTTGAGGATTGACTCACTGTGGTGAAGTGTCCTGGTTTTGGGCTTAAATTTCAACTCTGAAATTGAGCTCACAGAGAGGAAATGGCAGGGGGATTTCAGTGGGGATCAAGTTCTCCAGGTGTGGGGGAGAGTCTGGAATGATTTTGGCAGAGTTTCTGTATGGTTTGTTTTAGTCTCCTATTTGGCCGAGAGGGGGTGGTGTTTAAATAGGAATGGCTGTAGGGCCTCCCAGGGGGATTTAGGGGTTGGGATTAGCTGCTCTGATGAGGAGAAGAACAGCCATGGTGGCCATTGGGCATGGGGCAACTCAGCAAGGGAGAATTTCAATGTGGGCTCAAATGGGAGCTCTCGGGTGTGGTGTTTTCTGGCGGCCCAGGTGGTTGGCCGGCAGGCATGGGTCACCCTCAGGGTCAGGAGGTCCAGGGCTTGATGTTTGTGAGTTTACTTGGCTGTTTCCATGTGTAAGGTGGTTAGATCAAAATGGAATGGGGGCATGGCTTCTTTGTCTTGGTTTGTGTCAACCCATGTGTTTGGGCTGGGTTCACCTCTCCATGACCTGATTTTAGGCTGAGAAAAAGTGGTTTAGGTCAGCTTAATCAGTGGGGAAGGGTCACCATCCAAGTACAATTAAGCTTAAGCAAGGTTTAGTGGAATCATGGGAGTGGCTAAACCACTTAAGGGAACATGGAAAGAGCTCCCTCCTATTGCCATCTTGGGTATGGTGAAGTGTCCAAGGCTCTCATGGCTCTCATGTGGCTCATGCATGGCTTCATGGCTCCATTTGGCTTGGGAAAAGTTAAGTCAACTTTCATGAGGAAGGGTTTTGTGATTTTTGGCATTTTGGTGAGAATTGTCATGTGGCTAGAATTGGAATGGTTTGATGATAAATTAGGACTTTAGAAATGATTTTAAGTTGAATGTAAGATGAGGGAGAGTGTCATATGGACTTTAGGATGGGTATGGGCTTTTAAAATTTGGTAAAGGTGGTCTTTTATAATGGTTTAAGGGAGTGGGCCTTCATGTTTCAAAATGGGCTTTTAGATTAAAAGTTTGTAAAGGGCCATGTCAAATAAATGTTGGGTTTGGTTTAGGGATGTGTCATGAGTGATTTGAAGCAAGTTTGAGGTGATTTGGAATTGGATTGGGTCTAATTTGGGTCTCCTTGGTTATAGAGTCCAAATGGGTCAAAATGAGCTACCTTGGGCAAAAGTTGGGCTAATGTTGAAATTGATGTAAAATTAATGTTGGTAAATGTTTATGGGGGTGTTACAAATAGGTTTCAACTTTTTTTGGGTTTTGATTTTGGGATTTGGGCCCATTTGGGTTAGGTTTGGGTGTAGGCCCATTTAAGGAGTTTTGGGTTTGGGTTGAAATTGAGTAAGGTTTGGGTCCAAATTTTGGGAAAATCATGTTAGTGTTTTGTTTGTGGGGATGCTAGGAAGGTTTTAGAAAAGATTTGGGTCAAATTGGGATTGAATTGGGTTGGTTTGAGCTAGGTTTAGGTTATGGGTCAAAATTGGGCCTTAAGCTTAAAAATGAAATTGGATTCAAATGCCAATCAAATTGGGCTTTATTTTGGTCTAGATTGATATTGAGGATATTGAATTGAAGTTTAGAATTGAATTCGATCAAAATTGAGGTCAATTGGGGTGATTTGGTTTGACATTGGGTTCATTTGGGTTTAAAATGGGCTAAATTGGGGGTTTTGGTAAAAGTGAGGTAAATTGACAAAACTGGCCCATGGTGTAGTTGGACAAAATGAAATTGGGAATATTTGGGATTTTTTGAAATTTTCTAGGAATTTTCTGAATTTTTGGATTTTTGGGTCAAGAGTGGCATTTTGGTAATTTGGAGGGTATTGGGGGTATTTTTGGAATTTTTGGTATTTTTGACTGGAGATGGTCAATTTGAGTGGGGGGAAATGTTTAGGATTGATTTTGAGGAATTTTGGGTAATTTAGGTGATTTTGCAAATTTGGGGTAGTTCCAAGGGCATTTGGTAGGTTTGATGGGTGTAGGGGTCCCGGGGGTCAAAAATTGAAATTTTGGAAAAATGAAGATTGATCAAATTTGAGCAAAGTGGAATCACTTTGGTTGAGCCATGAAGTCATATTAAGCCAATATGAGCCATGAGAGGACTCATTTGAGGCATTCACTATGTTGTTCCTAACCCTCTTAGCCAGGGGCTTAGGGGTTAAGGATCATCCATATGAATTACTTACATGAGTCAGGAGGTCAAGCTAGGCATGAATAATTTTACGATTTGGAATGTGTGTGTGAGAGTGTAGTATATGTGTAAGTCAGCCCTCACCGCACTGTGCCATCCAGTGGTATTCCTAAGGCCACAAAGTCCCATAGGGAACTCATCCTTTAAACCTCCACATTTGATTTCAACCCTCTAGGTGATTAGGGGTCTACAATCAAGCTTGTGGGGTTTGCAGGGAGTTAAGAGGTGTTTGAATTTCTAAAGGGGTGGGTTCCACTTCTAGTCCTCTAAGATTAGTCAAAGGGAAAGCCTAAGGCTAGATCCTAAGAACTAAGGAGAGAGAAGAGAAAAGACCTCATCAAAAATGAGGTCAACAAATGGACCCCCCAATAGGTGGGGTGTGCTAACCAAGCACACCGCGCGTATTGGCGTTGATAAAAGAGATCAATAAAACCAACACAGATGTCCAAGTGACAAACTTAGGACAAAGTAGAAGAATTTCCGCTGGGGAGTATCGAGTATATCTCCAAGACTGGAGATTCCTGAACTCTCGCTGGGGAATGGAAAAGGAGGTGAATTCCAAATCACAAGATCTGGGGATTTCAATTTAGATTTCATTTCATTTTATGTTCAAGTTTTGATGTGTAAATTTAGATTTCAAGTTTTAATTTGGATTAAAGTTTGATTTAAAATCAATTTTTTGACTTGAAATGAGAGTTGAAACCTAGGTTTCAATCTCAGGATTGCGAAGAGAACTAGAATTTAGGTACCAACCCCGAAGTGAGAATCAGAGTTTAAGTATCGACGAAAAAAGGATGAGAATCAGATTTTAGGTATTGATCTCGAGAGAGTGAGATTTGAAATTTAAGTATCAATCCCGAAAGATGAGAATCAGAATTTAGGTACTTATCTCGGAATGAGAACTAGAATTTAGGTACTAGTTTCGAAATGAGAGCTGGAATGTAGGTACCAGTCTTGGAAGTTTAGAATTGAAATTTTGGTATTAATTCGAGATAGAATCACAATTTAGGTACCGATCTCGAAATGAGAACTGGAATGTAGGTACCAGTCTCAGAAATTTTGAATTGAAATGTAGGTATCAATTCGAATGAGAATTGAAATGTAAGTATTGATCTCGAAATGAGAACTGGAATGTAGGTACCAGTCTCGGAAATTTTGAATTGAAATGTAGGTATCAATTCAGATGAGAATCAAAATGTAGGTATCGATCTCGAAATGAGAACTGGAATGTAGGTACCAGTCTCAGAAATTTTGAATTGAAATGTAGGTATCAATTCGAATGAGAATCGAAATGTAAGAATCGATCTCGAAATGAGAACTGGAATGTAGGTACCAGTCTCAGAAATTTTTGAATTGAAATGTAGGTATCAATTCAAATGAGAATCGAAATGTAGGTATCGATCTGAAAATGAGAACTGCAATGTAGGCACCAGTCTCGGAAATTTTGAATTGAAATGTAGGTATCAATTCGAATGAGAATCGAAATGTAAGTATCGATCTCGAAATGAGAACTGGAATGTAGGTACCAGTCTCGGAAATTTTGAATGGAAATGTAGGTATCAATTCGAATGAGAATCGAAATGTAAGTATCGATCTAGAAATGAGAACTAGAATGTAGGTACCAGTCTCGAAAATTTTGAATTGAAATGTAGGTATCAATTCAGATGAGAATCGAAATGTAGGTATCGATCTCGAAATGAGAACTGGAATGTAGGTACCGATCTCGAAAATTTTGTACGGGAGTCAGAATGTAGGTACCGATCCCAAAATGAGGACCGGAATGTAGGTACCAGCCTCGGAAAGTTGTACGGGAGTCAGAATGTAGGTACTGATCCCAAAATGAGGACTGGATCGTAGGTACCAGCCTCGGAAAGTTGTATGTATGAAGAAGGACCCAGTCTCATGCCATCGGAAACAAATTGAACAGAGTTTGTAGCTTCGTGTCAATAGACCTAGTCGATCTTCCTACAAGAGGGAAAAGAGATCACAGAAAATCAATGGATTTCGATTGTGAAGAAAAGGTGTAAGATTTTGAAGTTGAAGTGTGGGCCTCCCGTGAGGAAGAACCATCCCGGAAAAGGAGTTTGAAGTAGATTTGATTTGAAAAGAACTGGAGGATTTGAAAAGATGGATTTAGATTGAAATTCAATTTGAGATTCATTCTCATTTTGTTTGTCTTTTAGCGATCCAATTTTATTTTTGTTATTCATTTGATGTTCATGTGAATTTGGAGTTCGTTTTAACATTTGGATTTCTTTTTTTTAAGGGGGAGAATTTTCATTTATTTTCCTTTTCTTTTCTGTTCTTTGTTCAAAGTTCATTTAACTCTAATGGTGTTTCCCAGTCAATTTGCACAAAAAGAGGTGAAGGCTAAATTGTGACATAGTCACTTTCATTCCAATCTTTTTGAAGATACAGCATACAACTTGATCTGAAATATATCTCATACAATCCATGACTCAAAACGGACTATGTATGATTCTTGTTGATCCATCCAAAAAGTATCCGTCAAAAATCCATGTTCGAATAATGAGATACACGGTCAATAACATCACCTTCCAAGCCATCCTTGGCGGGAATGCCGCATGGATGTGTATTGGAGGTGTGCTTATTTCCCGTGTAACTCACGACTCGTAGGGCCGCAGACTCTCCAGTCTCGGATCCGGCCGGAAGTGGTAAGGTGCCTTTCGTCGTCCATCCTTCTAAAAGTGACGGAGATCCGCTCCACCGGTACTCCCGTATACAATGTTTTGCGATGTCTCGCTCCATTTCCTTGTAATATCATGACGGAACCTACCGGAAGTGGTAACTCCACCGGCCCTCGAACTTACCCGGGCCTCGCTATCCGGAGGTCGGATCCGAACATGATATTGCATTGGTTGACGAACGAAACCGTGCGAAAGGTCCGACAAAGTCATGGTGGTCTATGTGTGGAAGTATGCGATCGCCCTTCCGATAAATGTTGATGATGCAACTGTTGGGTATGCACTCTGCTGGCAGTACCCTCCACGTTATCATTCTTTTCACCATTCTTTAAATTATCCTCGGCATTGGATCCACCTCACCGTGACGGAGTATCCCTGGTTGATTTCCTTTTCTGTCCTCTGTGAAGTTATAGCAACATCCGCATTGTATTGTGACTCTTCCTTTCCCTGGCATCCATTTTCGGGGTTCCGAATAAGTCTTTTCTCTCAGACGGCCTGCTCGACCCATCTTCTGAAGTTCTAAGATGCAATCCACAATCTGCTGTTGCTCGTACTCTGAGAATACACCTGTGTGTAACTCGAGGCCTTCCAAAATGTTGATTCTCTTGCCTCTAATCCTTTCAAAGTATTCGAAAGTCTTTTTCTCAACATTTTGCATTCTTTCTAGTTCATATTCTGGGATGATCTGCAAGTGACGAGGCCTAGTAACGTATTGCGGGATGTATGGCTCAATCCCGTCACGTTCTCCTGCATACCTTGGCTCCTCGAGGATTGTCTCTGTCGGGACATCCTCCAGGGTTTCTTTTGTAATAAGGTTTCTTACCACTAGTGGCTCTGTCTGGCGTCGTGGTAATCTCTCTGCCTCTGATCTTCTTAGAGTTCCCCTTATCTTTTCTGTTGTTCTCGGAGCTTGCTCCCTCTTTTCAGGTTCCTGATGAACCGGTATCTTTGAAATGTGTGTGTCGGCGAAGGTGGCTATTTCCTCGTGTTGATCTTCTGTTAGTTTAGTCAACATCTTGCGGATACGGCGATTCTTATTCCTTCTTTGGGTAGCAGTGAGAGTAGCTCTCCTTACCCCTTGAATTTCTGCGGGCGCAGCGCTGACGAGCCTGCCCTCTGCCGTGGCAACTACAGACTTGATTTTCATACTTTCCTCGGTGTTTGTCTTTCTTTTCTTGTTGCTGGATTGGTAGCTTGGGCCACCCATCTTCATCACTGTCTAGCTATGAAGCTCTTCTCGGTCCACTGGGACCCAATCATTTTCTTCGTACTGTAGGCTGGCCGGTGTGAAGTCGGAATCAATTTCTATCATCGCTCCATCCTTCACCCTCTTTTCATCGAGTGCGAGACTCACGCCATTTTTAAAGTTTAGGACCAACCGCCCGTTCGACATTTCCCTGCGAAAAAGACAAGGAAAGGATCGAGGCTGTACTAAGAACAAGAACATTAAGAAAATATTTATCACTGAAGATTCTTATTCACTTATTTTAATTTAAAGGAAGTAGGAAGAGATGAGAAAATATCAGGAATGAATGGATTTAAAAGGAAAGATTGACATTTTATTATTACGATTTCCCATGTTTTCTTTTTTTAACATTTTCGTTGATGAGATTATTTTTTATCATCCATTTTATTTTGTTTTGGGTTCGGACCCAACTCACAAAGTGATTACTTCACCCGTGTTTCTAGGGATAAGATTCTATTTTAGAGGCCACCCTTCGAAACATCGAAGTTGCGTAATACTTCTTTAAATACCGTCCATTGATTGGAAGCATAGGTCGTTCTCCATGGCAATTCACAAGCCGGTAGGAACCTCCCCGAGTAGATCGTCTCGACCACGAACGGCCCTTCCCATGTTGGTTCAAATTTACCTCCCATCTTGCGATGTGCAAGAATATGTCTTCTGAGAACAAGAACTAAGTCACCAACTTTGAAAGTTCTTGGGCGGACCAGTTTATCATGGACCTAGATCATCTTAGCTTGGTACAGTTCCAAATTTTGCTGCGCCGCAAGTCTTTTCCCTTCCAAGCTTTCTAGTTCTTCCCGTCGTAATCTGGCATTTTCTTCTGTAGTAGTTTTATTTGCAACTGGAATTCTGAGTGATGGAAACTGGACTTCCAATGGTAACACTGCCTCGGACCCGTACACTAAAGCGTAAGGCGTAGACTGAGTAGGAGTCCTAAAGTCGTCTTGTAGGCCCATAAGGCTTCTAACAACTTCTCGTGCCAATTTCTCTTGTTGTCGTCCAAAGTTTTCTTTAGAATTTGAACGAGAGTTTTATTAATAGCCTCGGCCAAGCCGTTTGCTCTTGGATAGTAGATTGTTGAGTATCGCCAATCGATCCTGTGTCTTCTGACAAAATTGTTGATTTTTGTGCTTCTGAATGCGGACCCATTATCTGAAATGATTCTGCGCGGTACCCCAAAAAGGTAGACAACTTGATTTTTGAAAAACTGTAGCACGTGGTGTGCCTTTACTTCTCTGAGTGGAACTCGCCTCGCCCATTTAGAAAAGTAGTCTGTAGATGCAAGGATGAAGCGATGTCCTCTTGAAGAAGGCGGTTCTATCGGACTCACTATATCCGTGCCCCAACACTCAAATGGCCACGACGCAATTGTCGGATGTAGCACATTTGGAGGTCGGTGTAGAACCACTCCGTGCACTTGGCACTGGTGACAGCTCTTGGCGACTTTCATACAATCGGTCATCATTGAGGGCCAGTAGTACCCTAGTCTTTTAATCTTCATTTTCATTTTTGGACCCGACTGATGAGCGCCACAAAGTCCTGAATGCACTTCTTTGACAATTTCACGAGCCTCGGACCCGCTCATGCATCTTAACCACATCTGATCAAAAGACCTTCTGTATAATGTATTGTTTATTAATGCGTAAGACAGAGTTCTTTTCTTTATTTGATGGGCTAATGACTTATCGTCTGGTAATTTACCTGTTTGCAGGTAGTCTATTAGCAGTCGACGCCAATCTTTTGTGTTTTCCATCACTGCTGCAACTGATTCCTCTACTTTTTCTGATTTCTGTATCATATCCATGTCGAGCTGTGATAGGACCTGTCGTCCTTGAACTGACACTTCAACTGACTCATCTTATAAGCAGGCAAATTCTTTTGCAAGGCGAGCTAGCGCATCTGCGAGAGCATTTTCTTTTCTGGGGATCTTGTAGATCGTTACATTCGGAATTTGTTCCAACAGTTTCATGGCATACTGAAAGTATTGCTCGAGTCTTGGCTTTAAAATTCTGTATTGTCCGGCGACCTGTTGAATGATCAACTGAGAATCTCCGTAGATGTTGATGTCTATTATTCCCATTTGAATGGTTAGTTCTAGTCCCGTTATGAGGGCGTCGTATTCGCCTCGTTGTTTGTGCACGGCTCGTTAAGTGGTAGGAGTATCTTAACATCCCCCGCTCCGGTGTTATAAAGATTAGTCCGATTCCTGCCTTACCGGGCACTATCGTTTGCAATTCTTTGTCTTTCTGTGCTGAGGACGCACCGTCGAAGTATAGTTCCCAACGTTGATCATCAGGGTCTTCTAGATTCATTATCTGCTCATCAGGTAAGTCGTCATCGAGAGGCGAATCTGCTGGTAAAGGGTGTGCTGCAAGGAAGTCAGCTAGTACTTGTCCCTTTACGGCGCGAAGAGTAACGAAAGTTAAGTCAAATTGCAATAGTATCATTGACCACCTGGCAAGTCTGCCAGAAAGCGTCGGTCGGGTCATCAAATATTGCAACGGATTAACTCTCAAAATAAGGTTAACCTTATAAGAAAGCATGTAATGCCTGAGCTTCTGTGCGGCGAAGATCAGGGCCAAACAATGTTTCTCAATAGAAGGATACTTTACTTCCGTTGGGATTAGACGACGGCTTAAGTAGTAGAGAGCATTTTCTTTTCCCTCATCAGTGACCTGGCCTAGCAGGGCTCCAAGGGAGTCGTCTAAAGCCGCGGTATAAAGTATCGACGGTCTACACCGAGACCGGGGTTGCTAAGACAGGAGGTGTCATTAAGTATCGTTTGATGTCATCGAAGGCATGTTGACATCCGGAATCCCAAGTAAACTTGGCATCCTTCTTAACCAAAGCGAGAAAAAGGCTGACACCTTCCTGACAAATTCGATGTAAAGCGTCGAAGATATGCCAACTTTCCATGAAAGGATCGTAGCTGTTTCAAGGTTTTAGGAGGTGGCATTTCTAAGATAGCTTTAATCTTTTCCAGATCAATTTCAATCCCGCGATGTCGGACAACAAATCCTAAGAATTTCATGGAGGTGACGCCAAAGGCGCATTTTAAAGGATTCATCTTAAGGTTGTATTGTCTTAGTCGCTCTAAAACAATTCTCAAATCATACAGGTGATCTTCCTTCAGTTTGCTTTTGATGACCACATCGTCCACGTAGCATTCAACTTGGTTGTGAATGAGATCATAAAAATCTTTGTCATTGCTCTTTGATATGTTGCTCCTGCGTTCTTTAGTCCGAATGGCATTACTGTGTAGCAATACACTCCGATCGGCGTTCTGAATGCCGTGAGCTTTTCGTCTTCTGGTGCCATCTTTATCTGGTTGTATCCCGATGATCCATCCATGAATGAGAATATTTCATGTGTTGAAGCGATGTCTATCATCGGTTACGGGATTGGTAGTGGAAATTCATCCTTTGGACATGCTTTATTTAAATCCCCGAAGTCTACGCAGATTCCGATCCGACCATTTTTCTTTCGACTTGGTACCACGTTGGCTAACAAGTTGGGTATTGTTCTTCACGGACAAATTTAGCGTCTATTAGCTTCTTGACTTCGGCTATTACTTGTTGCTCAATTTTTAGACGCATTCTTCTGGGAGCTTGTCTGACTGGAATAGAAGTAGGATCAACTCCTAACTTGTGAACTGCGACTTCTGGAGCTAATCCTGGCATTTTGTCGTAACTCCAAGCAAAACAGTCCTTGAATTCCATTAATAGCTTGATTATTTCATTGGAGTTTTCTTTATTGAGTAAGGAGCAAACAAAGGTTGGCCTAGGCTCTTCGCTAGTACCTAAGTTAACTTCCATTAACTCGTTTCTTGTAGATTTGATTTCTTCTTTGAATTCTGGTGGAGCATCTCCGATTGGTAGATCTTCGAGGTCCTCTCAAGCTTCCAAGCAGTCTTTATTAGGTTCGCAAGTGACAACCAAGCAAAATTCCATATCGTCAACTGAACCTACTGTGCCGAATCCGAGACCATGTTTTGAATTGGGAGGCCGACCGGCATTATTACATAGTCTTTCAAAATGTTGTGATTGGCCTTTTGTCCATTGTCGAGGTAAGACACCACGTTGAATTAAATTTTGAACACAGGGAGAGTACCACTCAAAAGGTAGTTCCATTAATTCAGATGAAGTAACATCTTCAAATTGTATATCTTTTTCAGTATTGGAAGAAGAAGCACCACGGTAAAACTTGATTGGCTTAGTACCACCACCATGTACTTCCTCGACCACCATACACTCGATCTTATTAGAATGGATCAGGGTCAGGGTCATAGTATGCACATAATGGTTAATCTTCTCGTACATTGATTTATATTCTTCATTCTTTTCATCTTCGAGAGAGATCTTGAACTGTGGTTTCTTCTGATTTATTGTTGCTGCTTCTTTCTTGATTTCTTCTTCTTCTTCGGAGGTGTTCTCCCAATCAACATCGATGGCCGGTTTCTTTTGTCCAACCGTTCCGATATTTCTTCCACGTCCTCGTCCCCGGCCTCGACCTCGAGTGCGAGTTCTGGAGAAATCTTCACCATCTCACCGTAAGGGAGTGGTGAGTGACTGTTGAACTAGAACTTCAGGTTCTTCTTCGTCTCGGATTTCTTTTACTTCATTTGGTATGGTATTTCTGGAAAAGATTGTTTTCTTCGGAGGCGCGTAGTAGGCTGCATCTTCATGAATTCCAATCTTGTGTACGGAGAATGGTTGCAAGTCACCTTTGATGCACTGTTCCCCTTCTTCGTAATACTTTATACATTGGTGCAGAGACGACGGCACCATCCAGTTTTCATGAATCCATAGTCGACCCAGTAGAGCGTTGAACGATGTCTCAGAATCAATTATGTGGAATTTTGCGGTTGTCTTTGCTAAATCACCGGTGTTTATTAGTAGTGTTATCGATCCAAGAGCTCTTTCTCCTTTTTGATTGAAGCCTCTTAATAGCATCTTGTCTGCTTCAAGCTCGCGAGCGTCAATTTCCAAATATTCTAGCGTCCGAAGGTTCATTATGTTGATTGATGCTCCCGGATCAACCAACACTCTGGAGAGCGTAAACTTTCCAATTGTGACTGAAATGTACAACGGTCGGTTGTGATCTGCTGTTCCCAGTAATAGATCATTATCTGTGAAGGTAACACCTCGCTGTTCTTTTAACGAGCAAACCTCGTCGAAGGAATTACGGGCCATTTGAGCTAAACAAATTTCTGGATCAAGTAAAGCCTTGATTAGATTCTCTCTCATCTCCTTTGACAGGATCAGAGCATCGTATATGCTTAGTTTGGCTGGTAGCTTCCTAAGATGGGCTAGCACGTTGTAGTCCACTTTATTACCTTGTTCCTCGGGTTCTTCCCGAGTGGGCAATTCCTCTGCTGGGGTTGGCTCTTCCTGGGCAACCACCTGCTTACCTTTATCCTTCGGACCCATTCTCGGGGGCAGAACTTTTCCACTTCTTAAATTTACTTCAGTTATTTCTTCTGAGTTTGGTGTTGAATCTGCCGGTGTATCCTCTTGAATTGGGACCACTGGCTTTTCTGGAGTTGCTTCGGTGTCTGATGGTTCTAATTCTATCGTGATCGGAGCTCCTCGGAACTCATAAATGGACTCGTTGCTTATCGAGCTTTTATAGCCTCCTTTGTGAACATCTTCTTCGTCGTGGTCGTCGAGGTCGTGTATGATTTGAGAATCATTATTTGTACTGAAATCGAGATTCGGATTAAGCCGGTTTTTGTTAGTTACGTGATCGTTAGAGACAGTCAAAACGTAGCCAATGCAATAACCCTTATCATTATAAGATCCCACCAGAGCGAGCAGATAATCATACAGAGTCAAGAGTTTGAGGGATTTCTCCCCCAAATCGGAAACAACCATCCTAGGATAAGCAGCCCCTAGTCTACCCTTCGGAGCCTCGGTCTTCTTTTCTTCCAAGATCTTCTCCTCCTTCTGGGGCGGTTCTTCAATCGCAAGTGATAGTGCCGGCTCGACAGGTTTCGAACTCTGAGTTGAAGCGTGTACCGAAGTAGCCAGGATTTGATCCAAAATTTTCTTCGATGACTTTGTCCAGACAGTAGTCCATCCATCATCAGTCGTGTAAGGGTCTATCGGAACAATGGGATCCGTTGAAATAACATTGACGGAACCTCCCTTCTGGGGTTCCTTCATGTATTCTTTTGGGATCGTTATGTTCCCTTTTCGGAGATTGTCATCAAGCCAACTCGGAAAGTGATGCAATCCTCTATCTTGTGTCCAAGCATCTGGTGGTAAGGGCAATAGTTCGGATGATCTTTCTTATTGACTTCCTCCGGCTTCTTGGGCTCTGGCAGCTGAAAATCCGGTGTCTTCATTAAGTTGCGGAACATCTTCGCTACTGCTTCAGTTTTGAATGGGTATTCTTTGTTTAGAAGTTCTCTTAAAGTACGTGACGAACGAGGTGGTTGTTCATAATGCTGATGCGACTGATAGCTCGGACGAGGTTGCTGATAAACCTACTGAGGTTGCTGATAAGTCCGTTGTGGTGGTTGATAACTAGGCTGTGGCCGCTCTGACTGTATCTGCACTGGCTACTTTCCCTTATCTACTGCCGCGACGATTCCGGACTTCTTTTCGAATGTTTTAACAGGCTTCTGCTTATCATTCTTATCCGCGAAACTTAGCTCTTTTGCCTCCTCTTGCAAGCTCCCGGCCTTGCTAAGCAACTTCTCGAAAGTCTTGATTGTAAATCCTTTAAGGAGAAGTGCTATCGGGCCAAGGATACTTTTAAGCAGGATATCGACTGCATGTTGTTCTTGAAGCTGTGGTTCACATTTCATGCTTAAGTTTCTCCATCGAAGTATGTAATCCACTAAAGTCTCGTTAAGCTTTTGCTGCTCCACCACTAGATCACCGATAGTGATGTGGTGCTGAGCCCCGGCAAATCTTTTCACGAAGAGATTTTCTAGTTCAGAAAAGGTTTTTACTGAACCGTTCGGCAATTCTGCGTACCAGTCGAAGGCAATCCCTGATAAGCTGCTGACGAACTGGCGGAAGAGTAAAGCGTCGCTCCCACCGGCATTGCAGCAACTGGCACGAAAATGTGTGGCATGCTGCTGAGGGTTTCCTGTTCCATCAAAAGTCTTAAACAGAGGTGGTACGAAGCCTTTCGGGTATTGAACCGCATCGAACTCTTCGGGGCAAGGTCTACCCGTCTGAATATATGCTTGACTCTTGGATTGTGCTAAGGCTTCTCGCACCTGCTGTTCTACCATGTTTTTAATATCCTTTTCAGGGATCATGCCATGTGTAGAATCCTCGTTGGTAGTTCGTCTCCATTGACGGATGTGATTTCTTTTTTCTCCATCTGCAATATGGATAATTTCTGGGGGTGTCTCTTTCTGAGGCTGGGCCTGACTCTGGAGAGTGGCTAAGGCGACAGACCATCTCTTCCATCCTCTTTGCCATCCGGGAAATCGTATCATCTCTTTCCCGAAGTTGTGCTCTCAACATTTCCGGTTCATCTCTTCTCGCGGTCTTCGGAGCACCTCGTGAAGCCGATGATGCTCATGTCTCAACCATGTTGATCTCGGCATACTCCTCATCTATGAACTCGATGAGTCAATTTCATCTCCTAATTCTTCTTCTCTTTCCTTTGCTAACCGTCGGATGTCGGTCCTTAACTTGTCCATGGCATCCTCTAGTGGCCCTTTCCGTACGGTCTCGCAGCTTGTCCGGTGACGATTGTTGAACTTCTTTTCGGGAGTCTCCTTCATCGCAGTAGCACTTTCTTCTGACTCGAGCATCCTGACGAGACTTTTCTTCTCAGGACATTGTTTTGGTCTTAGTTGTCCGGTAATAGGTCGCCACACCATCCTTCTTGCAGCTGAAAGCCTAGGACTGGATGGTCTGTCGTCTATGTGCTGGAAGGTGGTATCCTCCCTAATTCGCAGCCCTGATACGATAACAGGTGAGCCTCTTTCATTAGTTCAGACTTTCTTCTTCGGTCTTTCAATGGCAGTGGCAGGCTCCATTCGTGTTCCGAGGCGGGATTTAATTGGCACTCGTCCCATCCTTCTCAGAATCTCTGACACAGGACATCCTTCCTTCCTGGCCAATTTCTCGACTAACGCTCGCAATCGGGTAAGCGGGGTAGCCTTGTTCTTCTTCTTCTTGCTATCATTGTAATATGCGGGCTGAGGTAACGCAGCAGCAATCCTTCTGGCATCTTCCTCATTAGATGCGGCAGAGAGCAGGTGGAATCTACTTCCTTCTAACAGCGGCGAGTATTCTGGCAACAGCGGCAGGTATTCTGGCAGTTCTTCTTCTTTTTCTTCAGGAATTTCTTCTAGAAAAGCAACTTCAGCAATTCTAGCTTTCTTGGCAATCTTCCTGCTTCTATTTCTCCTTTGAGTCCGAGTTAGGGGTGCAACTCTTGAACTGGACCCAATCTCAAAAATAGATGGTATTGTAGCAAAGTCTGCACCCTCCACGGTGGCGAGTGCTCATCACGTACTTAGATTTCCTTCCCCTTCGGCTCGGCGAACTCGGGGTAGGTGCTGAGATGACTAGACCGGTGGGGGTAGAGACAACAGTCCTTCTACGACCAGTGGTACTCCTTTCAGCTGGAACCCTTTGCAGGAGAGGGAATTCTTGAGTCGAATTCAGGTTGAACTCAATCACAGGCTCTTCAGTTTCTGACACTTTGTCCATTAGTGTGAAGAGAGTGACATCAGTAAACTTGATGTATGTGTTGCCAAATCCTTGTCCGAAACGGATGATTCCATTGTCGGGCAGCTCATCCTTGTAAACGGCGAAGTCCATTCCATTGGTGAAGGAGAAGATTAACTTTGGGGCAGTCATTTTCTGCAGAGCAGATTCCAAATGTCAGTCCTGAATTATGCTTCTTTTCATCGTAAAGTGTAGGACGAAAAAGAAAGAGTCCGAACACATTTTTGTTTATCTTAGTGTTTTTGTGATTTTAAAAGGATTTATTCATCGAAAGAGTCGTTTATTAGAGGATTTGTTTATTAGGAATGAAATGTTTGAGGGTATAGAAAAGGTAAAGGATTTGATTTAGAATCAGAAAGGAAGAGAAAGTCTTATGCAAGACTTCTCAACTCGAAGGACCGCTCCTAAACTAACACCTATTGGGGGTCCACCCCACCTCAGAAAAGAGGTAAAAGGATCTCGGAACCTCTCTATTTAGAGGTGTCTAAACAAATGGCTCCTAAATCCGAGAGAAGTTGGCTATACTCGTTCAAGACAGAAATGAACGGGGCATTCCAACGGAAGAATGGTAGTTTGGTCCACAAGGGGCATGGATTCACTACCGATTTATGAAAGCAAAACCATCTGATCAAAATGGAGAGAGGAACTAGTCCCCAGCGGAGTCGCCAGAAGTTGTCGACATATTTTCAGGTTTGTGTTGTATTTTTGAAAAGGGGTCGCCTACAGAAGTTGTCGGCGAATTTTTAATTTAATTTAAATATATAATTTGAAAATTAGTATTTGATTTTGAAAATAATTTTAAATTTGAAAATCTTAAGATATGAAATCAAACCGATCTCACGTCCCAAATAGTTTATATAAACGAGCACCGCATCACAAACCGTAAATCTATCCCGGAGGATAGACACACTGCTTGATGAAGGGGCTTGGTTAAATAAACTACAAGATTTGTGACATCTGTTTGGTCCGCGAACCAATTTTATAAACCGACAAGTTCCCCTGTTTAGTATAAAGAAATTAAACAGGGTTTATATTACCTGGGTTCTTAAAGTTCCCTATAAGGGCAAGCCCCTATAGTTAATTACATCTTAAATGACGGGAATCATTTAAGAAAACTCTCGATAATGATCAGTGGTTTTGCTCTCAAGAATTTCAAATTTTAAGGCTTTCAAAGGATTGTGGAATTTCAATAGGGAATGGATCAAAATGGAACAGTTCATTTCAGGAGTTCAAAGGAAGAAAAGTAGGAGAAGCTGAGGATCCAAGAAGAATCTTGACAACTTCCCAAACTATCCTATTGTTTGGCTTCAATTTGGGAATTTATTTAATGTTGCAATCCTGCCAATTTTAATAAATTAGGACTTATATTCGTATGACACAATCATGCAAATAGCCTCGAAGATGTGAGGGTTTATGTCATACCCAACGACTACCTTAGAGTCCTAAGACCGGTTAGGGCTTAATTTACATAACATGATTATGCAAATGCCTAACAAAAAGTTGAGGATTTACGTTGCACTAGGCAAACTACCTCGAAATCCTACGGTTTGGTTGTTTAATTCTAGGAATGTTTAGCTGATGTAGAGTTGTTTTGCTGACGAAGATGGCCGTGCTGCCCACTATGCTCCAAGCTCCTTGTTGTCGCAGAGGTTTAGTTTTAGAAGTCATAAATTAGTAGATGGGAGAAGTGTTTTGGTTTAGAGAAAATCTTAAAATCCAAGTGTTTTTAATATTTTAATTAAAACAAATCTTAAAGTTGTTTAAACAGAATCGATTAAGATCCCACGGTTCCGTCATCCCGGCACCGTTATTTTCATCGAATTCACTTAGTCCAGATGAATTTGCTAAACTCAACTGAATGAGTTCCAAACTTTTATTTAGACCGTGGGAAATCCCGTTAGCAACACGTGGGTTACATCATCCGAGGTATTCCCGATCATTCAACGAGACATTTTAATTTAGTTGCAATTGTAGTTTTGTTGTTCTGTTTGTGATTAAATTTTGAGTTGTTTTATATTTTGAAATGTTGTGGCGGTGATTTTTATCTTGTAATGACTTTTAATTTAGTTTTAGTTTCAGTTCAGGGACTATCCTAAAGGTTTTGGTTTTCATGCAACCGTTTTATTTAACATGCAAGAAAAGTAAAGTACATTGCAATAAAGTAAATTGCAATAAAATAAAAGTGTACCTGGAGGGTCTTCTCATCATCCCAAGCTGCACTTAAAACACATGTTAAGGCATTTAAATATTTCAACAAGTACCTAGGTAAAGCTAAGGGAAAGGTTTTGGTTGTCTACCAAAGTCCAAATCCTATAGCTAGTCATCTTCTATGACGTCTAGATTCTTGTGTTTTAGTTTAAGGATGATTTTCTTCATCAAAGAACAATTAAGTGAAGTAACACTTCACTTGATACCTCATTTAAGAGTTATAATAATAAGAGCTTTAAAAGGGCAAATCAACTTATTAGGTATTTTAATGATTTAAACTTAATGATTTAATTTTAATTTTGACTTAATTATAAAAAATTAGTTTAAGTTTGGAATAGTGTTCAAGTTATTTTAGATTTAATTCTTAATGATTTCATTTAGGTTTGTTGTTAAATGATTTTAATTTAATTTAATTCAATTTAATTTTAATTCCATTTAATTTAATTTTAATTTAATTTGATTTGATTTTAATTTAATTTAATTTAATTTAATTTAATTTAATTTAATTTAATTTAATTTAATTTTAATTTAATTTAATTTTAGTTTAATTTAATTTAATTTTAATTTAATTTTAATTTGGATTATTATTTTATTTTTTTTAATTAAAAATTAAGTATTATTGAAGTGATTTATTTAGGGATTTTTAAATTAAAGAATAAATATCCTCTTAATAATATCCCTACTTTAATAATTCCAATTTCTATTATTCTTCCAAAATTTCAATTAATTAATTAATCAAAGTTTTATTTTAATTACATTTGAAATGATTAATAGGTTTCTACCCTCAATCATTTAAGTTTCAATCATCCAAAATCAGTTTAAAATCAAATATTTTACCCTCCCCTTTTTGATTAATCCTAAAATTTTAATTAAGGGTTGAAATTTTTAATTACCCTTTTGCCCTTCAAGCTTAATAATTCTATAACTCACTAAATTAAGCTCAAATGAACTTGAAATTTTTATGTAACCTCACTCACATGTCAATTAAGACATTAGAGAAGAAAATGTGATTTTTCTGTATTTAATTTATTCATGTAATTATTTTTAATGGAAAATGGGGGTTTTCAAGGAAAAATCAATAACATGACCAAGGAAATGTTTCTGTCCATAAGAAAATTATGGGATGTTCCTAATGACTAGAGGACCATTTGGACCAATTTTGGTGATTGTTTGAATTATATTTTATTTATTAGAATTATTTTGAGTTTTGGAGTATTAATTAATTGTAAAATAAAATTAAAGTTGAAAAATGGATTTTATATTTTTCTTAAATCTCTCTAACCTCAAGGAGTTCAGAGAAATAAATTTTGTATTTTTCTGATCTTCCTTTGATTTATTAGAATTATTTTAGTGAAAAGGTTCGAAAATACATTTTTTAATATTAAAAGTTACATTAAGCCTTTAAAATTCAATATCTTATCCTAGGGACTTAAGAAAAATATTTGGTTTGTTCCTAAGTAATTAGAATTCAAAATGTGACATTTTGGTGATTTTCAATATTTTTATGATTTTTATTATTTTTTAATTATTAAAAATATTAAAATAATGATAAAAATCAACTTTTTTAGAAAATTACAATTTTAATTTTCCTAAATTCCTCTGATATCAGAGAAGCTCCAAAACCATTTTTGTGAATTTTTGAAAAGTATTTTGTGAGTTATGAATTTTTAAAGTTTAATTTTATCCATTTTGCTTATGAGGCTTAATCAACCCATTTGGTGGGGCTAATCAAGTCCAATTGGCTTCAAATTTTTATGCGATGCTCCTCTGATCCCAAAGATCAGTGGAGAATTGTTTTCAAGTCAATTTAATGTGTGGATAACCTTAATTAATTAAAGTTCAATTTTGGATGTTTAGGCCAATTAGGGTTGCTCCATGTGAATTAACTCAAAACCTATTTTTTCTAGGTTCCTCTGGTCATAAGAAACATCACCAAATTTTCCTGGAATTTATTTCTCAACATGCTAATTATTGGACTTAAAATACTTAAAACAGTAACATGCAATTGAAAAATCATTAACTTCTCATAGGGATGGCCTCTGACCTTGGAAAATTCAGGGAATGTTCCCAAGTTCAGAGGCTTTAAAAGCCCTATGGTCTCATGCCATGGTGAATTGTCTATGTGCATGGAGAATTGAAATAGTGCAGAGAGTAATTAAATCATTAAAATCAAAATACTAAATGAAATTAATTGATTTCTTTTCAACATTATTCTCCTCTTTCACTGAGCAAGAGGGTATTTTTATTTTTTTTTAGGATTTTTCTACACAAAGCTATGGATTTTCTAAGTTCTGGTAATTAAATAAATCCATAAAATCCAATTTTTCTATTTATCCGAATCGGCGCCGTGTCATCCTTAGCATCTCCGAACAGCAACGCGGCGCTTTCTGGTTCGACGCCGCCATCCGACTCAGCGCTCCAGGGGCCCGCGGTTCATGTACCATCGCGTTGTCTAGCTCGATCCTGACCGTCCGCTCGATACACGCTCAATCCGACGGCTCCTGGTCATCGTCTATGGCTGGTGTGCACCCGTGACCATCCACACTAAAACCCTAAGAACTCACTCGATTCTCAACGGATTTTTGTGTTCTTATGCTCTATGGATTCGTCTTGAAGAGACGAACACATCCATATGGTAAACATGCATTGAAATCGATTCATATCAAATGGAGAATCTCTAGGAGCTCGGGAGGAAGAGAGAGTTCATACCTTTGCTCAGAGAAGTGAAGCTTCAATCTGAGGGTTGTGTCACGTTCGACAAGCTCCAGATGAAGTCCCTTGGCCTGGTGAATTGCCTAGGTACAAAAGTGACCACAGCCGATCACAAAGCTTGGAGGCCGGAAGCAATGGCTAGCCTGGTGAGGGGGCTTTTGCTGGGAAACTTCTCCTTTTGGTATGGTGAAGGTGTAGAGTCAATCAATTTGAGGATTGACTCACTGTGGTGAAGTGTCATGGTTTTGGGCTTAAATTTCAACTCTGAAATTGAGCTCACAGAGAGGAAATGGCAGGGGGATTTCAGTGGGGATCAAGTTCTCCAGGTGTGGGGGAGAGTCTGGAATGATTTTGGCAGAGTTTCTGTATGGTTTGTTTTAGACTCCTATTTGGCCGAGAGGGGGTGGTGTTTAAATAGGAATGGCTGGAGGGCCTCCCGAGGGGAGTTAGGGGTTGGGATTAGCTGCTCTGCTGAGGAGAAGAACAGCCATGGTGGCCGTTGGGCATGGGGCAACTCAGCAAGGGAGAATTTTAATGTGGGCTCACATGGGAGCTCTCGGGTGTGGTGTTTTCTGGCGGCCCAGGTGGTTGGCCGGTAGGCATGGGTCACCCTTAGGGTCAGGAGGTCCAGGGCTTGTTGTTTGTGAGTTCAATTGGCTGTTGCCATGTGTAAAGTGGTTAGATCAAAATGGAATGGGGGCATGGCTTCTTTGGCTTGGTTTGTGTCAACCCATGTGTTTGGGCTGGGTTCACCTCTCCATGACCTGATTTTAGGCTGAGAAAAAGTGGTTTAGGTCAGCTTAATCAGTGGGGGAGGGTCACCATCCAAGTACAATTAAGCTTAAGCAAGGTTTAGTGGAATAATGGGAGTGGCTAATCCTCTTAAGGGAACATGGAAAGAGCTCCCTCCTCTTGCCATCTTGGGTATGTTGAAGTGTCCAAGGCTCTCATGGCTCTCATATGGCTCATGCATGGCTTCATGGCTCCATTTGGCTTGTGAAAAGTTAAGTCAACTTTCATGAGGAAGGGTTTTGTGATTTTTGGCATTTTGGTGAGAATTGTCATGTGGCTAGAATTGGAATGGTTTGATGATAAATTATGACTTTAGAAATGATTTTAAGTTGAATGTAAGATGAGGGAGAGTGTCATATGGACTTTAGGATGGGTTTGGGCTTTTAAAATTTGGTAAAGGTGGGCTTTTAGAATGGTTTAAGGGAGTGGGCCTTCATGTTTCAAAATGGGCTTTTAGATGAAAATTTTGTAAAGGCCATGTCAAATAAATGTTGGGTTTGGTTTAGGGATGTGTCATGAGTGATTTGAAGCAAGTTTGAGGTGATTTGGAATTGGATTGGGTCTAATTTGGGTCTCTTTGGTAATAGAGTCCAAATGGGTCAAAATGAGCTACCTTGGGCTAAAGTTGGGCTAATGTTGAAATTGATGTAAAATTAATGTTGGGAAATGTTTATGGTGGTGTTACAAATAGGTTTCAACTTTGGTTGGGTTTTGATTTTGGGATTTGGGCCCATTTAGGTTAGGTTTGGGTGTAGGCCCATTTAAGGAATTTTGGGTTTGGGTTGAAATTGAGTAAGGTTTGGGTCCAAATTTTGGGCAAATCATGTTAGTGTTTTGTTTGTGGGGATTCTAGGAAGGTTTTAGAAAAGATTTGGGTCAAATTGGGATTGAATTGGGTTGGTTTGAGCTAGGTTTTTGTTATGGGTCAAAATTGGGCCTTAAGCTTAAAAATGAAATTGGATTCAAATGCCAATCAAATTGGGCTTGAATTTGGTCTAGATTGATATTGGGGATATTGAATTGAAGTTTAGAATTGAATTGGACCAAAATTGAGGTCAATTGGGGTGATTTGGTTTGACATTGGGTTCATTTGGGTTTAAAATGGGCTAAATTAGGGTTTTTGGTAAAAGTGGGGTAAATTGACAAAATTGGCCCATGGTGTAGTTGGACAAAATGAAATTGGTAATATTTGAGATTTTCTGAAATTTTTTAGGAATTTTCTGAATTTTTGGATTTTTGGGTCAAGAGGGGCATTTTGGTAATTTGGAGGGTATTGGGGGTATTTTTGGAAATTTTGGTATTTTTGGCTGGAGATGGTCAATTTGAGTGGGGGGCAATGTTTAGGATTGATTTTGAGGAATTTTGGGCAATTTAGGTGATTTTGCAAATTTTGGGTAGTTCCAAGGGTATTTGGTAGGTTTGATGGGTGTAGGGGTCCTGGGGGTCAAAAATTGAAATTTTGGAAAAATGAAGATTGATCAAATTTGAGCAAAGTGAAATCACTTTGGTTGAGCCATGAAGTCATATTAAGCCTATATGAGCCATGGGAGGACTCATTTGAGGCATTCACTATGTTGTTCCTAACCCTCTTAGCTAGGGGCTTAGGGGTTAAGGACCATCCATATGAATTACCTACATGAGTCAGGAGGTCAAGCTAGGCATGAATAATTTTAGGATATGGAATGTGTGTGTGAGAGTGTAGTATATGTGTAAGTCAGCACTCACCAGACCAGGCCATCCAGGGTATTCCTAAGGCCAAAAAGTCCTATAGGGAACTCATCCTTTAAACCTCCACATTTGATTTCAACCCTCTAGGTGATTAGGGGTCTACAATCAAGCTTGTGGGGTTTCCAGGGAGTTAAGAGGTGTTTGAATATCTAAAGGGGGTGGGTTCCACTTCTAGTCCTCTAAGATTAGTCAAAGGGAAAGCCTAAGGCTAGATCCTAAGAACTAAGGAGAGAGAAGAGAAAGACCTCATCAAAAATGAGGTCAACAGGGTGCGAATTGGGAAAGGTAGTTTTCATTTTTCTAGAGTTTGGAAGTTTAAAATGGAGTTTAGGGATTTATAAGGAAGAAGATCCCACTCAAAATCTCCAAAAATCACATTTTGAAACTCTAAAAACCGTCAACAGGTTTTGGATACCTATCGAGCGCCATCGGTGCTCAAACTAGAAATTTTGCAGATTTCTCTGTAATTGGATGCCAGCGGCACCCATTATGGCACCGACGACGCCAGTGGTGAAAAATCTCACCGAACATTGTTTGGCTCAAAATATTCCAATATCTCAATTCAATTCAATATTTATCAATTTTAAAAAGTATTTAGGAGCGATTATGATTGCAAAATAACTATCTAAAAAGCACAACTACAACAAACAAGCAAACACACTAAAAAGATACATATGGGTTGCCTCCTACTCGTCAGCCCGACAAACTATTCAGTTAATCGAGATGACTTAACATTAAAACCTCTTTGAAGTCAGGTTAAAACCTGTCAAAGTAATGCTTTAATCGATGCTCATTAACCTTGAAAATCTTTTCAGTATCAGGATCCTCAATATCAAGAACTCCAAAAGAATGAAATTTTACAACTGTAAAAGGTCCCAACCATCTAGACTTGAGCTTTCTAGGAAATAATTTTAACCTTGTGTTATATAAGAAAAATTTTTGTCCATATTCTAATTTCTTTTTCAATTTCTTCCGATTATGGCACAATTTCATTCTCTCTTTATAGATTCTGTCTTTGTGATAAGTTGCATTTCTAATTTCTTCCAATTCATTCAATTGTATAAATATCTTCTCTCTAGCATTTTTCAAATTAAAATTCAACTCTTTTATCGCTCAATATGTTTTATGCTTCAATTCAACCGGTAAATGACAAGTCTTACCAAACACTAGTCTATAAAGAGACATTCCAATAGGGGTCTTAAAAGCAGTTCCATAAGCCCATAATGCATTATCTAATCGAGCAGACCAATCTAATTTGTGATAATCCACAGTTTTCTCCAAAATTCTTTTAATTTCACGATTACTCACTTCTGTTAAACCACTAATTTGGGGATGATAAGCAGTAGAGATTCTATGAATAATGTTATATTTCTCAATTAATCTCTTAATTTGATTATTCTTGAAATAAGATCCACCATCAGTTATAATTAATCTCGGCATTCCATATCTCGCAAATATATTTTTCTTTAAAAATTTTGAAACACTCCGAGCATCACATCTAGGTAAAGCAATAGCTTTAATCTTTTTCGAGACATAATCAACTGCAACTAGTATATATAAATTCCCAAATGAAGGAGTATATGGTCCCATAAAATCTAGTCCTCATACATAAAAAATTTCAGCTTCCAAATTATAGTTTAGAGGCATTTCATTTTATTTAGAGATATTACCTACTCTCTGACATCGATCACATTATTTAATATATTTGTATACATCCTTAAAAAGAGTAGGCCAATAAAATCTAGATTATAAAATATTAAAAGTAGTCTTATCAACACCAAAATGATCTCCAAATCCAGAATCATGACATCGTTGACTAATTAAATTTGTTTCTTTCTGTGGCACACATCTCTTAATAATCAGGTCCTTACACAGTTTATATAGATAGGACTCATCCCAAAAATTAAATTTTGCATCATATTTAAACTTCTTTTGTTGTTGCCTTATTAAATTAGGTGGTACAATATCACTCACAATATAATTCACAATATCAACATACCAAGGCAAATTTCTTCCCATAATAGTATAAATTTGTTCATCAGGGAAAGTTTCTGTAACTTCCTTCTCAAATTCAGATAATTTATCATACTCAAATCTCAACAAATGATCAACTATTTGATTATCAGATCCCTTCCTATCAACTATCATAAAATCAAATTCTTGTAGAAGAAGTATCCATCTAATCAGTCTAGGTTTGGCATCCTTCTTTTGCATTAAATATTTGATAGCTGAATGGTCTGTATGCACAATACTTTTAGCTCCAATTAAATAAGATCCAAACTTTTAAAAAGTAAATACTATGGCTAATAACTCTCTTTTATATTGGTATAATTAATTTGAGCTTCATTAAGAGTTTTACTAGCATAGTAAATGACTTTGAAACTTTATCATGCCTTTGCCCCAACACTACTTTGATCGCATAGTCACTAGCATCACACATAAGTTCAAATGGTTTCTCCCAATCTGGTGAAAAAATTATAGGTGCAGTGATTAATTTCTCTTTTAATAATTCGATAGCACACAAACATTCATCATTAAAATCAAATTTTCTATCATTTTCTAGAAGTCGACACAAAGGTTTAGTAATTTTAGAAAAATATTTAAAATATTGCCTGTAAAATCCAGTGTGTGCTAAGAAACTCCTCACCTTTCTCACAGTAGTGGGTGGTAGCAATCTCTCAATCACTCTAATTTTAGCAGGGTCGACCTCCATACCATATCCAGAAATTTTAAGCCCAAGCACAATTCCTACCGCAACCATAAATTGACATTTATCCCAATTCAGAACTAAATTTGTTTTCTCGCAAAGCTCCAATACTTTTGCTAAGTTTTCTAAAAAGTTTTCAAATGAAGTCCCGAATACAGAGAAATCATCCACGAAAACTTCTATTCCATTATCTATCATACTGCTGAAGATAGATGTCATACATCTCTAAAATGTTGCATGTGCATTACACAGTCCAAAAGGCATTCTTCGAAAAGCAAAGGTTTCGTAAGGGCTAGTAAATGTTGTCTTTTCTTGATCCTCAGGAGCAATAGGTATTTAATGGTAACCAGTGTATCCATCCAGAAAATAGTAGGACTTGTGTCCAGCAAGTCTATCCAGCATTTGATCGAGAAAAGGAAGAGGAAAGTGATCTTTTTTGGTGGCGACATTTAATTTCCTATAGTCAATACAAATTCTCCATCAATTAATCTGCCTTGTGGTTATAAATTCATTACATTCATTCACTTTAACAGTTACTCCTCCCTTTTTTGGTACATAATGTATTGGACTCACCCAAGCACTATCCGAAATAGGATAAATAATTCCATTATCCAGCCATTTTAAAATCTCCTTCTTAACTACTTCTTTCATTATTGGATTCAATATCCTCTGCGGATCAACTCTCGGTTTATTTTCTTCATCTAATAAAATTTTGTGCATACAACTTGAAGTACTGATTCCTTTAATATCTGTTAAAGTTCATCCAAAAGCCTTTTTGTATCTTTTTAAAATTTCCAACAATTTTTTCTCTGGATATTCGTTTAACTCTGAAGATACAATAACTGGTAAGGTAGATGATTCTCCTAAAAACATATACTTCAAATGATTAGGGAGAATTTTCATCTCAAGTTCAGGAGGTTTTATTATAGATGGAATTAAGCTTTTATCTCCACCTTCCATAGTGTCTAATATTTCAAATCTCTCCTGAACATACTTCAAATCTTCATTCTTCTTACTTACTGAATTTTCTTCATTTTCAATTCCTTCTTCAAACAAATTTTCGTACTCTACTTCTTTTTCAAATATATTTTCAAAATGATCGTTTCTCAAATATTCACAGACCTCCATCCTAAAACATTCATTATCTTTTTTCAGTGAGGGATACTTCATAGATTTCAAAATATTAAAGGTCACCTCTTGATCATTAACTCTCATAGTTAGTTCTCCTTTTTGAACATCAATCACTGCTCTCCCAGTAGCAAGAAATGGTCTTCCCAAAATGATTGGAATTTCTTTATCTTCCTCAATGTCAAGCACAATAAAATCCACAGGAAAGATAAATTTGTTCACTTTCACTAACACATCTTCCACCACTCCTTTAGGGTAAGTAATGGAATGATCGGCCAACTGAAGAGTCACTGATGTAGGAGAAATTTCTCTTATTCCCAACCTTTTGAAAGTTGATAAAGACAAAAGATTAATACTAGCTCCCAAATCACATAAGGCTCTTCCGAAAAGTTTTTCACCTATAGCACACGGGATAGTGAAACTACCAGGATCTTTAAGTTTTTCCGGAAGCTTCTTCTGAATAATTGCACTACACTCTCCATTAAGTGCAACAGTTTCATGATCTATGAAATTTCTTTTCTTTTTTAGAATATCCTTCATTAACTTGTCATAGTCAGTCATCTGTTCTAATGCTTCAACAAAAAGAATATTTATCGTTAATTTCTTAAGGATCTCCAAAAAATTTTCAAATCTGTTATCCCTGTTTTGTTGCTTCAATCTTTAAGGAAGTGGAGGCGGTGGTTTTTCAATAGTAATCTTCATTGGCTCAAGAAGATATTCCATATCTGCATAAATCTTGTTTGAACCTTTTTCAATTTCCACCTTCTCCTTTTCTATTTCAACTTCTTTTTGTACTCTTGTCTCTAATTCCATTCCACTCCTTAATTGAATAGCCTTAAGTTGTTCATTTTTTTGATCTTTTGGATTGATCTCAACATTACTTGGAAGCATTCCAGAAGGTCTATTATTAAGTGCAGTGAAAATATGCCCCAATTGAGTTTCAATATTTTTCATCGCAACACCTTGAGCTTGTAATTGATTTCTCGTATTCAGAATAATTTTTTTTAGACAACTTCTTATCCTTAAATTGTGAGTTACTATAGAATCCGGGAGGATAAGAGGGTCTAAAATTGGTATTTCCTTGATTGTTCAAATTTCCAACTGGATTTATAGAACTGTTCCCCCAATGTGGGTTAACATTGGCATTGCTATTATTCCAGTTGAAATTTGGGTTATTCTTCAAACCAGGATTATAATAATTCGAATAAGTATTATTAGATCTATTAATAGCATTCAAAGTCTCGTAAGGTGTTTGAGATTCTGTTATCTGTCCAAATGAATTTTTCTCTAACACTTGAGGTGGTTGAGAATAATTCATTTCATACTGATCTATTTTCTTACAGAGGGCTGCAATTTGAGAAACTATCATAGTCATCATATTTGAATCATGAAAACTAGCCACTCTCTTAGGATTTACCCATTCAGAGGTCCATTAAAATTTATTAGTAGTCATTTCTTCTATTAATGCGTATGCTTCATCAAAAGGTTTTGACATTAATGATCCACCAGCCCCAGCATCTATAATCGATCTCAATGATCCCACTAATCCATTGTAAAATGTTTGAATTATTAACCGATCTGGTAAAGAATGATGTGGGCATTTCCTATAAGAATCTTTAAACTAATTCCCAAGCTTCATATATTGATTCCCCTTCAAACTGACCAAAAGATGTGATACCATTTTTTAGCTTAGTAGACTTTGATGGAGGGAAATATTTTGATAGAAACTTTTGAGATAGTTCTCCCCAAGTTCTAATAACGCCTTAGCTTTATCCCTTAATGAAAAAGGAAAAATTCTAAGTCTGACAGCATCACTCGAGACTCCGTCATATTTAAAAGTAGCACACAGTTCTAGAAAACTATCGAGATGTAAATTTCGATCCTCATTAGGTGTTTCTCTAAATTAATTATTTTGTACCAGTTGGATAATAGTAGGTTTAAGATAAAATGAATTAGCAGTAACATCAAAATTTTGAATAGTCACATGAATTTCATCTGTTGTTGGGTTAGCATAATCTCTTAAAGGTCTTGGCAAATTTCCAATATCATTTCTTTGATTATCTTGATTATTTGCCATTTCACAAAGATTTTCAGTTTGTTTTTGTTGTTTTATAATTTTTCTAACAGTACGCTCCAACTCCGAATCGTAAGGTACTAAACCTATAGATCCACTACTACGCATATAAAATCACACAAATACTTTAAAAAGTAAACAAACACACAATTACACACTACAAAGTAAAGGTTTTTCAGTTACTTGATTATCAATAGATACCGTTTATACCTCCCAGACAACGGTGCCAAAAACTTGATGCGGATTTTTAATATTGCAAGAACTTATGAACTCAAATTTATATATATTTATAATGATTTTGTAAAGTCCAAACATTCAACTCAAGTATACGTATCGTATCAAGTAATATAGGGCTCTAACAGAGTCCTGGTTATCGATCCCATAAAGAGGGAACGATTCTTACAATAGATAACGTAATACTGAAATCCAATACTCAAATTGCAATTAAAGCTTAATTTTTTGTTCTACAAACAAGATACAAAAAACAGTAACAATTAAGCACACTACAATTACTTCTAATATCTTTAAAACAAAATTAACTAATAGACACACACTAAGCTATGTATTTGAATGGTTTTGGCATATATGAAAAGTATCTTTTCTCTTGCAACAAGTATATGATGTGTGAATGATATGGAATGATTATTTATTATATTGTGACAAATAGGAGCATAAATGTTTCTTTACCATCAAAAGAGTACCCCCTCTTCTGAGCATGAAAAGAACATTGACATATCCTAATTTCAGTCAATAAATCTATGGCTAGGTTGGGAGAATACTGGCTGTCACTACGGAGCTCCCACTTACCCTTCACCCGAAGGCTAACCATCGAGTTTAGTTACTAATCTTAGGACTAAATTGGGGATCTCAGCCTGTCACCCTGAAACTTCTAATTTGAAGTCCATCAAAACATATTTCCCAATTTATTTGCACTCAATTCCCATGAACTGCACAATTCATCCATGGACATTGAATGGAATCTTCATTATTGTTGTAGGACATTAAATCCTTTCATAGTTAATGTTCAACAACAGATTTTAACAATTCAATTGACCTGATCGAAAAGTAAATAAAGTTCAAAATGAAAAACCATCACAATTTCTTCAATACTTTAAAAGCACTTCAAATCCACATCATCACATCATCGTATCTCTATGCAAGAAGAAAGAAAAAAGAGACTACTCTAACTTCATAGAGAAGACACAATAAAACATGGATTTTATATATAAAAGAAAGTCATACAAACCACAAAAGAAAATACAACTTATCTCTTTCTCTTCCTTAATGCAACTCCTCTAGAACACGACTAGAACTCACCATTTTTGTCCAAAAACAGTTACTTTTAAGTTAGAAACGAAATCCCAAGAGTTTCCTTAAGCATCCCTTCAAAACATCGCCAAAACTCTTCAAATTTGAATTGCACAGACATTGGGCGCCGGTGGTGCCCGATAGACGTCAGCGGCGCCTGATAGGATATTGGCGGTGCTCTATTGTCTGAATATTATCTAGGCTCTTGGGAAAATGGCGCCGATAGTGGCCATTCTGACGCCGGAGGCGGCAAAAGCTGTTTTCCTCCATTTTGCTCTTTTCGCTCTGAATTCGTTCCTTTTCGCTTATTTTCGCTCGAATCACCTAAAATCATCATACCGACAACAAATCATGAAAAATACCTTTCTTTAAAATGCAATATCACTAAAATTGGGTAAAATTATATATCAAAAACAGTACATATTTTTGGTGCATCACTGAACCAATAAGTCAATCGCTGACCAAAAAGTCAACTTTGGTCAAAATGGTCAATTTTTGACCTAACGACCAACCTGTTGACCCAATAAGTCAACTTTTTACCAAAAAGTCATCTTTAGTCAAAATGGTCAATTCTTGACCCAATTACCAACTCATTGACCAAATAGGTGGACTTTTGACCAAAAAGTCAACTTTGATCAAAATGATCAATTTTTAAACTAATGACCAACCCATTGACCCAATAGGTCAACTTTTGACCAAAAAGTCATCTTTCGTCAAAATGGTCAATTCTTGACCCAAATACCAACTCATTGACCAAATAAGTCAACTTTTGACCAAAAAGTCAACTTTGGTCAAAATGGCCAATTTTTGACTTAATGACCACCCCGTTGAGCCAATGGGTCAACGTTTGACCAAAAATTCAATTTTGGTCAAAATAGTCAATTTTTGACCTAATGACCAATTATTAACCCAATAAATCAATCTCTGACCAAAAAGTTAACTTTGGTCAAAATGGTCAATCATTGACCCAATGACAAACTCATTGACCCAATAGGTCAACTTTTGACTAATAGGTCAACTTTTGACCAAAAAGTCAATTTTGGTCAAAATAGTCTATTTTTGACATAATGCCCACCCATTTACCCAATAGGTCAGCGTTTGACAAAAACGTCATCTTTGGTCAAAATGTTCAATTCTTGACCCAATTACCAACTCATTGACCAAATATGTCAACTTTTGACAAAAAGTCAACTTTGATCAAAATGGTCAATTTCTGACACAATGACCACCCGTTGACCCAATGGGTCAACCTTTGACCAAAAACTCAATCTTGGTCAAAATAGTCAAATTTTGACCTAATGACCAATTATTGACCCAATAAGTCAATCTCCGACCAAAAAGTCAGCTTTGGTCAAAATGGTCAATCCTTGACCCAATGACCAACCCATTGACCCAATAGGTCAACTTTTGACTAAAAAGTCAAATTTGGTCTAAATGATCCAATTTTGATCCAGTAACCAACCAATTAACCCAATAGGTCAACTTTTGACCAAAAAGTTAGTTTTGGTCAAAATAGTCAATTTTTTACCTAATGACCTCCCATTGACCTAATGGGTCAACTTTTGACCAAAATGTCAATTTTGATCAAAATGGTCAATCCTTGACACAATGTCTTGCCCATTGACCAAATTAGTCAACTTTTGACAAAAAGTAAATTTTGGTCAAAATAGTCAATTTTTAACCTAACAACCACCCCATTGACCTAATAGTTTAACTTTGGACCAAAAGTCAAATTTTGTTAAAATGGTTAATTTCTGACCTAAAAACCAACTCATTGACCTAATAGGTCAACTTTTAACCAAGAAGACAACTTTGGTCAAAATGTTCAAACCTTGACCCAATGACCAACCCATTGACTAAAAGGTCAACATTTGACCAAAAAGTCAATTTTGCTAAAAATAGTCAATTTATGACCTAATGACCATCCCATTGACCAAATAGATGAACTTTTGATCAAAAAGTGAACTTTGGTCAAAGTGGTTAATTTCTAACCCAATGACCAAAAAGTCAATGTTAGTCAAAAGGGTCAATCCTTGACCCAATAACCAACTCATTGACCCAATAGGTCAACTTTTGAAAAAAAGTCAACTTTGGTCAAAATGGTCAATCCTTAACCCAATGAATAACCCATTGACCCAATAAGTCAACTTTCGATAAAAAAGTCAAGTTCGGTCAAAATTGTCAATTTTTAATCCAATGACCAATCCATTGACCCAATAGGACAACTTTTGACAAAAAGTCAACTTTGGTCAAAATGATCAATTTCTGACATAATGACCACCCAATTGACCCAATGGGTCAACTTTTGACCAAAAATAAATTTTGGTCAAAATAATCAATTTTTGACCGAAAGACCAATTATTGACCCAATAAGTCAATCTCTGACCAAAAAGTCAACTTTGGTCGAAATTGTCAATCTTTTACTCAATGACCAACCCATTGACCCAGTAGGTCAACTTTTAACCAAAAAGTTATCTTTCGTCAAAATGGTCAATCCTTGACCCAATGACCAACCCATTGACTAAATATGTCACCTTTTGACCAAAAAGTTAATTTTGGTCAAAATTGTCAATTTTTGACTTTACTACCACCCCATTAACCCAATAGGTCAACTTTTGACCAAAAAGTTAAGGTTAGTTAAAATGGTCAACTTCTGACCCAATGACCAACTCATTAACCCAATAGGTCAACTTTTGACCAAAATGTAAACTTTAGTCAAAATGGTCAATCCTTGACCCAATGACTAACCTAAAGACCCAATAGGTCAACGTTTGACCAAAATAGTCAAATTTTGAAATATATGACAAATTATTGACCCAATAAGTCGACCTCTAACCAAAAAGTTAACTTTGGTCAAAATGGTCAATCCTTGACCCAATGCCACCCATTGACCCAATAGGTCAACTTTTGCCTAAAAAGTAAACTTTAGCCAAAATCATCAATCCTTGACACAATGACAAACTCATTGACACAATAGGTCAACTTTGACCAAAAAGTCAATTTTGGACAATATAATCAACTTTTGACCTAATGACCACCCCATTAACCCAATATGTAAAAATTTGACCAAAAAGTCAACTTTGGTCAAAATGGTCAATTTCCAACCCAATGACCACCCCATTGATCCATTGGGTCAACTTTTGACCAAAAATTCAATTTTGATCAAAATAGTCAAATTTTAACCAATGACTAATTATTGACCCAGTAAGTCAATCTCTGACCAAAAAGTCAACTTTGGTCAAAATTTTAATCCTTGACCTAATGACCAACCCATTGACCCAATAGGTCAACTTTTGAACAAAAAGTCAACTATGGTGAAAATGGTCAATCTTAGTCCCAATGAGCCAATAGGTCAACTTTTGACCAAAAAGTAAATTTAGGTCAAAATAGTTAATTTTTGACATAATGACCAACTCATTGACCCAATAGGTCAACTTCTGATAAAAAAGTTATTTTTGGTCAAAATTATCAATTTTTAATGTAATGACAACCCAATTGACTCAATTGGTCAACTTTTGACCAATAAATCAACTTTGGTTAAAATGGTCAATTTATGACCCATTGACCAACCCATTGACTCAATAGGTCAACTTTTGACCAAAAAGTCATATTTGATCAAAATAATCAATTTTTGACCTAATGACCAATTATTGACCGAATAAGTTAATCTCTGACCAAAAAGTCAACTTTGTTTAAAATGGTCAAACCTTGACCCAATCACCAACACATTGACCCAATAAGTGAACTTTTTACCAAAAAGTCAACTTTGGTCAGAATAGTCAATCCTTGACTAAATGACCAACCTATTGACCCAATAGGTTAACTTTCGAACAAAAAAACAATTTTGGTCAAAATAGTTAATTTTTGACCTAATGACCACCCCATTGACCCAATGGGTCAACTTTTGACCAAAATGTCAATTTTGGTTAAAATGGTTAATCGTTGACACAATGACCAATTCGTCAACTTTGGTAAAAAAGTAAGTTTTGGTCAAAATAGTGAATTTTTAACTGAATAACCACCCCATTGACCTAATAAGTTAACTTTTGACCAAAATGTAAAGTTAAGTTAAAATGGTCAATTTCAAACCCTATAACCAACCCATTGACCCAATAGGTCAACTTTTGACCAAAAAGATAACTTTTTCCAAAATCGTCAATCCTTGATCCAATGACCAACCCATCAAGCTAAACAGTCAACTTTCGACCCGAAAAGTCAATTTCGGTCAAAATAACTAATTTTTGATCTAATGACCATCAGTATAAATGAACTTTCGACCAAAAAGTCAGCATTCGTCAAAATGATTAATTCTCGACCTAATGACCAAAAAGTCAACTTTGTCAAAATGGTCAATCCTTGACCCAATAACCAACTCATTGACCCAATAGGTCAACTTTTCACCAAAAAGTTAACTTTGGTCAAAATGGTCAATCCTTGACCCAATGATCAACCCATTGACATAATTGGTTAACTTTTGGCAAAAAAGTCAATTTTGGTCAAAATAGTCAATTTTTTACCTAATGACCCCCCATTGACCTAATAGGTCAACTTTTGAATAAAAAGTCAATTTTGGTCAAAATGGTCAATTTCTGACCTAATATGTCAACTTTTGACCAAAAAGTCAACTATGGTTATAATGGTCAATCTTAGACCCAATAACCCAATAGGTCAACTTTTGACCAAAAAGTCAATTTTGGTCTAAATAGTCAATTTTTGACATAATAACTAACTCATTAACCAAATAGGTCAACTTTTGACCAAAAAGTCAATTTTGGTCAAAATTGTCAATTTTTAACATTCTCACAACCCAATTGACCCAATAAGTCAACTTTTGACCAAAAAGTTAACTTTGGTAAAAATGGTTAATTTCTGACCCAATGACCAACCCATTGACCCAAAAGGTTAACTTTTGATCAAAAATTTAATTTTGGTAAAAATAGTTAATTTTGGAGTTAATGGCCAATAATTGACCCAATAAGTCAATCTCTGACCAAAAGTCAACTTTGGTCAATATGGTCAATCCTTGACCTAATGACAAACCAATTGACTCAATAAAGTCAACTTTTGACTAAAAAGTCAATTTTGGTCAAAATGGTCAATTTTTGACACAATATGTCAACTTATGACCAAAAAGTTGATTTGCTCAAAATTGTCAATTTCTGACCCAAAGAGCAACCCTTTGACCCAATAGGTCAACTTTTGACCAAAAAGTTAACTTTATTCAAAATGGTCAATCCTTGACCCATTGACCAATTAGATCAACTTTTGACCAAAAAGTCAATTTTGGTCAAAATAGTTAATTTTTGACCTAATGACCAATTATTGATCCAATAAGTCAATATGTTACCAAAAAGTCAACTTTGGTCAAAATTATCAATCCTTGGCACAATGACCAACCCATTGACCGAATAGGTCAACTTTTGACCAAAAACTTAATTTTCGTAAAAATAGCCAATTTTTTTACTTAATGATCAATTATTGACCTAGTAAGCCAATCTCCAACTAAAAAGTCAACTTTGGTTTAAAAGGTCAATTTGTGACCCAATGACCAACCCACTGATTCAATATGTCAACTTTTGACCAAAAAGTCAACTTTGGTCAAAATGATCAATCCTTGACCCAATG
This sequence comes from Papilionanthe hookeriana x Papilionanthe teres, assembly GCA_022702705.1. Classification (NCBI taxonomy): domain Eukaryota; kingdom Viridiplantae; phylum Streptophyta; class Magnoliopsida; order Asparagales; family Orchidaceae; genus Papilionanthe; species Papilionanthe hookeriana x Papilionanthe teres. Next base: position 90,048,206 of record CM040427.1, on the reverse strand, counting down.
ACCAACCTATTGGCCTAATAGCTTAACTTTTGACCAAAAAGTCAATTTTATCAAAATAGGCAATTTTTTAAATAATGACCAATTATTGACCCAAAAAGTCAATCTCTGACCAAAAAGTCAACTTTAGTCAAAATGGTCAATCCTTGACCCAATGACAAACCCTTTGACCCAATAAGTTAACTTTTGACCAAAAAGTCAACTTTGGTCAAAATGGTCAATTTTTGACCCAATGACCAACTCATTGACCCTATAGGTCAACTTTTGACCAAAAAGTTAACTTTGGTCAAAATGGACAATTTTTGACCCAATGACCAACCCATTAACCAATAGGTCAACTTTTGTCCGAAAAGTCATCTTTGGTCAAAATGGTCAATTCTTGACCCATTTACCAACTCATTGACCAAATATGTTAACTTTTGGCCAAAAAGTCAACTTTGGTCAAAATCGTCAATTTCTAACCCAATGACAACCCGGTTTACCCAATGGGTCACCTTTTGACCAAAAATTTAATTTTGGTCAAAATAGTCAATTTTTGATCTAATGACCAATTATTTACCCAATAAGTCAATCTCTGACCAAATAATCAACTTTGGTCAAAATGATCAATCCTTAGCCCAATGACCAACCCATTGACCCAATAAGTTAACTTTTGACCAAACAGTCAACTTTGGTCAAAATGGTCAAACCTTGACCCAATAACTAACCCAATGACACAATAGGTCAACTTTTGACTAAAAAGTCAATTTTGGTCAAAATAGTCAATTTTTTCCTAATGAACACCCATTGACTTAAAAGGTCAACTTTTGACCAAAAGTCAACTTTGGCCAAAATGGTCAATCCTTAAACCAATGATCAACCCATTAAACCTTTTAGGTTAATTTTTGGCCAAAAAGTCAATTTTGGTCAAAATTGCCAATTTTTGTCCTAAAGACCACCTCATTGACCTAAATAGGCCAACTTTTGAACAAAAAGCCAACTTTGGTCAAAATGATTAAGTTCTGACCCAAGACTATAAAGTCAACTTTGGTCAAAATGGTCAATCCTTGACGTAATAATTAACCCGTTGATCCAATAGGTCAACCTTTAACCAAAAAGTCAACTTTGGTTAAATTAGTCAAATTTTAACCTAATGACCACACATTGACCGAATAGGTCAACTTTTGACTAAAAAGTCAATGTTGGTCAAAATGATCAATTTGTGACCCAACGACTAAACCATTGAACCAATAGGTTAACTTTTGACCAAAAAGTCAACTTTGGTCAAAATGGTGAATTCTTGACCTAATGACCAACTCATTGATCTAATTGGTCAACTTTTGAATAAAAGGTCAATATTGGTCAAAATAGTCAATTTTTGACCTAAAGCCCAATTATTGACCCAATAATTCAATCTCTGACCAAAAAGTTAACTTTGGTCATAATGGTCAATCCTTGACCCAACGACCAACCCATTGACCCAATATGTCAACATTTGACCAAAAAGTCAACTTTGGTCAAATGATAAATTCTTGACCTAATGACATCCCACTGACTAAATAAATCAATTTTTGACCAAAAAGTCAATTTTGGTCAAAATTGTCAAATTTGACCTAAGGACCTACTATAGACCCAAAAGGTCAACTTTTTACGTAAATATAAACTTTGGCGAAAATAGTTAATCCTTGACACAATGACCAACCCATTGACCCAATAGGTCAACTTTTGACCAAAAAGTCAACTTTGGCAAAAATAGTCAATTTCTTAATCCAATCACCAACTCATTGATCCTATAGGTCAACTTTTGAACAAAAAGTCAAATTTGGTCAATATAATTAATTTTTGACCTAATGACCAATTATTGACCCAATAAGTCAATCTCTGACCAAAAAGTTAACTCTGGTCAAAATGGTTAATCCTTGACCAATGACCAACCCATTGACCCAATTGGTCAACATTCAACCAAAAGGTTAATTTTGGTCAAAATAGTAAATTTTAGACCTAACGACCAATTATTGACCCAGTAAGCCAATCGCTGACCAAAAAGTCAACTTTCGTTAAAATGGTCAATCTTTGACCCAATGACCAACCCATTGACCCAGTAGGTCAACTTTTGACCAAAAAGTTAACTTTGGTCAAAATGATCAATCCTTGACCCATTGACCAACCCATTAGCCTAATAGGTCAACTTTAGACCAAAAAGTTAAATTTGCTCAAAATAGTTAATTTTTTAGTTAATGACCAATTATTGACCCAATAAGTCAATCTTTGAACAAAAAGTCGACTTTGGTCAAAATGGTTAATCCTTGACCTAATGACAAACTGATTGACCTAATAGGTCAACTTTTGACCGAAAAGTCAATTTTGGTCAAAATTGTCAAATTTTTATCTAATGAACACCCATTGACCCAATAGGTCAACTTTTGTCAATTGGCCAATTTTTTACCTAATGACCAACTCGTTGACCCAATAAGTCAACTTTTACCAAAAAGTCAACTTTAGTCAAAATGGTCAATTCTTGACCCAACTACCAACTCATTGACCAAATAAGTCGACTTTTGACCAAAAAGTTAATTTTGGTCAAAATGGTCAATTTCTAACCAAATGACCACTCCGTTGAACCAATGGGTCCACTTTTCACCAAAAAATCAATTTTGGTCAAAATAATCAATTTTTGATTTAATGACCAATTATTGACCCAAAAAGTTAATCCCTGACCAAATAATCAACTTTGGTCAAAATGGTCAATCCTTAACCAAATGACCAACCTATTGACCTAATAGGTCAACTGTTGACCAAACAGTCAACTTTGGTCAAAATGGTCAAACCTTGACCCAATGAACCCAATAGGTCAACTTTTGATCAAAAACCCAATTATGGTCAAAATAGTCAATTTTTGACTTAATGAGCCCCACTGACCCAATAGGTGAACTTTTGACCAAAAAGTCAACTTTGACCAAAATGGTCAATCTGTAAACCAATGACCAATCTATTAACCCTATAGGTTAATTTTTGACCAAAAAGTCAATTTAGGTCAAAATAATCAATTTTGGTCCTAATGACCACCTCATTGACCTAAATTGGTCAACTTTTGACAACAAAGCCAACTTTGGTCAAAATGTTTAAGTTCTGACCTAATGACCATAAACTCAACTTTATGAATTTTTGGTTAAAATAGTCAATTTTTGACCAAATGACCAATTATTGACAAAATAAGTCAATCTCTAGCCAAATTGTCAACTTTGGTCAAAATGGTCAATCATTGACAAATGACTAACCCGTTGACCCAATAGGTCAACTTTTGACTAAAAAGTTAACTTTGGTCAATTTAGTCAATTTTTGACCTAATGACCACCCATTTACCCAATAGGTCTACTTTTGACTAAAAGTCAACTTTGGTCAAAATGGTTAATTTGTGACCCAATGACATTTTAGTCAAAAGTTGACCTATTGGCTCAAGGGGTTGGTCATTGGGTTAAAAATTGACCATTTAGACCAAAGTTAACTTTTTGGTCAAAAGTTGACCTATTGGGTCTATGGGTGCTCATTAGATCAAAAATTGACTATTTTGACCAAAATTGACTTTTTGGTCAAAAGTTAACCAATTGGGTCAAAGGGTTTGCCATTAGGTCAAGCATTGACCATTTTGACCAAAGTTAACTTTTTGGTCAGAGATTGAATTTTTGGGTCAATAATCGGTCATTAATTCAAAAACTAACTATTTCGACAAAATTAACTTTTTGGTCAAAAGTTAAGCTATTAGACCAATAGGTTGGTCATTGGGTCAAGGATTGATCATTCTGACCAAAGTTGACTTTTTGGTCAATAGTTGACATATTGGATCAATGGGTTGGTCATTGGGTCACAAATTGAGCTTTTTGACCAATGTTGACTTTTTTGTTAGAGATTAGCTTACTGGGTCAATAATTGGTCACTAGTTAAAAAATTGACTATTTTTACCAAAATTGACATTTTGGTCAAAAGTTGACCTATTCGGTCAATATGTTGGTCATTTTGTCAATGTGTGACCATTTTGACCAAAGCTGACTTTGTGGTAACATATTGACTTATTGGATCAATAATTGGTCATTAGGTCAAAAATTAACTATTTTGACCAAAATTGAGTTTTTGGTCAAAAGTTGTATATTGGGTCAATGGGTCAAGGATTGACCATTTTGAATAAAGTTGACTTTTTGGTCAGAAGTTGACATATTGGGTAAATGGGTTGCTCCTTGGGTCAGAAATTGACCATTTTGACCAAATCGACTTTTTTGTCAAAAGTTGACTTATTGGGTCAGAAGATTTTGACCAAAATTGACTTTTTGGTCAAAAGTTGATATATTGGATCAATCGATTTGTCATTAGGTCAAGAATTAACCATTTTGAACAAAGTTGACTTTTTGGTCAAAGATTGATTTGTTGGGTCAATAATTGGTCATTAACTCTAAAATTGACTATATTGACCAAAATTGAATTTTTGGTCCAATGTTGACCTATTGGGTCAATGGGTTGGTCATTGGATCAGAAATTGTCCATTTTGACCAAAGTTAACTTTTTGGTGAAAAGTTGACTTATTGGGTCAATTGGGTTGTCATCATGTTAAAAATTGACAATTTTGACCAAAATTAACTTTTTTGGTCAAAAGTTGACCTATTTGGTGAGTGAGTTGGTCATTATGTCAAAAATTGACTTTTTAGACCAAAATTGACTTTTTGGTCAAAAGTTGACCTATTGGGTCATTTGGTCTAAGATTGACCATTTTGACCATAGTTGACTTTTTGGTCAAAAGTTGACATATTGGGTCAGAAATTGACCATTTTGACCAAAATTAACTTTTTGGTCAAAAGTTGACCTATTGGGTCAATGGTTGGTCATTAGGTCAAAAATTGATAATTTTTACCAAAATTAACTTTTTGGTCAAAAGTTGACCTATTATGTCAATGGGTTGGTCATTGGTTTAAGGATTGACCATTTTGACCAAAGTTGACTTTTTGGTCAAAAGTTGACCTATTGGGTCAATGAGTTGGTTATTGGGTCAAGGATTGACCATTTTGACCAAAGTTGACTTTTTGGTCATTAGGTCAGAAATTAATCATTTTGACCAAAGTTGACTTTTTGGTCAAAAGTTCATCTATTGGTCAATAGGATGGTCATTAGGTAAAAAATTGACTATTTTGACCAAAATTGACTTTTTGGTCAAAAGTTGACATATTTAGTCAATGAGTTGGTCATTTCATCAAGGATTGACGATTTTGGAAAAAGTTATCTTTTTGGTCAAAAGTTGACCTATTGGGTCAATGGGTTGGTGATAGGGTTAGAAATTGACCATTTTAACTTAACTTTACATTTGGGTCAAAAGTTAACCTATTGGGTCAATGGGGTGGTTGTTCGATTAAAAATTAACTATTTTGACCAAAGCTTACTTTTTGTCAAAAGTTGACCAATTGGTCATTGTGTCAAGGATTGACCATTTTGACCAAAATTGACATATTGGTCAAAAGTTAACCCATTGGGTCAACGGGGTGGTCATTAGATCAAAAATTAACTATTTTGACCAAAATTGTCTTTTTGTACAAAAGTTAACCTATTGGGTCAATGGGCTGGTCATTTAGTCAAGGACTGACTATTCTGACCAAAGTTGACTTTTTGGCAAAAAGTTCACCTATTGGGTCAATGGGTTGGTCATTAGGTCATGGATAGACCATTTTGAACAAAGTTCACTTTTTGGTCAGAGATTGACTTATTTGGTCAATAATTGGTCATTAGGTCAAAAATTGATTATTTTTACCAAAATTGACTTTTTGGTCAAAAGTTGACCTATTGAGTCAATGGGTTGGTCATTAGGTTAGAAATTAACCATTTTGACCAAAGTTGACTTTTTGGTCAAAAGTTGACCTATTTGGTCAATTGAGTTGTCATTACGTTAAAAATTGTCAATTTTGACCAAAATTGACTTTTTTATCAGAAGTTGACCTATTGGGTCACAAATTGACCATTTTGACCAAAGTTGACTTTTTTGTCAAAAGTTGACCTATTGGGTCAATGGTTGGTCAACTTTTGACCAAAAATACAATTTTTGTCAAAATAGTCAATTTTTAACCTAATGACCAATTATTGACCAAATAAGTCAATATTTGACCAAAAAGTCAACTTTGGTCAAAATGGTCAATCCTTAACCCAATGACAAACCCATTGACCCAATAGGTCAACTTTTGACCAAAAAGTCAATTTTAGTCGAAATAAATCAATTTTGACTCGATGACCATTATTGATCCAAGTAAGTCAATCTCTAACCAAAAAGTTAACTTTGGTCAAAATGGTCAATCCTTGACCCAATGACCAACCCATTTACCTAATAGGTAAACTTTCGACCAAAAAGTCAATTTTGGTAAAAATAATCAATTTTTAAATTAATGGCCGATTATTGACCCAATCTGTCAATCTCTGACCAAAAAGTTAACTTTGGCGAAAATCATCAACCCTTGACCCAATCACCAACCAATGACCCAACATGTTAACTTCTGACCGAAAAGTTATCTTTGGTCGAAGTGGTCAATCCTAGGCCCAATGACCAACCCATTGAACCAATATGTCAACTTTAGATCAATAAGTCAACTTTGGTCCAAATGGTCAATCCTTGACCAAATAAGTCAACTTTTCACCAAAAAGACAATTTCAGTCGAAATAGTCAATTTTTGACCTAATGACTACCCCATTGACCAAAAAGGTCAAAAGTCAACTTTGGTCAAAATGGTCGATTCCGACCTAATGACCCATCCCATCAATCCGATAGATCAACTTTCGACAAAAGATGAACTTCACAAACCGATCAATCCTCGACCCAATGACCAACCCTCGAATCTATAGAGTCAACTTTTAACCAAAAAGTCAATTTTGGTTAAAATAGTCAGTTTTTGAATTAATGACCAATTATTAACCCAATAAGTCAATCTTTGTCCAAAAAGTCAACTTTAGTCAAAATCGTCAATCCTTGACCCAATGACCAACCCATTGACTCAAAAGGTCAACTTCTGACAAAAAAGTTATTTTTGGACGAGATGGTCAATCCTAGACCCAATGACTAACCCATTAAACCAATAGGTCAATCTTTTGACCAAAAATTTAACTTTGGACAAAATGGTCAAAAATTGACCCAATAACCCATTAGGTTTACTTTTGACCAAAAAATTCAATTTTTGTTAAAATAGTTATTATTTGACCTAATGACCGCCAGATAGACCAAATAGGTCAACATTTGATCAAAAAGTCAACTTTGGTCAAAATGGTCAACTTCTGACCCAATGACCAACCCATTGGCTCAATAGTTTAACTTTTGGCCAAAAAGACAACTTTGGTCAAAATGATCAATCATTCACCCAATGACCAACCCAATTACCCAATAGGTCAACTTTTGACCAAAAGTCTATTTAAGTAAAAAATGTCAATTTTTGACCAAATGACCAATTATGGACCCAATAAGTCAATCTCTGACCAAAAAATCAACTTTGGTTGAAATTATCAATCTTTTACTCAATGACCAACCCATTGACCAACCCATTGACCAAATAGGTCAACTTTGAACAAAAAAGTCAACTTTCGTCAAAATGGTCAATCCTTGACCAAATGACCAACCCATTGACCCAATTTGTCACCTTTTGACCAAAAAGTTAATTTTGGTCAAAATTAACCCATTGCCCCAATAGGTCAACTTTTGACCAAAAAGTCAATATTGGCAAAAATGGTCAATTTCTTGACCCAATCACCAATTCATTGATCAAATAGGTCAACTTTTCAACAAAAAATTAATTTTTGACCTAATGACCAACTATTTACCCAATAAGTCAATCTCTGACCCAAAAGTTAACTATGGTCAACATGGTTAATCCTTGACCTAATGACCAACCCGCTGACCCAATAGATCAACATTTGACCAAAAGGTTAATTTTGGTCAAAATAGTGAATTTTTAACCGAATGACCAATTATTGACCCAGTAAGCCAATCACTGACAAAAAAGTCAACTTTGATCAAAATGGTCAATCGTTGAACCAATGACCCATTGACCCAATTGGCCAATTTTTAACCAAAAAGTTAACTTTGGTCAAAATGATCAATCCTTGACTCATTGACCAACCCATTAGCCTAATAGGTCAAAATGTCAATTTTGGTCAAAACAGTCAATTTTTGATCTAATGACCACCCATTGACCCAATAGGTCAACTTTTGACCAAAAAGTTAACTTTGGTCAAAATGGTCAATTTTTGACCTAACGACCAACCCATTGATCCAGTAAGTCTACTTTTTACCAAAAAGTCATCTTTAGTCAAAATGATCAATTCTTGACCTAATTACCAACTCATTGACCAAATAAGTTGGTTTGACCAAAAAGTTAACTTTGGTTAAAATGGTTAATTTCTGACCAAATGACCACCCCGTTGAACTAATGGGTCCACTTTTGAACAAAAAATCAATTTTGGTCAAAATAATCAATTTTTAATGTAAAGACCAATTATTGACCCAGTAACTCAATCTCTGACCAAAAAGTCACTTTTGGTCAAAATGGTCAATCCTTGACCCAATCACAAACCCATTGATCCAATAGGTTAACTTTTGACCAAAAAGTCAATTTTGGTCAAAATAGTTAATTATCGACCTAATGACCACCCATTGACCCTATAAGTTAACTTTTCACCAAAAAGACAACTTTGGTCAAAATGTTCAATTTCTGACCCAATGACCAACCCATTGACCCAATAGGTCAACTTTTAACGAAAAAGTTAACTCTCGCCAAAATGGTCAATCCTTGACCCAATGACCATCCTATTAACCCAATAAGTCAAGATTTGACCAAAAAGTCATTTTTGGACAAAATTGTCAATTTTTAACCTAATGACCACTTAATTGACCTAAATAGGTCAATTTTTGACCAAAAAACTAACATTGGTCAAAATGGTCAATTTCTGAGACAATGACCACTCCATTGACCCAACGGGTTAACTTTTGACCAAAAATTTAATTTTGATCAAAATAATCAATTTTTGACCTAATGACCAATTATTGACCCAATAAGTCAATCTTTAACTAAAAAGTCAACTTTGGTCAAAATGGTCAAACCTTGACTAATTGACCAACCCATTGATCCAATAGGTCAAATTTTGATCAAAAAGTCAACTTTGGTTGAAATGGTCAATCCTTGACCCAATGACCAACCAAATAACCCAATAGGTCAACATTTGACCAAAAAGTCAATTTTGGTTAAACTAGTCAATTTAGATCTAATGACCAATTACTAACCCACCAAGTCAAACACGAACAAAAAAGTCAACTTTGGTCAAAATGGTCAATCATTGACCCAATGACCAAGCCGTTAACCTAATAGGTCAACTTTTGACCAAAAAGTAAATTTTAGTCAAAATAGTCAATTTTTGACCTAATGACCAATTTTTGACCAGTAAGTCAATCTCTAACCAAAAAGTCAACTTTGGTCGAAATGGTCAATCCTTGACCCAATGACCAACGGACTAACCTAATAGATCAACTTTCGACCAAAAAGTAAATTTTGGTAAAAATAATTAATTTTTAAATTAATGATCAATTATTGACCCAATCAGTCAATCTCTGACCAAAAAGTCAACTTTGGTCAAAATCGTCAACCCTTGACCCAATCACCAACCAATGACCCAACATGTCAACTTCTGACCAAAAAGTTAACATTTGTAGAAATGGTCAATCCTAGACCCAATGACTAACCATTGACCCAATATGTCAACATTTAACCAAAACGTCAACTTTGGTCAAAATTGTTAATCCTTGACCCAATGACCCAATAGGTCAACTTTTGACCAAAAGATAATGTTGGTCAAAATAGTTAATTTTTAACCTAATGACCACCCCATTGACCAAATAGGTCAACTTTAAACCAAAAGTCAACTTTGGTCAAAATGGTCAATTTTTGACCCAATGACCAACCCATTAACCTAATAGGTTAACTTTTGACCAGAAAGTCAACTATGGTCAAAATAATCAATCCTAGACCCAATGACCAAGACCTTGACCCTATAGGTCAACTTTTGACCAAAATGTCAATTTTGCTTAAAATAGTCAATTTTTGAATTAATGACCGATTATTAATCCAATAAGTCAATCTCTGACCAAAAAGTCAACTTTGGTCAAAATCGTCAATCCTTGACCCAATGACCACCACGTTTACCCAATAGGTCAACATTTGACAAAAAATTCAATTCTGATAAAAAAAGTCAATTTTTTACCTAATGACCAATTATTGACCCAATAAGTCAATCTTTGACCAAAAAGTCAACTTTGGTCAAAATGGTCAATCCTTGACACAATGACAAACCCATTGACCTAATAGGTGAACTTTTGACCAAAAAGTCAATTTTGGTCAAAATAATCAATTTTTAACCTAATACCCACCCATTGACCCAATAGGTCAACTTTTGACCACAAAGTCAACTTGGCAAAATGGTCAATTTTTGATCCAATGACCAACCCATTGACCCAATAGGTCAACTTTTGACCAAAAAGTCATCTTTGGTCAAAATGATCAATTTTCGAATCTAATCACCGACTCATTGACCAAATAGAGTTAACTTTTGACCAAAAAGTCAACTTTGGTCAAAATGGTCAATTTCTAACCCAATGACCACCCAGTTTACCCAATGGGTCACCGTTTGACCAAAAATTCAATTTTGGTCAAAATAGTCAAATTTTGATCTAATGACCATTTATTGAACCAATAAGTCAATCTCTGACCAAAAAATCAACTTTGGTCAAATTGGTCAATCCTTAACCCAATGACCAACACATTGACCCAATAGGTAATTGTTAACCAAACAATCAACTTTCGTCAAAATGGTCAAACCTTGACCCAATGACCAACCCATTGACCCAATAGGCGAACTTTTGACCAAAAAGTCAATTTTGGTCAAAATAGTCAAGCTTTAACCTAAAGACCACCCATTGACCCAATAGGTTAATTTTTGACCAAAAAGTTAACTTTGGCCAAAATGGTCAATCCGTAAACCAATGACCAACCCATTAACCCTATATGTTAATTTTTGACCAAAAAGTTAATTTTTGTCAAAATTGTCAATTTTTATCCTAATGACCACCTCATTTACCTAAATAGGATAACTTTTCACCAAAAAACCAACTTTGGTCAAAATGATTAAGTTCTGACCCAATAACGATAAAGTCAACTTTGTGAATTTTTGGTTAAAATCGCTAATTTTTGACCAAATGACTAATTATTGACAAAATAAGTCAATCTTTCAACAAAAAATTAACTTTGATCAAAATGGTCAATCCCTAACATAGTGACTAACCCGTTGACCTAATAGGTCAACTTTTGACTAAAAAGTCAACTTTGGTCAAATAAGTCTATTTTGGACCTAATGACCAGCCATTGACCCAATAGGTCGACTTTTGACTAAAAAGTCAACTTTGGTCGAAATGGTCAAGTTTTTGACCCAATGACTAAACCATTAACCCAATAGGTCAATATTTGACCAAAAAGTTAACTTTGGTCAAAATGTCAATTCTTGACCTAATGACCAACTCATTGATCCAATAAGTCAACTTTTAAACAAAATGTTAATTTTGGTCAAAATAGGCAATTTTTGACCTAAAGCCCAATCATTGACCCAATAAGTCAATCTCTGACCAAAAAAGTCAACTTTCGTCATAATGGTCAATCCTTAACCCAACGACTAACCCATTTACCCAATATGTCAACATTTGACCAAAAAGTCAACTTTGGTTAAATGATAAATCCTGACCAAATGACTTCCCACTGACCCAATAAATCAACTTTTGACCGAAAAGTCAATTTTGGTCAAAATTGTCAATTTTAACCTAAGGACTAAATATTGATCTAATAAGCCAACTTTTTACCTAAATGTAAACATGGGTGACAATGGTTAATCCTTGACACAATGACCAACACATTAGCCCAATAGGTCAACTTTTGACCAAAAAGTCAACTTTGGCAAAAATAGTCAGTTTCTAGACCCAATCACCAACTCATTGTTCCAATACGGCAAGTTTTGGACAAAAAGTCAATTTTTTGTCAAAATAATTATTTTTTGACCTAATGACTAATTATTGACCCAAAAAGTCAATCTCTGACCAAAAAGTTAACTCTGGTTAAAATGGTTAATTCTTGACCTAATGACCAACCCATTGATCTAATAGGTGAACATTTGACCAAAAGGTTAATTTTGGTCAAAATAGTGAGTTTTTGACCTAATGACCAATTATTGACCCAGTAAGCCAATTACTGACCAAAAAGTCAACTTTGATCAAAATGGTCAATCCTTGACCCGATGACCAACCCATTGACTCAATAGGTAAACTTTTGACCAAAAAGTCAACTTTGGTCAAAATGATCAATCCTTGACCCATTGACCGACCCATTGACCAACCCATTAGGTTAATAGGTCAACTTTTGACCAAAAAGTCAATTTTGGTCAAAATAGTTATTTTTCGAGTTACTGACCAACCAATAAGTCAATCTCTGACTAAAAAGTCAACTTTGGTCAAAATGCTTAATCCTTGACTTAATGACAAACTGATTGATCCAAGAGGTCAACTTTTGACCAAAAAGTCAATTTTGGTCAAAACAGTTAATTTTTGATCTAATGACCACCTATTAACCCAATAGGTAAACTTTTGACCAAAAAGTCAACTTTGGTCAAAATGGTCAATTTTTGACCAAACGGCCAACCTGTTGACCCAATAAGTCAACATTTTACCAAAAAGTTATCTTTAGTCAAAATGGTCAATTCTTGACCCAATTACCAACTCATTGACCAAATATGTCAACTTTTGACCAAAAAGTTAACTTTGGTCAAAATGGTCAATTTCTTACCAAATGACCACCCCGTTGAACCAATGTGTCTAATTTTGACCAAAAAATCAATTTTGGTCAAAATAATCATTTTTTGATCTAATGACCAATTATTGACCCAATAAGTCAATCTCTGACCAAAAAGTCAACTTTGGTCAAAATGGTCAAGCCTTGCCCTAATGACAAACCCATTGACCCAATAGGCCAACTTTTAACCAAAAAGTCAGTTTTGGTCAAAATAGTTAATTTTTAACATAATGACCACCTATTGACCCTATAAGTTAACTTTTTATCAAAAAGGCAACTTTGGTCAAAATGGTCAATTTCTGACCCAATGACCAACTCATTGACCCAGAAGGTCAACTTTTAACTAAAAAGTCAATTTTGGCCAAAATGGTCAATCGTTGACTTAATGAGCAACCCATTAACCCAATAGGTCAAGATTTGACCAAAAAGTCAATTTTGGACAAAAATGTCAATTTTTGACCTAATGACCACTTAATTTAGCTAAATAGGTCAACTTTTGACCAAAAAGCTAATTTTGGTCAAAATGGTCAATTTTTAATCTAATGACCACTCATTGACCCAATAGGTCAACTTTTGATTAAAAAGTCAACTTTGGTCAAAATGGTCAATTTTTTACTCAACGAACAACCCGTTGACCCAATAAGTCAACTTTTTACCAAAAAGTCATCTTTATTCAAAATGGTCAATTCTTGACCCAAATACCAACTCATTGACCAAATTAGTAAACTTTTGACCAAAAAGTTAACTTTGGTTAAAATGGTCAATTTCCGATTTAAATGACCACCCAAATAACCTGATGGGTCCACTTTTGACCAAAAAATCAATTTTGGTCAAAATAATCAATGTTTTATCTAATGACCAATTATTGACCTAATAAATCAATCCCTGACCAAATAGTCAACTTTGGTCAAAATGGTCAATCCTTGCCCTAATGACAAACCCATTGACTTAATCGGTCAATTTTTGACCAAAAATTCTATTTTGGTTAAAATATATAATTTTTGACCTAATGACCCCCCATTGACCGAATAAGTTAACCTTTGACCAAAAAGACAACTTTAGTCAAAAAGGTCAATTTCTGACCCAATGACCAACCCATTGACCCAATAGGTCAACTATAAACCGAAAAGTCAACTTTTGCCAAAATGGTCAATCCATGACCCAATTACCAACCCATTAACCCAATAGGTCAAGATTTGACCAAAAAGTCAACTTTGGAGAAAATTATCAATTTTTGACATAATGACCACTTAATTGACCTAAATAAGTAAACTTTTGACCAAAAAGCAAACTTTGGTGAAAATGGTCAATTTCTAACATAATGACCACCCCATTGACCCAACGAGTTAACTTTTGACCAAAAATTCAATTTTGGTCAAAATAATCAATTTTTGACCTAATGACCAATTATTGACCCAATAAGACAATCTCTAACTAATAAGTTAACTTTAGTCAAAATAGTTAATCCTTGACCAATTGACCAACCCATTGATCCAATAGGTCAACTTTTGACCAAAAAGTCAACATTGGTCGAAATGGTCAGTCTCTGACCCAATGACCAACCCATTATCCCAATAGGTCAACTTTTGATTAAAAAGTCAATTTTGGTCAAAGTAGTCAATTTTGACCTAATGACCAATTATTGACCTAGTAAGTCAAACTCTAACCAAAAAGTCAACTTTGGTCAAAATTGTCAATCATTGACCCAATGACCAACCCGTTGACCAAATAGGTCAACTTTTGTCAAAATGGTAAATTTCTGACACAATGACAACCCCATTATCCCAACGGGTCAACTTTTTACCAAAAATTCAATTTTGGTCAAAATAATCAATTTTTAACCTAATGACCGGTTTTTTGACCCAATGACTCAATGTCTGACCAAAAGTCAACTTTGGTCAAAATGGTCAATTTTAGTCCCAATGACCAACCCATTAACCTATTGGGTCAACTTTTGACCAAAAAAACAATTTTGATCAAAATAGTCAATTTTTGACCTAATGACCAATTGTTGACCAAATAACTCAATATTTGACCAAAAATTTAACTTTGGTCAAAATTGTCAATCCTTAACCCAATGACCTACCCATTGACCCAATATGTCAGCTTTTGACCTAGAAGTCACTTTTAGTCAAAATAGTCAATTTTTGACCTAATGACCAATTATTGAACCAGTAAGTCAATCTCTAACCAAAAAGTCAACTTTGGTAAAAATGGTCAATCCTTGAACCAATGACCAACTCATTAACCTAATAGGTCAACTTTTGACCAAAAAGTCAGTTTTGGTAAAAATAATCAAATTTTAAATTAATAACTAATTATTGACCCAATCTGTCAATCTCTAACCAAAAAGTCAACTTTGGCCAAAATCGTCAACCCTTGACCCAATCACCAACCAATGACCCAACATGTCTACTTTTGACCAAAAAGTTATCTTTGGTGGAAATGGTCAATCCTGTAACCCAATGACCAACATTTTGACCCAATATGTCAACTTTGGTCCAAATGGTTAATCCTTAACCCAATGACCCAATAGGTCAACTTTTGACCAAAAATATAATTTTGGTCAAAATAGTTAATTTTTGACCTAATGACCACCCCATTCACCAAATAGGTCAACTTTTGAGCAAAAGTCAACTTTGGTAAAAATGATCAATTTCTGACCCAATGACCATCCCATTGACCCAATACGTCAACTTTTAACCAAAAAGTCAACTTTGGTCAAAGTGATTAATCCTTGACCCAATGACCAACCCCTTGACCGTAGAGGTCAACTTTTGACCAAAAAGTTAATTTTGGTTAAAAAGTCAATTTTTGAATTAATGACCAATTATTAACTCAATAAGCCAATCTTTGACCAAAAAGTCAACTTTGGTCAAAATCGTCAATCTTTGACCAAATGACCACCCCGTTAACCCAATGGGTCAACTTTTGACCAAAAATTCAATTTTGGTCAAAATAGTCAAATTTTAACCTATTGACCAATTATTGACCCAATAGGTCAATCTCTGACCAACAAGTCAACTTTGGTCAAAATGGTCAATCCTTGACCAAATGACAAACCCATTGACACAATAGGTGAACTTTTGACCAAAAAGTCGATTTTTGACCAAATGCCCACCCATTGACCCAATAGGTCAACTTTTGACCGAAAAGTCAACTTGGCAAAATGGTCTATTTTTGACCCAATGACCAACACATTGACCCAATAGGTCAACTTTTGACCCAAAAGTTATCTTTGGTCAAAATGGTCAATTCTTGACCCAATTACCAACTCAAAAACCAAATAGGTTAACTTTTGACCAAAAAGAAACTTTAATCAAAATGGTCAATTTCTGACCTAATGACCACACACTTTACCTAATGGGTCACCTTTTGACCAAAAATTCAATTTTTTGTCAAAATAATCACTTTTTGATCTAATGACAAATTATTGATCCAAAAAGTCAATCTCTGACCAAATAATCAATTTTGATCAAAATGGTCAATCCTTAACCCAATGACCAACCCATTGACCCAATAGGTCAACTTTTGACCAAACAGTCAACTTTGGTGAAAATGGTCAAACCTTCACCCAATGACCAACCCATTGACCCAATAGGTCAACTTTTGACTTAAAAGTCAATTTTGGCTAAAATAGTTAATTTTTGACCTAATGACCACTCATTGACCCAATTGGTCAACTTTTGACCAAAAAGTCAACTTTGGCCAAAATGGTCAATCTGTAAACCAATGACCAACCCATTAACCCAATAGGTTAATTTTTGACCAAAAAGTCAATATTTATCAAAATTGTCAATTTTTGTCCTAATGACCACTTCATTGACCTGAATAGCTCAACTTTTAACCAAAAAGCCAACTTTGGTCAAAATGATTAAGTTTTGACCCAATGACCATAAAGTCAACTTTGGTCAAAATAGTCAATCCTCTACATATAAGTTAATTTTTGACCAAATAGTCAATTTTGGTCAAAATTGTCAATTTTTATCCTAATGACCACCTCATTGACTTTAATAGGTCAACTTTTGACAAAAAATCCAACTTTGGTCAAAATGATTAAGTTCGGACCCAATGACCATAAGGTCAACTTTGTGAACTTTTGGTTAAAATAGTCAATTTTTGACCTAATGACTAATTATTGACAAAATAAGTCAATCTCTGACCAAAAAGTCAACTTTGGTCAAAATGGTCAATCCTTGATATAATGAATAACTTGTTGACCTAATATGTCAACTTTTGACCAAAAAGTCAACTTTGGTCAAATTAGTCAATTTTTGACCTAATGACCACCCATCAATCTAACAGATCAACTTTGATCTAAAATGATCAACTTTGGTCAAAATGGTCAATTTGTGACCCAATGACTAAACCATTGACCCAATAGGTCAACTTTTGATCAAAAAGTAAACTTTGGTCAAAATAGTCAATTCTTGACCTAAGGACCAACACATTGGTCCAATAGGTCAACTTTTGAACAAAAAGTCAATTTTGGTCAAAATAGTAAATTTTTTACCTAAAGCCCAATTAATTGACCTAATAAGTTAATATCTGACCAAAAAGTCCACTTTGGTCGTAATGGTCAATCCTTAACCCAACGACCAACCCATTTACGCAAAATGTCAACATTTGACCAAAAAGTTAACTTTGGTCAAATGATAAATCCTTGACCTAATGACATCTCACTGACCTAATAGATCAACTTTTGACCAAAAAGTCAATTTTGGTCAAAATTGTCAGATTTGACCTAAGGACCAATTTTTGACCCAATAAGTCAACTTTTTACCTAAAAGTAAACTTTGGTGAAAATCGTTAGTACTTACACAATAACCAACCCATTGACCCAATAGGTCAACTTTTGACCAAAAAGTCAACTTTGGTCAAAATGGTCAATTCTTGACCTAATGACTAACTCATTGATCCAATAGGTCAACTTTTGAACAAAAAGTTAATTTTGGTCAAATTAATCAATTTTTGACCTAAAGCCCAATTATTGACCCAATAAGTCAATCTCTGACAAAAAGTCAACTTTTGTCATAATGGTTAATCCTTGACCCAACGACAAACCCATTGACCCAATATGTCAACATTTGACCAAAAAGTTAACTTTGGTCAAATAATAAATCCTTGACCCAATGAAATCCCAGTGACCCAATAGATCAACTTTTGACAAAAAAGTTAATTTTGGCCAAAATTCTCAATTTTGACCTAAGGACAAATTATTGACCCAATAGGTCAACTTCTTACCTAAATGTAAACTTTGGTGAAAATGGTTAATCCTTCACACATTGACCAACCCATTGACCCAATAGGTCAACTTTTGATCAAAAAGTAAACTTTGGCAAAAATGGTCAATTTCCTGACCCAATCACCAACTCATTAATCCAATATGTCAACTTTTGAACAAAAAGTCAATTTTGGTCAAATTAATTAATTTTTGACCTAATGACCAGTTATTGACCCAATAAGTCAATCTCTGACCAAAACGTTAACTTTTATCAACATGGTTAATCCATAACCTAATGACCAACCCATTGACCCAATAAGTCAACATTTGACCAAAAGGTTAATTTTGGTCAAAATAGTAAATTTTTTACCTAATGACTAATTATTGACCCAATAAGCGAATTACTGACCAAAAAGTTAACTTTGATCAAAATGGTCAATCCTTGACCCAATGACCAACCCATTGACCCAAAAGGTCAACTTTTAACCAAAAAGTCAAATTTGGTCAAAA
The DNA here is from genome assembly GCA_022702705.1 of Papilionanthe hookeriana x Papilionanthe teres. Classification (NCBI taxonomy): domain Eukaryota; kingdom Viridiplantae; phylum Streptophyta; class Magnoliopsida; order Asparagales; family Orchidaceae; genus Papilionanthe; species Papilionanthe hookeriana x Papilionanthe teres. The sequence continues at coordinate 90,029,603 of CM040427.1, read as the reverse complement.
TGTTCAATCCTTGACCAACCCATTAGCCTAATAGGTCAACTTTTGACCAAAAAGTCAATTTTGGCCAAAATAGTTAATTTTAAAGTTTATGACCAATTATTGACCTAATAAGTCAATCTCCGACCAAAATGTCGACTTTGGTCAAAATGGTTAATCCTTGAACTAATGACAAACTGATTGACCTAATAGATTAACATTTGACCAAAAAGTTAATTTTGGCCAAAATTGTCAATTTTTAATCTAATGACCACCCATTGACCCAATAGGTCAACTTTTGACCAAAAAGATAACTTTGGTCAAAATGGTCAATTTTTGACCCAACGACCTACCCGTTGACCCAATAAGTCAACTTTTTACCAATAAGTTATCTTTAGTCAAAATGGTCAATTCTTGGCCTAATTACAAACTCATTGACCAAATTGGTAAACTTTTGATTAAAAAGTTAACTTTGGTTAAAATGGACAATTTCTGACTAACTGACCACCAGTTGAACCAATGGGTCCACTTTTGACAAAAAAAATGAATTTTGGTCAAAATAATCAATTTTTTATCTAATGACCAATTATTGACCTAATAAGTCAATCCCTGACCAAAAAGTCAACTTTGCCAAAATGATCAATCCTTGACCCATTGACCAACCCATTAACCCAATAGGTCAAGATTTGACCAAAAAGTCAATTTTGGAGAAAATTGTCAATTTTTGACCTAATGACCACTTAATTGACCTAAATAGGTCAACTTTTGACCAAAAAGCTAACTTTGCTCAAGATGGTCAATTTCTGACACAATGACCACCCAATTGACCCAACGAGTTAACTTTTAACAAAAAAATCAATTTTGGACAAAATAATCAATTTTTAACCTAATGACCAATTATTGACCCAATAAGTCAATCTCTAACTAAAAAGTTAACTTTGGTCAAAATGCTCAATCCTCGACCAATTAACCAACCCATTGATCCAACAGTCAACTTCGACCAAAAAGTCAACTTTGGTTGAAATGGTCAATCCTTGACGCAATGACCAACTCATTAACCCAATAGGACAACTTTTAACCAAAAAGTCAATTTTGGTCAAAGCAGTCAATTTTGACCTAATGACCAATTATTAGCCTAGTAAGTCAAACTCTAACCAATAAGTCAACTTTGGTCAAAATGGTCAATCATTGACCCAATAGGTCAACTTTTGACCAATATGTTAACTTTGGTCAAAATGGTAAATTTCTGACACAATGACAACTCCATTATCCCAACGGGTCAACTTTTTACCAAAAATTCAATATTGGTCAAATTAATCAATTTTTGACCTAATGGCCAGGTTTTTACCCAATAAGTCAATCTCGAACAAAAAAGTCAACTTTCGTCAAAATAGTCAATTTTAGTCCCATTGACCACCCATTAACCCAATGGGTCAACTTTTGACTAAAAATACAATTTTGATCAAAATATTGAATTTTTGACCTAATGACCAATTATTGACCAAATAAGTCAACATTTGACCAAAAAGTCAACTTTGGTCAAAATAGTCAATCCTTAACCCAATGACCTACCCATTGACCCACAGTCACTAATCTAAAAGCCACTTTTAGTCAAAATAGTCAATTTTTGACATAATGACCAATTATTGACTCAGTAAGTCAATCTCTAACCAAAAAGTCAACTTTGGTCAAAATGGTCAATCCATGAACCAATGACCAACCCATTAACCTAATAAGTCAACTTTCGACCAAAAAGTCAATTTTGGTGTAAAAAATCAATTTTTAAATTAATGACCAATTATTGACCCAATCAGTCAATCTCTAACCGAAAAGTCAACTTTGGCCAAAATTGTCAACCCTTGACCCAATCACCAACCAATGACCCAATATATCAACTTCTGACAAAAAAGTTAACTTTGGTAGAAATGGTCAATCCTAGACCCAATGACCAACCCATTGACCCAATATGTCAACTTTTGACCAAAAAGTCAACTTTGGTCCAAATGTTCAATCCTTGACCCGATGACCCAATAGGTCAACTTTTGACTAAAAAGATAATTTTGGTCAAAATAGTTAATTTTTGACCTAATGACCACCCCATTGACCAAATAGGTCAACTTTTGACCAACAGTCAACTTTGGTCAAAATGGTCAATTTCTGACCCAATGACCAACCATTTGACCCAATAGGTCAACTTTTGACAAAAAAAGTCAACTTTGGTCAAAGTGATCAATCCTTGACCCAATGATCATCCCCTTAACCCTAGAGGTCAACTTTTAACAAAAAGTCAATTTTTGATAAAATAGTCAATTTTTGAATTAATGACCAATTATTAACCCAATAAGTCAATCTTTGACCAAAAAGTCAACATTGGTCAAAATCATCAATCCTTGACCCAATGACCACCTCGTTGACCCAATGGGTCAACTTTTGACAAAAAATTCAATTTTGATCAAAATAACATAAGTTTGACCTAATGACCAATTATCGAATCTCAATAAGTCAATCTCTGACCAAAAGTCAACTTTGGTCAAAATGGCCAATCCTTGACCCTATGACAAACCCATTGACCAATGGGTGAACTTTTGACCAGAAAGTCAACTTTGGCCAAAATGGTCAATCCGTAAATCAATGACCAACCCATTAACTCTATAGGTTAAATTTTTACCAAAAAGTTAATTTTGGTCAAAATTGTCAATTTTTGTCCTAATGACCACCTCATTGACCTAAATAGGTCAACTTTTGACCAAAAAGCCAACTTTGGTCAAAATGATTAAGTTCTGACCTAATGACCATAAAGTCAACTTTGGTCAAAATGGTCAATCCTTCACATAGAGACTAAGCCGTTGACCCAATAAGTCAACTTTTAACCAAAAAGTCAACTTTGGTCAAATTAGTCAAATTTCGACCTAATGACCACACATTGACCCAATAGGTTAACTTTTGACTAAAAAGTCAACGTTGGTCAAAATGGTCAATTTGTGACCCAATGACTAAACCATTGACCTAATAGGTTAACTTTTGACCAAAAAGTCAACTTTGGTCAAAATGGTGAATTCTTGACCTAATGACCAACTCATTGATCTAATAGGTCAACTTTTGAACAAAAAGTCAATTTTGGTCAAAATAGTCAATTTTTAACCTAAAGCCCAATTATTGACCCAATAAGTCAATCTCTGACCAAAAAGTCAACTTTGGTCATAATGGTCAATCCTTGACCCAACGACAAACCCATTGACCCAATATGTCAACATTTGACCAAAAAGTCAACTTTGGTCAAATGATAAATCCTTGACCCAATGACATCCCACTGACCCAATAGATCAACTTTTGACCAAAAAGTCAATTTTGGTCAAAATTGTCAAATTTGACCTAAGGACCAATTATTGACCCAATAGGTCAACTTTTAACCTAAATGTAAACTTTGGCGAAAATGGTTAATCCTTGACACAATGACCAACCCATTGAACCAATTGGTCAACTTTTGATAAAAAAAGTCAACTATGGCAAAAATGATCAATTTCTTAACCCAATCACCAACTCATTGATCCAATAGGTCAACTTTTGAACAAAAAATCAATTTTTGTCAATATAATTAATATTTGACCTAATGACCAATTATTGACCCAATAAGTCAATCTCTGACCAAAAAGTTAACTCTGGTCAAAATTGTTAATCCTTGACCTAATGACCAACCCATTGACCCAATAGTTCAACATTTGACCAAAAGGTTAATTTTGGTCAAAATATTGATTTTTTGACCTAATGACCAATAATTTACCCAGTAAGCCAATCGCTGACCAAAAGTCAACTTTGATCAAAATCATAAATCCTTAACACAACGGATTCAATTGGTCAACTTCGACAAAAAGTAAGTTTTGGTCAAAATATACAATTTTTAACCGAATAACCACCCCATTGACCCAATAAGTTAACTTTTGACCAAAATGTAAAGTTAAGTTAAAATGGTCAATTTCTAACCCTATAACCAACCCATTGACCCAATAGGTCAACTTTTAACCAAAAGATAACTTTTTCCAAAATCGTCAATCCTTGATCCAATGACCAACCCATTGACTAAATAGGTCAATTTTTGACCAAAAAGTCAATTTTGGTCAAAACAGACAATGTTTGACCTAATGACCATCCCATTGACCAATAAATGAACTTTTGACCAAAAAGTCAGCTTTGGTCAAAATGTTTAATTTCTGACCTAATGACTAAAAAGTCAACTTTGGTCAAAATGGTCAATCCTTGACCCAATAGGTCAACTTTTCACCAGAAGTCAACTTTGGTCAAAATGGTCAATCCATGACCCAATGAGCAACCCATTGACACAATAGGTCAACTTTGACAAAAAAGTTAATTTTGGTCAAAATATTCAATTTTTGACCTAATGACCCCCCATTGACCCAATAGGTCAACTTTTGAACAAAAAGTCAATTTTGGTCAAAATGATCAATTTTTGACCCAATATGTCAACTTTTGACAAAAAGTCAACTATGGTCAAAATGGTCAATATTAGACCCAATGACCCAATGGGTCAACTTTTGACCAAAAAATCAATTTTGGTGTAAATAGTCAATTTTTGACATAATGACCAACTCATTAACCAAATAGATCAACTTTTGACCAAAAAGTCAATTTTGGTCAAAATTGTCAATTTTTAACATTCTGACAACCCAATTGACCCAATAAGTCAACTTTTGACCAAAAAGTTAACTTTGCTCAAAATTTTCAATTTCTGACCCAAAGACCAACCAATTGACCCAAAAGATTAATTTTTGACCAAAAACTCAATTTTGGTCAAAATAATTATTTTTTGAGTTAGTGACCAATTATTGACCCAATAAGTCAATCTCTAACCAAAAAGTCAACTTTGGTCAAATGGTCAATCCTTGACCTAATGACAAACCAATTGACCCAATAGGTCAACTTTTGACCAAAAAGTTAATTTTGGTCAAAATGGTCAATTTCTGACCCAATATATCAACTTTTGACCAAAAAGTCGATTTGGTCAAAATGGTCAATTTCTGACCCAAAGAGCAACCCATTGACCCAATAGGTCAACTTTTGACCAAAAAGTCAACTTTATTCAAAATGGTCAATCCTTGACCCATTGACCCAATAGGAAACTTTTGGCCAAAAAGTCTATTTTGGTCAAAATAGTTAATTTTTGACCTAATGACCAATTATTGATCCAATGAGTCAATCTGTTATCAAAAAGTCAACTTTGGTCAAAATTGTCAATCCTTGACACAATGACCAACCCATTAACTGAATAGGCCAACTTTAGACCAAAAATTCAATTTTGGTAAAAATAGACAATTTTTTACCGAATGATCAATTATTGACCCAGTAAGCCAATCTCTAAACAAAAAGTCAACTTTTGTTAAAAAGGTCAATTTGTGATCCAATGACCAACCCACAAATTCAATATGTCAACTTTTGACCAAAAAGTCAACTTTGGTCAAAATGATCAATCCTTGACCCACAGACCAACCTATTGGCCAAATAGCTTAACTTTTGACCAAAAAGTCAATTTTGTCAAAATAGACAATTTTTAAATTAATGACCTATTACTGACCCAAAAAGTCAACTTTGGTCAAAATGGTCAATCCTTGACCCAATGACAAACCCTTTGACCCAATAGGTTAACTTTTGAAAAAAACGTCAATTTTGGTAAAAATAGTCAATTTTTGATCTAATGACCACCCATTGACCCAATGTCAACTTTGGTCAAAATGGTCAATTTTTGACCCGATGATCAACCCATTGACCCAAAAGGTTAACTTTTGACCAAAAAGTCAACATTGGTCAAAATGGACAATTTTTGACCCAATGACAAACCCATTAATCCAATAGGTAAACTTTTGTCCAAAAAGTCATCTTTGGTCAAAATGCTCAATTCTTGACCCAATCACCAACTCATTTACCAAATAAGTTAACTTTTGACAAAAAAATCAACTTCGATCAAAATAGTCAATTTCTGACACAATGACCACCCCGTTGACCCAATGGGTCAACTTTTCACCAAAACTTTAATTTTTGTCAAAATAGTCAATTTTTGATCTAATGACCAACTATTGACCCAATAAGTCAATCTCTGACCAAAAAGTCAACTTTGGTCAAAATGGTTAATCCTTGACCCAATGACAAACCCATTGACCCAATAGGTGAACTTTTGACCAAAAAGTCAACTTTGATCAAAATAGTCTATTTTTGACCTAATGCCCTCCTATTGACCCATTAGGTCAACTTTTGACCAAAAAGTCAACTTGGCAAAATGCGCAATTTGTGACCCAATGACCAACCCATTAACCCAATAGGTCAACTTCTGACCAAAAAGTCATCATTAGTCAAAATGGTCAAATCTTGATCCAATTACTAACTAATTTACCAAATAGGTTATCTTTTGACCAAAAACTCAACTTTGGTCAAAATCGTCAATTTCTGACCCAATGACCACCCAGTTTACCTAATGGGTCACCTTTTGACCAAAAATTCAATTTTAGTCAAAATAGTCAATTTTTGATCTAATGACCAATTATTGACCCAATAAGTCAATCTCTCACCAAATAATCAACATTGGTCAAAATGGTCAATCCTTAGCCCAATACCAACCCATTGACCCAATAAGTCAACTTTTGACCAAACAGTCAACTTTGGTCAAAATGGTCAAACCTTGACCCAAAAACCAACACAATGACCCGATAGGTTAACTTTTGACCAAAAAAGTCAATTTTGGTTAAAATAGTCAATTTTTGACTTAATGACCACACATTGACCCAATAGGTCAACTTTTGACCAGAAAGTCAACTTTGGCCAAAATGGTCAATCCTTAAACCAATGACCAACCCATTAACTCTATAAGTTAATTTTTGACCAAAAAGTCAATTTTGGTCAAAATTGTCAATTTTAGTATAATGACCACCTCATTGACTTTAATAGGTCAACTTTTGACTAAAAAGCCAACTTTAATCAAAATGATTAAGTTCTGACCCAATGACCATAAAGTCAACTTTGTGAATTTTTAATTAAAATAGTCAATTTTTGACCTAATGACTAATTATTGACAAAATAAGTCAATCTCTGACCAAAAAGTCAACTTTGGTCAAAATGGACAATCTTTGACATAATGAATAACTCGTTGACCCAATATGTCAACTTTGGTCAAATTAGTCAATTTTTGACCTAATGACCACCCATTGACCCAATAGGTCAACTTTGACTAAATAGTCAACTTTGGTCAAAATGGTCAATTTGTGACCCAATGAATAAACCATTGACCCAATAGGTCAACTTTTGACCAAAAAGTCAACTTTGGTCAAAATAGTCAATTCTTGACCTAAGGACCAACTCATTGATCCAATAGGTCAACTTTTGAACAAAAAGTCAATTTTGGTCAAAATAGTAAATTTTTTACCTAAAGTCAAATTATTGACCTAATAAGTTAATCTCTGACCAAAAAGTCAACTTTGGTCGTAATGGTCAATCCTTGCCCCAACGACCAACCCATTGACGCAATATGTCAACATTTGACCAAAAAGTTAATTTTGGTCAAATGAAAAATCCTTGACCTAATGACATCCCACTGACCTAATAGATCAATTTTTGACAAAAAAGTCAATTTTGGTCAAAATTGTTATATTTGACCTTAGGACCAATTTTTGACCCAATAGGTCAACTATTTACCTAAATGTAAACTTTGGTGAAAATCGTTAATACTTAACACAATAACCAACCCATTGACCCAATAGGTCAACTTTTGACCAAAAAGTCAACTTTGGTCAAAATGGTCAATTCTTGACCTAATGACTAACTCATTGATCCAATAGGCCAACTTTTGAATAAAATGTTAATTTTGGTCAAAATAGTCAATTTTGACCTAAAACCCAATTATTGACCCAATAACTCAATCTCTGATAAAAAGTGAACTTTGGTCATAATGGTCAATCCTTGACCCAACGACCAACCCATTGACCCAATATGTCAACATTTGACCAAAAGTTAACTTTGGTCAAATGATAAATCCTTGACCCAATGACATCCCACTGACTTAATAGATCAACTTTTGACCAAAAAGTCAATTTTGGCCAAAATTGTCAAATTTGACCTAAGGACAAATTATTGACCCAATAGGTCAACTTTTTACCTAAATGTAAACTTTGGTGAAAATGGTTAATCCTTGACACATTGACCAACCCATTGACCCAATAGGTCAACTTTTGACCAAAAAGTCAACTTTGGCAAAAATGGTCAATTTCTTGACCCAATCACCAACTCATTGATCCAATAGGTCAACTTTTGAACAAAAAGTCAATTTTGGTCAAAATAATTAGTTTTTGATCTAATGACCAATTATTGACCCAATAAGTCAATCTCTGGCCAAAATGTTAATTTTGGTCAACATGGTTAATCCTTGACCAAATGACCAACCCATTGACCAATAGGTCAACATTTGACCAAAAGGTTAATTTTGGTCAAAATTGTGAATTTTTGACCTAATGACTAATTATTGACCCAGTACACGAATCACTGACCAAAAAGTCAACTTTAATCAAAATGGTCAATCCTTAACCCAATGACCAACCCATTGACCCAATAGGTCAACTTTTGACCAAAAAGTCAAGTTTGGTCAAAATGATCAATCCTTGACCCATTGACCAACCCATTAGTCTAATAGGTCAACTTTTGACCAAAAAGTCAATTTTTGCCAAAATAGTTAATTTTTAAGTTTATGACCAATTATTGACCTAATAAGTCAATCTCTAACCAAAAAGTCGACTTTGATCAAAATGGTTAATCCTTGAACTAAAGGACAACTGATTGACCTAATAGATTAACTTTTGACTAAAAAGTCAATTTTGGTCAAAATAGTCAATTTTTAATCTAATGACCACCCATTGACCTAATAGGTCAACTTTTGATCAAAAAGACAACTTTGGTCAAAATGGTCAATTCTTGACCCAACGACCAACCCGTTGACCCATCTAGTCAACTTTTTTCCAGAAACTTATCTTTAATCAAAATGGTCAACTCTTGACCCAATTACCAACTCATTGACCAAATTGGTAAACTTTTGACCAAAAAGTTAATTTTGGTTAAAATGACAATTTCTGACCAAATGACCACCTAGTTGAACCAATGGGTCCACTTTTGACAAAAAAATCAATTTTGGTCAAAATAATCAATTTTTATCTAATGAGCAATTATTGACCTAATAAGTCAATCCCTGGCCAAAAAGTTAACTTTGGCCAAAATGGTCAATCCTTGACCCAATGACTAACCCATTAACCCAACAGGTCAAGATTTGACCAAAAAGTTAATTTTGGAGAATATTGTCAATTTTTGACCTAATGACTACTTATTTGACCTAAATAGGTCAACTTTTGACCAAAAAGCTAACTTTGCTCAAGATGGTCAATTTCTGACACAATGACCACCCCATTGACCCAACGAGTTAACTTTTGACCAAAAAATCAATTTTGGACAAAATAATCAATTTTGACCTAATGACCAATTATTGACCCAATAAGTCAATCTCTAACTAAAAAGTTAACTTTGGTCAAAATGGTCAATCCTTGACCAATTAACCAACCCATTGATCCAATAGGTCAACTTTTGACCAAAAAGTCAACTTTGGTCGAAATGGTCAATCCTTGACCCAATGACCAACTCATTAACCCAATAGGTCAACTTTTGACCAAAAAGTCAATTTTGGTCAAAGTAGTCAATTTTAACCTAATGACCAATTATTAGCCTAATAAGTCAAACTCTAACCAAAAAGTCAACTTTGGTCAAAATGGTCAATCATTGACCCAATGACCAACCCGTTGACCCAATAGGTCAACTTTTGACCAAAATGTCAACTTTGGTCAAAATGGTAAATTTCTGACACAATGACAACCCCATTATCCCAACGGGTCAACTTTTTACCAAAAATTCAATTTTGGTCAAAATAATCAATTCTTGACCTAATGACCTGTTTTTTACCCAATAAGTCAATCTCTGACCAAAAAGTCAACTTTGGTCAAAATAGTCAATTTTAGTCTCATTGACCAACCCATTAACCCAATGGGTCAACTTTTGACCAAAAATACAATTTTGATCAAAATATTGAATTTTTGACCTAATGACCAATTATTGACCAAATAAGTCAATATTTGACCAAAAAGTCAACTTTGGTCAAAATAGTCAATCCTTAACCCAATGACCTACCCATTGACCCAATAGGTCAGCTTTTGACCCAAAAGCCACTTTTAGTCAAAATAGTCAATTTTTGACATAATAACCAATTATTGACCCAGTAAGTCAATCTCTGACCAAAAAGTCAACTTTGGTCAAAATGGACAATCCTTGAACCAATGACCAACCCATTAACCTAATAGGTCAACTTTCGACCAAAAAGTCTATTTTGGTAAAAATAATCAAATTTTAAATTAATGACCAATTATTGACCCAATCAGTCAATCTCTAACCAAAAAGTCAACTTTGGCCAAATTCGTCAACCCTTGACCCAATCAACAACCAATGACCCAACATGCCAACTTCTGGCCAAAAAGTTAACTTTGGTGGAAATGGTCAATCCTAGACCCAATGACCAACCCATTGACCCAAAATGTCAACTTTTGACCAAAAAATCAACTTTACTCCAAATGGTCAATCCTTGACCCGATGACCCAATAGGTCAACTTTTGACTAAAAAGATAATTTTGGTCAAAATAGTTAATTTTTGACCTAATGACCACCCCATTGACCAAATAGGTCAACTTTTGACCAACAGTCAACTTTGGTCAAAATGGTCAATTTCTGACCCAATGACCAACCCTCTAACCCAATAGGTCAACTTTTGACCAAAAAGTCGACTTTGGTCAAAGTGATCAATCATTGACCCAATGACAACCCCATGACCCTAGAGGTCAACTTTTAACAAAAAAGTCAATTTTGGTTAAGATAGTCAAATTTTGAATTAATGACCAATTATTAACCCAATAAGTCAATCTTTGACCAAAAAGTCAACTTTTGGTCAAAATCTTCATTCCTTGACCCAGTGACCACCCCGTTGACCCAATGGGTCAAATTTTGACTAAAAATTCAATTTTGGTTAAAATAGTCAAAGTTTGACCTAATTACCAATTATTGACCCAGTAAGTCAACCTCTGACCAAAAAGTCAACTTTGGTCAAAATGGTCAATCCATGACCCGATGACCAACCCATTAACGTAAAAGGTCAACTTTTGACCAAAAAGTAAATTTTTGTAAAAATAATCAAGTTTTAAATTAATGACCAATTATTGACCCATTCAGTCAATCTCTGACCAAAAAGTCAACTTTGGCCAAAATCGTCAACCCTTGACCCAATCACCAACCAATGACCCAACATGTCAACTTTTGACCAAAAAGTTAACTTTGGTGGAAATGGTCATTCCTAGACCCAATGACCAACCCATTGACCCAATATGTCAACTTTTGACCAAAAAGTCAACTTTGGTCCAAATGGTCAATCCTTGACCCATTGGCCTAATAGGTCAACTTTTGACCAAAAAGATAATTTTGGTCAAAATAGTTAATTTTTGACCTAGCGACCAACCCATTGACCCAATAGGTCAACTTTTGACCAAAAGTCAACTTTGGTCAAAATGATCAATTTCTAACTCAATGACCAACCCTTTGACCCTATAGGTCAACTTTTGACCAAAAAAATAATTTTGGTTAAAATAACTAATTTTTAATTAATGACCAATTATTAATCCAATAAGTCAATCTCTCGATCAAAATGTCGACTTTGGTCAAAATAATGAATCTGGATCCAATGATCACCCCGTTGACCCAATGGGTCAACATTTGATAAAAAATTCAATTTTGGCCAAAATAGTCAATTTTTGACCTAATGACCAATTATTGACTTAATAAGTCAATCATTGACCAAAAAGTTAACTTTGGTCAAAATGGTTAATCGTTGGCCCAATGACAAACCCATTGAATCAATATGTGAACTTTTAACTAAAAAGTCAATTTTGGTCAAAATAGTTAATTTTTGACATAATACCCATCCATTGACCCAATAGGTCAACTTTTGACCAAAAAGTCAGCTTGGCAAAATGGTTAATTTTTGACACAACGACCAACCCATTGACCTAATAGGTCAACTTTTCACCAAAAAGTCATCTTTGGTCAAAATGGTCAAATCTTGACCCAATTACCAACTCATTGACCAAATAGGTTAACTTTTGACAAGAAAGGCAACTTTGGTCAAAATGGTCAATTTCTGACCCAATGACCACCCAGTTTACCTAATGGGTCACCTTTTGACAAAAATGATTTTGATCGAAATAGTCAATTTTTTATCTAATGACCAATTATTGACCCAAAAAGTCAATCTCTGACCAAATAATCACTTTTGGTCAAATGGTCAATCCTTAACCCAATGACAAACCCATTGACTAATAGGTCAACTGTTGACCAAACAGTCAACTTTGGTCAAAATGGCCAAACCTTGACCCAATGACCAACCCATTGACCCAACAGGTCAACTTTTGATCAAAAAGTCAATTTTGGTCAAAATAGTCAATTTTTAACTTAAAGACCACCCATTGACCCAGTAGGTCAACTTTTGACTAAAAAGTCAACTTTGGCCAAAATGGTCTATCCGTAAACCAATGACTAACCCATTAACCTTATAGGTTAATTTTTGACTAAAAAGTCAATTTAGGTGAAAATAATCAATTTTAATTCTAATGACCACCTCATTGACCTAAATTGGGCAACTTTTGACCAAAAAGCCAACTTTGGTCAAAATGATTAAGTTCAGACCCAATGACCATAAAGTCAACTTTGTGAATTTTTGGTTAAAATAGTCAATTTTTGACGACCAAATGACCAATTATTGACAAAATAAGTCAATCTCTAGTCAAAATGTCAACTTTGGTCAAAATGGTCAATCCTTGACATAGTGACTAACCCGTTGACCCAAAAGGTCAACTTTTGACCAAAAAGTGAACTTTGGTCAATTTAGTCAATTTTTGACTTAATGACCACCCATTTACCCAATAGGTCTACTTTTGACTAAAAAGCCAACTTTGGTCAAAATGGTCAATTTGTGACCTAATGACTAAACCATTAACCCAATAGGTCAACTTTTAACCAAAAAGTCGACTTTGGTCAAAATGGTCAATTCTTGACCTAATGATCAACTCATTAATCCAATAGGTCAACTATTGAACAAAAAGTTAACATTGGTCAAAATAGTCAATTTTTGACCTAAAGCCCAATTATTGACCCAATAAGCCAATCTCCGACCAAAAAGTCAACTTTGGTCATAATGGTCAATTCATGACCCATCGACCAACCCATTGACCCAATATGTCAACATTTGACAAAAAAGTCAACTTTCGTCAAATGATAAATCCTTAACCAAATGACATCCCACTGACCCAATAGATCAACTTTTAACCAAAAAGTCAATTTTGGTCAAAATTGACAATTTTGATCTAAGGACTAATTTTTGACCCAATAGGTCAACTTTTTACCTAAATGAAAACTTTGGTGAGAATTGTTAATCCTTAACACAATGATCAACCCAATGACCCAATAGGTCAACTTTTGACCAAAAAGTCAAATTTGGTAAAAATGGTCAGTTTCTTGACCCAATCACCATCTCATTGATCCAATAGGTAAACTTTTGAACAAAAAGTTAATTTTGTTCAAAATAATTAATTTTGACCTAATGACTAATTATTGACTTAATAAGTCAATCTCTGACCAAAAAGTTAACTCTGGCCAAACTGGTTAATCCTTGACCTAATGACCAACCCATTGACCCAATAGGTCAACATTAGACCAAAGGGTTAATTTTGGTCAAAATAGTGAATTTTTGACCAAATGACCAATTATTGACCTAGTAAGTCAATCGCTGACCAAAAAGTTAACTTTGATCAAAATGATCAATCCTTGACCCAATGACCAACCCATTGACTCAATAGGTCAACTTTTGACCAAAATGTCAACTTTGGTCAAAATGATCAATCCTTGACCCATTGACCAACCCATTAGCCTAATAGGCAAACTTTTGACAAAAAAGTTAATTTTTGTCAAAATAGTTATTTTTTGAGTAATGACCCAATAAGTCAATCTCTGACCAAAAAGTCGACTTTGGTCAAAATGCTTAATCCTCGACTTAATGACAAACCGATTGACCCAAGAGGTCAACTTTCGACCAAAAAGTCATATTTGGTAAAAATGATTAATTTTTGATCTAATGACCACCTATTGACCCAATAGGTCAACATTTGACCAAAAAGTCAACTTTGGTTAAAATGGTCAATTTTTTACCCAATGGCCAACCTGTTGACACAATAAGTCAACTATTTAAAAAAAAGTCATCTTTAGTCAAAATGGTCAATTCTTGACCCAATTATCAACTGATTGACTAAATAGGTCAACTTTTGACCAAAAAGTTAACTTTGGTCAAAATGGTCAATTTCTGACCAAATGACCACCCTATTGAACCAATTAGTACTTTTGACCAAAAAATTAATTTTGGTTGAAATAATCAATTTTGAATCTAATGACCAATTATTGACCCAATAAGTCAATCTCAAACAAAAAAGTCAACATTGGTCAAAATGGTCAATCCTTGCCCCAATGATAAACCCCTTGACCCCATAGGTCCACTTTTGGCCAAAAAGTTAATTTTGGTCAAAATAGTTAATTTTTACCTAATGACCACCCATTGACCCTATAAGTTAACTTTTGACCAAAAAGACAACTTTGGTCAAAATGGACAATTTCTGGCCCAACGACCATCCCATTGACCCAATAGGTCAAATTTTATCCAAAAAATCAACTTTGGCCAAAATCATCAATCCTTGACCCAATGACCAACACATTAACCCAATAGGTCAAGATTTGACCAAAAAGTTAATTTTGTGGAAACTTGACAATTTTTGACCTAATGACTACTTAATTCACCTAACTAGGTCAACTTTTGACCAAAAAGTTAACTTTGGTCAAAATGTTCAATTTCTGACACAATGACCACCCCATTGACCCAACGGCTTAACTTTTGACCAAAAATTGAATTTTGGTCAAAATAATCAATTTTTGACCTAATGACCAATTAAAAACCTAATAAGTCGATCTCTAACTAAAAAGTCAACTTTGGTGAAAGTAGTCAATCCTTGACTAATTGACCAACCCATTGATCCAATAGGTCAACTTTTGACGATAAAGTCAACTTTGGTCGAAATGGTCAATCCTTGACCCAATGACCAACCCATTAACCCAATAGGTCAACTTTTGACAAAAATGTCAATTTTGGTAAAAGTAGTCAATTTTGACCTAATGACCAATGATTGACCCAGTATGTCAAACTCCAAACTAAAAGTCAACTTTGGTCAAAATGGTCAATCATTGACCTAATAACTAACCCGTTGACCCAATAGGTCAACTTTTGACCAAAATGTGTCCTTTGGTCAAAATGATCAATTTCTGACACAATGACAACCCCATTATCCCAACGGGTTAATTTTTGACCAAAAATTCAATTTTGGTCAAAATAATCAATTTTTGACCTAATGACCAGTTTTTGACCCAATAAGTCAATCTCTGAGAAATAAGTCAAATTTGGTCAAAATGGTTAATTTTAGTCCTAATGACCAACCCATTAAACGAATGGGTCAACTTTTGACCAAAAATACAATTTTGGTCAAAATAGTCAATTTTTAACCTAATGACCTATTATTGACCAGCTAAGTCAAAATTTGACCAAAAAGTCAAATTTGGTCAAAATGGTCAATCATTAACCCAATGACCAACCCATTTACCCAATAGGTCAACTTTTGATCAAAAAGTCAATCTTAGTCAAAATAGTCGATTTTTGACCTAATGACTAATTATTGACTCAGTAAGTCAATCTCTAACCAAAAAAACAACTTTTGGTCAAAATGGTCAATCCTTGAACCAATGACCAACCCATTAACCTAATAGGTCAACTTTCGACCAAAAAGTCAATTTTGGTAAAAATAATCAATTTTTAAATTAATGACCAATTATTGACCCAATCTGTCAATCTCTGACCAAAAAGTCAACTTTGGCCAAAATCATCAACCTTTGACCCAATCGCCAACCAATGACCCAACATGTCAACTTCTGACCAAAAAGTTATCTTTGGTCGAAGTGGTCAATCCTAGGCCCAATGACCAACCCATTGAACCAATATGTCAACTTTTGACCAAAAAGTCAACTTTGGTCCAAATGGTCAATCCTTGACCCAATAAATCAACTTTTGACCAAAAAGATAGCTTCAGATGAAATAAGAACTTTCGACTTAATGACTACCGCATCGACCAAATAAGTCAAAAGTCAACTTTGGTCGAAATGGTCAATTTCGACCTAATGACCATCCCATTGAATCTAACAGTCAACTTTTCGATGAAAAAGTCAACTTTGGTCAAAATTGTCAATCCTTGACCCAATGACCAACCCCTTAACCCTAAAGGTAAACTTTTAACCAAAAAGTCAATTTTGGTTAAAATAGTCAATTTTTGAATTAATGACCAATTATTAACCCAATAAGTCAATCTCTGACCAAAAAGTCAACATTGGTCAAAATTGTCAATCCTTGACCCAATGACCAACTCATTGACTCAAAAGGTCAACTTCTGACCATAAAGATAAATTTGGCCGAGATGGTCAATCCTAGACCCAATGACCAACCGATTAAACCAATAGGTCAATATTTTGACCAAAAAGTCAACTTTGGACAAAATGCTCAATAATTGACCCAATAACCCATTGGTTAACTTTTGACCAAAAAAGTCAATTTTGGTCAAAATAGTTATTTTTTGACCAAATGACTGCCAGATAGACCAAATAGGTCAACATTTAACCAAAAAGTCAACTTTGGTCAAAATGGTCAATTTCTGACCCAATGACCAACCCATTGGCTCAATAGTTTAACTTTTGGCTAAAAATTGATCAAAATGATCAATCATTGACCCAATGACCAACCTATAGACCCATTAGGTCAACTTTTGAGTAAAATAGTTAATTTTTGACATAATGACAATTTATTGACCCAATAAGTCGATCTCTGACAAAAAGGTTAACTTTGGTTAAAATGGTCAATCCTTAACCAAATGACCAACCCATTGACCCAATAGGTCAACTTTTGACCAAAAAGTGAACTTTAGTCAAAATCGTCAATCCTTGACACAATGACAAACTAATTGACACAATAGGTCAACTTTGACCAAAAAGTCGATTTTGGTCAATATAATCAACTTTTGACCTAATGACCACCCCATTAACCCAATATGTCAAAATTTGACCAAAAAGACAACTTTGGTCAAAATGGTCAATTTCCAACCCAATGACCACCACATTGACCCATTGGGTCAACTTTTGACCAAAAATTCAATTTTGGTCAAAATAGTCAATTTTTAACCAATGACCAATTATTGACCCAGTAAGTCAATCTCTGACCAAAAAGTCAACTTTGGTCAAAATAATTAATCGTTGACCCAATGACCAACCCATTGACCCAATAAGTCAACTTTTGACCAAAAAGTCAACTATGGTGAAAATGGTCAATCTTAGACCCAATGACCCAATACGTCAAGTTTTGACCAAAAAGTCTATTTTGGTCAAAACAGTCAATTTTTGACATAATGACCAACTCATTGACCCAATAGGTCAACTTCTGATAAAAAAGTCAATTTTTGTCAAAAAAGTCAACTTTGGTCGAAATGACAACTCAACTGACCAAATAAGTCAACTTTTGACCAAAAAGTTAACTTTGGTCAAAATGGTCAATTTATGACCCAATAACCAACCCACTGACTCAATAGGTCAACTTTTGACCAAAAAGTCAATTTTGGTCAAAATAATCAATTTTTGACCTAATGACCAATTATTGACCTAATAACTCAATCTCTGACGAAAAAGTCAACTTTGTTCAAAATGGTCAATCCTTTACCCAATGACTAACCCATTGACCCAATAGGTGAACTTTTTGCCAAAAAGTCAACTTTGGTCAGTCCTTAACTAAATGACCAACCGATTGACCCAATAGGTTAATATTTGAACAAAAAGACAATTTTGGTCGAAATAGTAATTTTTGACCTAATGACCACCCCATTGACCCAATGGGTCAACTTTGACCAAAATGTCAATTTTAGTCAAAATGGTCAATCCTTGACACAATGACCAATTAGTCAACTTTTGACAAAAAGTAAGTTTGGTCAATAGGCAATTTTTAACCGAACAACCACCCCATTTGACCCAATAGGTTAACTTTTGACCAAAATAAAAAGTTAAGTTAAAATGGTCAATTTCTAAACATAGAACCAACCAATTGACCCAATTGGTCAACTTTTGACCAAAAAGATAACTTTTCCAAAATCATCAATCCTTCATCCAATGACCAACTCAATGATTAAATACGTCAACTTTTGACCAAAAAGTCAATTTTTTTCAAAAAAGTCAATTTTTTACCAAATGACCATCCCATTGACAATAGATGAACTTTTGACCAAAAAATCAGCTTTGGTCAAAATGATTAATTTCTGACCTAATGACCAAATAGTCAACTTTGGTTAAAATGGTCAATCGATGACCCAATAGGTCAACTTTTGACCAAAAAGTCAACTTTGGTTAAAATGGGCAATCCTTAAACCAATGACCAACCCATTGACATAATAGGTCAACTTTTGACCAGAAAGTCAATTTTGGACAAAATAGTTAATTTTTGACCTAATGACCATATTTGCCAAAATTGACTTTTTGGTCAAAAGTTGACCTATTATGTCAATGGGTTGGTCATTGTGTCAAGGTTTTACTATTTTGACTAAAGTTCACTTTTTGGTCAAAAGTTGACCTATTGGGTCAATGGGTTAGTCGTTGGGTCAAGGATTGACCATTTTAACCAAAGTTATCTTTTTGGTCAGAGATTAACTTATTTGGTCAACAATTAGTCATTATGTGAAAAATTGACTATTTTGGTCAAAAGAAGACCTATTGGGTCTCTGAGTTTATCATTGGGTCTAGGATTGACCATTTTGACCAATGTTGATTTTTTGGTCAATAGATTACCTATTGGGTTAATGGGTTGGTCATTGGGTCAAAAATTAACCATTTTGACCAAACTTGGTTTTTTGGTCAAAAGTCGACCTATTGGGTTAATGGGATGGTTATTAGGTCAAAAATTGATAATTTTGACCAAAATTAACTTTTGGTCAAAAGTTGACCTATCGGGTCAATGGGTTGGCCATTATGTCAGAAATTGATCAATGGGTCAACTTTTTTATCAAAATTAACTTTTCGACCAAAGTTGACTTTTTGGTCAGAGATTGACATATTAGGACAATAATTGGTCATTCGGTCAAAGATTGATTATTTTGACCAGAATATAAGTTTTTTTTGTGAAAAGTTGACCCATTGGGTTAATTGGGTTGTCATTATGTTAAAAATTGACCATTTTGACCTAAGTTGACTTTTAGTCAAAAGTTGACCTATTGGGTCAATGGGTTGGTCATTGGGTCATAAATTAACTATTGACTAAACATGACTTTTTTGTTAAAAGTTGCCTCATGGGTCAATGGGGTGGTCATTAGGTAAAAAATTGACTATTTTGACAAAAAATGACTTTTTGATCAAAAGTTGACCTATTGGGCCAATGGGTTGTTCATTGGGTCAAGGATTGACAATTTTGACCAAAGTTGACTTTTTGGTCATTGGGTCGGAAATTAACCATTTTGACTAAAGTTGCCTTTTGGTCAAATGTTCATCTATTTGGTCAATGGGAGGGTCATTTGGTAAAAAATTGACTATTTTGACCAAAACTGACTTTTTGGTCAAAAGTTGTCTTATTTATTCAATGGGTTGGTCATTGGGTCGAGGATTGACCATTTTGACCAAAAATTTTCTTTTTTATCAAAAGGTGTCTTATTAGGTCAATGAGTTGGTCCATGGGTCAGAAATTAACCTTTTTGACCAAATTTATTTTTTGGTCAAAAGTTGACATATTGGGTCAATGGGTTGGTCATTGGGTCAGCTATTGGCCATTTTGACCAAAATTAACTTTTTGGTCAAAAGTTGACCTATTGGGTCACTGGGTGGTCATTAGGTCAAAAATTGACTATTTTGACCAAAATTGACTTTGTGGTCCAAAGTTGACCTATTGGTTTAATGGGTTGGTGATTGGGTCAAGGATTGGCCATTTTGACTAAAGTTAATTTTTTTATAATAAGTTGACCTATTGGGTCAATGTGTTGGTTATTGGACAAGGATTCACCATTTTAACAAAATTTAACTTTTTGGTCATCGTGTCAGGAATTAACCATTTTGACCAAAGTTGACTTTTTTGTCAAAAGTTGACTAATTGCGTTAATGGGTATTTCATTGTGTCAAGGATTAACCATTTTGACCAAAATTGACATTTTGGTCAAAAGTTGACCCATTGGGTCAATAGGTGGTCATTAGGTCAAAAATTGACTATTTTGACCAAAATTGACTATTGGTTCAATGGGTTGGTCATTGGATCAAGGTTTGACCATTTTGACCAAAGTTGATTTTTTGGTGAAAAGTTGACCTATTGGGTCATTGGGTTGGTCATTGGGTTAAGGATTTACCATTTTGACTAAAGTTGACTTTTTTGGTCTAAGATTGACTTATTGGGTCAATAATTGGTCATTAAGTCGAAAATTGACTATTTTGACCAAAATTGAAATTTTGGTCAAAAGTTGACCCATTGGGTTAACGGGGTGGTCATTGGGTCAGAAATTGACCATTTTGACTAAAGTTGACTTTTTGGTCCAAAGTTGACCGATTTGGTCAATAAGTTGATAATTTGGTCACTGAATTGATTCATTTTGACCAAAGATGACTTCTGTCGAAAGTCGACTGATCAGATCAATGGGTTGGTCATCGGGTCAAAAATTGACAATTTTGACAAAAATTTACTTTTTGATCAAAAGTTGACCTATTGGGTCAATGGGTTGGTCATTGGGTCAAAAATTGTCTATTTTAAATAAAGTTGACTTTTTGGTCAAAAGTTGACCTATTGGGTCAATCGATTGTCTTTGGGTCAAAAATTGATTATTTTGACCAAAATTGTCTTTTGGTCAAAAGTTGACCTATTGGGTCAATAGTTTGTCATTGGGTAAAGGATTGACACTTTTAACCAAAGTTGACTTTTTGGTCAAAGATTGACTTATTGGGTCAATAATTGGTCATTAATTCAAAAATTAAATATTTTGACAAAATTGGTTTTTTGGTCAAAAGTTAATCTATTTGGCCAATTGGTTTGTCATTGGGTAACAAATTGAACATTTTGGCCAAAGTTGACTTTTTGGTCCGAGATTGGCTTACTAAGTCAATAATTGATCATTAGGTCAAAAATTTACTATTTTGACCAAAATTGACTTTTTGGTAAAAAGCTGACCTATCGGATAAATGGCTTGGTCATTGGGTCAAGTTTTCACCATTTTGACCAAAGTTGACTTTTTGGTAACTGATTGACTTATTGGGTTAATAATTAGTCATTAAGTCAAAAATTGACTATTTTAACCAAAATTGACTTATTAGTCAAAATTTGACCTATTATGTCAAGGGGTTAGTCATTGGGTCAAGGATTAACCATTTTGACCAATGTTAACAGTTAGGTCAAAAGGTGACCTATTAGGTCAATGGGATGGCCACTGAGTTAGAAATTGACCGTTTTGACTAAATTGACTTTTTGTTCAAAAGTTAACATACTAGGTCAATGGGTTAGTCAATTGGTCATAAATTTATCATTTTATTAAAAATTGACTTTTTGGTCAAGATTTGATCTATTGGGTCAATGGGTGGTCATTAGGTCAAAAGTTAAACTATTTTGACCAAAATTATCTTTTTGGTCAAAAGTTGACCTTAGGGTCAAGTGGTTGGTCATTGGGTCGAGGATTTACCATTTTGAGCAAAGTTCACTTTTTGGTCAAAAGTTAACCTATTGGGTCAATGAGTTGGTTATTGTGTCAAGGATTGACCATTTTGACCAAAGTTGACTTTTTGATCATTGGGTCAGAAATTAATCATTTTGACCAAAGTTGACCTTTTCGTCAAAAGTTCTTCTATTTGGTCAATGGGATGATCTTTAGGTAAAAAATTGATATTTTGACCAAAGTTGACCTTTTGGTCAAAAGTTGACCTTATTAGTCAATGGGTTGGTCATGGGTCAAGGACTAATGATTTTGAAAAAAGTTGTCTTTTTGGTCAAAAGTTGACCTATTGGGTCAATGGGTTGGTTATTGGGTCAGAAATTAATCATTTTAACAAAAGTTGACCATTTTGACCAAAGTTGACTTTTAAGTCAGAGATTGTCCTATTGGTTCAATAATTGGTCATTTAGATAAAAATTGATTATTTTGACCAATTGAATTTTTGGTCAAAAGTTGACCAATTGGGTCAAAAGTTGACCTATTTGGTCAATGAGGTGGTCGTTAGGTCAAAAATTGACAATTTAGACCAAAATTGACTTTTTGGTCAAAAGTTGTCCTTTTTGAGTCAATGGGTTGGTCATTGAGTCAATGATTGACCATTATGACGAAAGTTGACTTTTTGGTCAAAAGTTGACCTATTGGGTCAGTGGGTTGGTCATGATTGACCATTTTGATAAAAGTTGACTTTTTAGTCAAAAGTTTACCTATTGGCTCAATAATTGGTCATTAGGTCAAAAATTTTTGACTTAATGACCACCGATTCACCCAATAGGTCAACTTTTGACCAGAAAGTCAACTTTGGCCAAAATGGTCAATCCGTAAATCAATGACGAACCCATTAACTCTATAGGTTAATTTTTGACCAAAAAGTCAATTTTGGTCAAAATTGTCAATTTTTATCCTAATGACCACCTCATTGACCTAAATAGGTCAACTTTTGACCAAAAAGCCAACTTTTGTCAAAATGATTAAGTTCTGACCCAATGACCATAAAGTCAACTTTGGCCAAAATGGTCAATCCTTGACATAATGACTAACCCGTTGACCGAATAGGTCAACTCTTAACCAAAAAGTCAACTTCGGTCAAATTAGTCAAATTTTGACCTAATGACCACACATTGACCCAATAGGTTAACTTTTGACTAAAAGTCAACGTTGGTCAAAATCGTCAATTTGTGATCCAATGACTAAACCATTGACCTAATAAGTTAACTTTCGACCAAAAAGTCAACTTTGGTCAAAATGGTGAATTTCGACCTAATGACCAACTCATTGATCTAATATGTCAACTTTTAAACAAAAAGTCAATTTTGGTCAAAATAGTCAATTTTTGACCTAAAGCCCAATTATTGACCCAACGCCCAACCCATTGGCCCAATATGTCAACATTTGAACAAAAAGTTAACTTTGGTCAAATGATAAATCCTTGACCCAATGACATCCCACTGACCCAATAGATCAACTTTCGACCAAAAAGTCAATTTTGGTCAAAATTGTCAAATTTGACCTAAGGACCAATTATTGACCAAATAGGTCAACTTTTAACCTAAATGTATACTTTGGCGAAAATGGTTAAATCTTGACACAATGAACAACCCATTGACCCAATATGTCAACTTTTGACCAAAAAGTCAACTTTGGCAAAAATGGTCAATTTCTTGACCCAATCACCGACTCATTGATCCAATAGGTCAACTTTTGAACAAAAAGTCAATTTTGGTCAATATAATTAATTTTTGACCTAATGACCAATTATTGACCCAATAAGTCAATCTCTGACCAAAAAGTTAACTCTGGTCAAAATGGTTAATCCTTGACCTAATGACCAACCCATTGACCCAATAGGTCAACATTTGACCAAAAGGATAATTTTGGTCAAAAAAGTGAATTTTTGACCTAATGACCAATTATTTACCCAGTAAGCCAATCGCTAACCAAAAAGTCAATTTTGATCAAAATGGTCAATCTTTGAACCAATGACCAACCCATTGACCCAATAGGTCAACTTTTGACCAAAAAGTCAACTTTGGTCAAAATGATCAATCTTTGACCCATTGACCAACCCATTAGCCTAATAGGTTAACTTTTGACCAAAAAGTCAATTTTGGTCAAAATAGTTAATTTTTGAGTTAATGACCAATTATTGACCCAATAAGTCAATCTCTGACCAAAAAGTCAACTTTGGTCAAAATGGTTAATCCTTAATCTAATGACAAACCGATTGACCTAATAGGTCAACTTTTGACCAAAAAGTTAATTTTGGTCAAAACAGCCAATTTTTTATCTAATGACCACCCATTTACCCAATAGGTCAACTTTTGACCAAAAAATCAACTTTGGTCAAATGGTCAATTTTTTACCTAACGACCAACCCGTTGACCCAATATGTCAACTTTCACCAAAAAGTCATCTTTAGTCAAAATGATCAATTCTTGAACCAATTACCAACTCATTGACCAAATAGGTTGACTTTTGTCCAAAAATTTACTTTGGTCAAAATGGTCAATTTCTGACTCAATGACAACCCCATTATCCCAACGGGTTAACTTTTGACTTAAAATTTAATTTTGGTCAAAATAATCAATTTTTGACCTAATGACCAGTTTTTGACCCAATAAGTCAATCTCTGACCAAAAGGTCAACTTTGGTCAAAAAGGTCAATATTAGTCCCAATGACCAACCCATTAACCCAAAGGGTCAACATTTGACCAAAAATACAATTTTGGTCAAAATAGTCAATTTTTGACCTAATGACCAATTATTGACCAAATAAGTCAATATTGTCCAAAAAGTTAACTTTGGTCAAAATGGTCAATCCTTAACCCAATGACCAACCCATTGACCCAATAGATTAAATTTTGACCAAAAAGTCAATTTTAGTTAAAATAGTCACTTTTTGACCTAATGACCAATTATTGACCCAGTAAGTCAATCTCAAACTAAAAAGTTAACTTTGGTCAAAATGGTCAATCCTTAACCCAATGACCAACCCATTAAACTAAAAGGTCAACTTTCGATAATTTTTAAATTAATGACCAATTATTGACCCAATCAGTCAATCTTTGACCAAAAAGTCAACTTTGGCCTGACCCTTGACCCAATAACCAACAAATGACCCAACATGTCAACTTTGACCAAAAAGTTAACTTTGGTGGAAATGGTCATTCCTAGACCCAATGACCAACCCATTGACCCAATATATCAACTTTTGACCAAAATGTTAACTTTGGTCCAAATTGTCAATCCTTAACCCATTGACCCAATAGGTCAACTTTTGACCAAAAAGATAATTTTGGTCAAAATAGTTAATTTTTGACCTAGTGACCAACCCATTAACCCAATAGGTTAACTTTTGACCAAAAGTCAACTTTGGTCAAAATGATCAATTTCTAACCCAATGACTAACCTCAATCTCTATAGTCAACTTTTGACCAAAAAGACAATTTTGGTTAAAATAGTCTATTTTTTAATTAATGACCAATTATTAATCCAATAATTCAATCTCTGACCAAAATGTCGACTTTGGTCAAAATAGTGAATCGTTGACCCAATGACCACCTCATTAACCCAATGGGTTGACACATTTGAAAAAAAATTCAATTTTGGTCAAAATAGTCAATTTTTTACCTAATGACCAATTATTGACTTAATAAGTCAATCTCTGACCAAAAAGTTAACTTTTGTCAAAATGGTCAATCCTTGGCCCAATGACAAACCCATTGAATCAATATGTGAACTTTTGACCAAAAAGCCAATTTTGGTCAAAATAGTCAATTTTTGACCTAATACCCACCCATTGACCCAATAGGTCAACTTTTGACCAAACAGTCAACTTGGCAAAATGGTTAATTTTTAACACAACGACCAACCCATTGACCCAATAGGTCAACTTTTGACCAAAAAGTCATCTTAGGTCAAAATGGTCAATTCTTGACCCAATTACCAACTCATTGACCAAATTGGTTAATTTTTGACAATAAAGTCAACTTTGTTCAAAATGGTCAATTTCTGACCCAATGACCACCCAGTTTACCCAATGGGTCACCTTTTGACCAAAAAAATATTTTTGGTCAAAATAGTCAATTTTGGATCTAATGACCAATTATTGACCAAAAAACTCAATCTCTGACCAAATAATCAACTTTGGTCAAAAAGGTCAAACCTTGACCCAATGACCAACACATTGACCCAATAGGTCAACTTTTAATAAAAAGTTAATTTTAGTAAAACTAATCAATTTTTGACCTAATGACCACCCATTAACCCAATAGGTCAACTTTTGACCAAAAAATCAACTTTGGCCAAAATGGTCAATCCGTAAACCAATGACCAACCCATTAACCCTATAGGTTAATTTTTTTACCAAAAAGTTAATTTTGGTCAAAATTATCAATTTTTGTCTTAATGACCACCTCATTGACCTAAATAGGTCAACTTTTGACCAAAAAGTCAACTTTGGTCAAAATGATTAAGTTTTGACCCAATGACCATAAAGTCAACTTCGGTCAAAATGGTCAATCCTTGACATAATGACTAACCCATTGACCCAATAGGTCAACTTTTAACCAAAAAGTCAACTTTGTTCAAATTAGTCAAATTTTGACCTAATGACCACACATTGACCCAATAGGTCAACTTTTGACTAAGAAGTCAACTTTGGTCAAAATGGTCAATTTGTGACCCAATGACTAAATCATAGACCCAATAGGTTAACTTTTGACCAAAAAGTCAACTTTTGTCAAAATGGGGAATTCTTGACCAAATGACCAACTCATTGATCTAATAGGTCAACTTTTGAACAAAATGTCAATTTTGGTCAAATTTGTCAATTTTTGATATAAAGCCTAATTATTGACCCAATAAGTCAATCTCTGACCAAAAAGTCAATTTCGGCCATATTGGTCAATCCTTGACCCAACGACCAACCCATTGACCCAATATGTTAACATTTGACCAAAAAGTCAACTTTAATAAAATGATAAATCCTTGACCCAATGACATCCCACTGACCCAATAGATCAACTTTTGACAAAAAAGTCAATTTTGGTCAAAATTGTCAAATTTGACCTAAGGACCATTATTGACCAAATAGGTCACCTTTTTACCTAATTGTATACTTTGGCAAAAATGGTTAATCCTTGACACAATGACCAACCTATTGACCCAATAGGTCAACTTTTGAACAAAAAGTCAACTTTGGCAAAAATGGTCAATTTCTTGACCCAATCACCAACTCATTGATCCAATAGGTCAACTTTTGAACAAAAAGTCAATTTTGGTCAATATGATTAATTTTTGCCCTAATGACCAATTATTGATCCAATAAGTCAATCTCTGACCAAAAAGTTAACTCTGGTCAAAATGGTTAATCCTTGACCTAATGACCAACCCATTGAACTAATTGGTCAACATTTGACCAAAAGGTTAATTTTGGTCAAAATAGTGAATTTTTGACCTAATGACCAATCACTGACCCAGTAAGCCAAACACTGACAAAAAGTCAACTTTGATCAAAATCATAAATCCTTAACACAATGACTAATTGGTCAACTTTTGACAAAAAGTAAGTTTTGGTCAAAATAGTCAATTTTTAACCGAATAACCACCCCATTGACCCAATAAGTTAACTTTTGACCAAAATGTAAAGTTAAGTTAAAATGGTCAATTTCTAACCCTATAACCAACCTAATGACCCAATAGGTCAACTTTTAACCAAAAGATAACTTTTTCCAAAATCGTCAATCCTTGATCCAACGACCAACCCATTGCTTAAATAGTCAATTTTTGACCAAAAAGTCAATTTTGGTCAAATGACTAATTTTTGACCTAATGACCATCCCATCAACCAATAAATGAACTTCGACCAAAAAGTCACCTTCGGTCAAAATGATTAATTTCTCGACCTAATGACCAAAAAGTCAACTTTGGTCAAAATGGTCAATCCTTGACCTAATAGATCAACTTTTCACCAAAAAGTCAACTTTGGTCAAAATGGTCAATCCAAGACTCAATGACCAACCTATTGACATAATAGGACAACTTTTGAAAATAAAGTTAATTTTGGTCAATATAGTCACTTTTTGACCTAATGACCCCCATTGACCCAATAGGTCAACTTTTGAATAAAAAGTCAATTTTGGTCAAAATGGTCAATTTCTGACCCAATATGTAAACTTTTTACCAAAAAGTCAACTATGGTCAAAATGGTCAATCTTAGACACAATGACCCAAAGGGTCAACTTTTGACTAAAAAGTCAATTTTGGTGTAAATAGTCAATTTTTGACATAATGACCAACTCATTAACCAAATAGATCAACTTTTGACCAAAAAGTCAATTTTGGTCAAAATTGTCAATTTTTAACATTCTGACAACCCAATTGACCAAATAAGTTAACTTTTGACCAAAAAGTTAACTTTGGTCAAAATTTTCAATTTTTGACCCAATGACCAACCCATCGAATCTAATAGTTAACTTTTGCCCAAAACTCAATTTTGGTCAAAATAGCCAATTTTCGAGTTAATGACCAAATTATTGACCCAATAAGTCAATCTCTGACCAAAAAGTCAACTTTGGTCAAAATGGTCAATCCTTGACCTAATGACAAACCAATTGACCCAATAGGTCAACTTTTGACCAAAAAGTCAATTTTGGTCAAAATGGTTAATTTCTGACCCAATATATCAACTTTTGACCAAAAAGTCGATTTGGTCAAAATGTTCAATTTCTGACCCAAAGAGCAACTCATTGAACCAATAGGTCAACTTTTGACCAAAAAGTCAACTTTATTCAAAATGGTCAATCCTTGACCAATTGACCTAATAGGACAACTTTTGGCCCAAAAGTCTATATTGGTCAAAATAGTTAATTTTTGACCTAATGACAAATTATTGATCCAATGAGTCAATCTGTTATCAAAAAGTCAACTTTGGTCAAAATTGTCAATCCTTGACTCAATGACCAACCCATTAACCGAATAGGTCAACTTTTGACCAAAAAGTCAATTTTGGTAAAAATAGTCAATTTTTTACCTAATGATCAATTATTGACCCAGTAAGCCAATCTCTAACCAAAAAGTCAACTTTGGTTAAAAAGGTTAATTTGTGACCCAATGACCAACCCACTGATTCAATATGTCAACTTTTGACAAAAAAGTCAATTTTGGTCAAAATGATCAATCCTTGACCCAATGACCAACCTATTGGCCTAATAGCTTAACTTTTGACCAAAAAGTTAATTTTGTCAAAATAGACAATTTTTAAATTAATGACCTATTATTGACCCAAAAAGTCAATCTCTGACCAAAAAGTCAACTTTGGTCAAAATGGTCAATCCTTGACCCAATGACAAACCCTTTGACCCAATAGGTTAACTTTTGACAAAAAAGTTAATTTTGGTCAAAATAGTCAATTTTTGATCTAATGACCACCCATTGACCCAATATGTCAACTTTGGTCAAAATGGTCAATTTTTGACCCGATGATCAACCCATTGACCCAATAGGTCAACTTTTAACCAAAAAGTCAACTTTGGTCAAAATGGACAATTTTTGACCCAATGACCAACCCATTAACCCAATAGGTAAACTTTTGTCCAAAAAGTCATCTTTGGTCAAAATGGTCAATTCTTGACCCAATTACCAACTCATTGACCAAATCGATTAACTTTTGACCAAAAAATCAACTTTGATCAAAAGAGTCAATTTCTGACCCAATGAGCACCCCGTTGACCCAATAGGTTAACTTTTCACCAAAACTTCAATTTTAGTCAAAATAGTCAATTTTTGACCTAATGACCAACTATTGACCCAATAAGTCAATCTCTGAACAAAAAGTCAACTTTGGTCAAAATGGTCATTCCTTGACCCAATAGGTGAACTTTTGACCAAAAAGTCAACTTTGATCAAAATAGTCTATTTTTGACCTAATGCCCTCTCATTGACCCATTAGGTCAACTTTTGACCAAAAAGTCAACTTGGCAAAACGAGTAATTTGTGACCCAATGACCAACCCATTAACCCAATAGGTCAACTTCTGACCAAAAAGTCATCATTGGTCAAAATGGTCAATTCTTGACGCAATTAATAACACATTAACCAAATAGGCTAACTTTTGACCAAAAAGTCAACTTTGGTCAAAATCGTCAATTTCTGACCCAATGACCACCCAGTTTACCCAATGGGTCACCTTTTGACCAAAAATTCAATTTAGGTCAAAATAGTCAATTTTTGATCTAATGACCAATTATTGACCCAATAAGTAAATCTCTCACCAAATAATCAACTTTGGTCAAAATGGTCAATCCTTAGCTCAATACCAACCCATTGACCCAATAAGTCAACTTTTAACCAAATAGTCAACTTTGATCAAAATGGTCAAACCTTGACCCAATAACCAACCCAATGACCCAACATGTCAACTTTTAACCAAAAAGTCAATTTTGGTCAAAATAGTCAATTTTTGACCTAATGACCACACATTGACCCAATAGATCAACTTTTGACCAAAAAGATAACTTTGGCCAAAATGGTCAATCCTTAAACCAATGACCAACCCATTAACTCTATCAGTTAATTTTTGACCAAAAAGTTAATTTTAGTCAAAATTGTCAATTTTTGTCCTAATGACCATCTCATTGACTTTAATAGGTCAACTTTTGACCAAAAAGCCAACTTTAGTCAAAATGATTAAGTTCTAACCCAATGACCATAAAGTCAACTTTGTGAATTTTTGGTTAAAATAGTCAATTTTTAACCTAATGGCTAATTATTGACAAAATAAGTCAATCTCTGACCAAAAAGTCAACTTTGGTCAAAATTGTCAATCCTTAACATATTGAATAACTCGTTGACCCAATATGTC
This sequence comes from Papilionanthe hookeriana x Papilionanthe teres, assembly GCA_022702705.1. Classification (NCBI taxonomy): domain Eukaryota; kingdom Viridiplantae; phylum Streptophyta; class Magnoliopsida; order Asparagales; family Orchidaceae; genus Papilionanthe; species Papilionanthe hookeriana x Papilionanthe teres. The sequence goes on along the minus strand of CM040427.1, from coordinate 89,998,787 downwards.
AACTTTTGACCAAAAAGTCAACTTTGGTCAAAATGGTCAATTTGTGACCTAATGACTAAACCATTGACCCAAAAGGTCAACTTTTGACCAAAATGTCAACTTTGGTCAAAATAGTCAATTCTTGACCTAAGGACCAACTCATTGATCCAATAGGTCAACTTTTGAACAAAAAGTCAATTTTGGTCAAAAGAGTAAATTTTTTACCTAAAGCCCAATTATTGACCTAATAAGTTAATCACTGACCAAAAAGTCAACTTTGGTCATAATGGTCAATCCTTGCCCAACGACCAACCCATTGACGCAATTGTCAACATTTCACAAAAAAGTTAACTTTGGTCAAATGATAAATGCTTGACCAAATGACATCCCACTGACCTAATAGATCAACTTTTGACCAAAAAGTCAATTTTGGTCAAAATTGTTAGATTTGACCTAAGGACTAATTTTTGTCCCAATAGGTCAACTTTTTACCTAAATGTAAACTTTGGTGAAAATGGTTAATCCTTGACACATTGACCAACCCATTGACCCAATAGGTCAACTTTTGACCAAGAAGTCAACTTTGGCAAAAATGGTCAATTTCCTGACCCAATCACGACATCATTAATCCAATAGGTCAACTTTTGTACAAAAAGTCAATTTTGGTCAAAATATTTAGTTTTTGACCTAATGACCAATTATTGACCCAATAAGTCAATCTCTGACCAAAATGTTAACTTTGGTCAACATGGTTAATTCTTGACCTAATGACCAAACCTTTGACCAATAGGTCAACATTTGACCAATAGGTCAACATTTGACCAAAAGGTTAATTTTGGTCAAAATAGTGAATTTTTGACCTAATGACCAATTATCGAACCCAAAGAAGCGAATCAATCGACCAAAAAGTCAACTTTGATCAAAATGGTCAATCCTCGACCTAATGACTCAACCATCGACCAATAAAGTTAACTTTTGACCAAAAAGTCAACTTTGGTCAAAATGATCAATCCTTGACCCATCGACCAACCCATCGGCCTAATAGGTCAACTCTTCGACCAAAAGGTTAATGTTGGCCAAAATAGTTAATTTTTAAGTTTATGACCAATTATCGACCTAATAAGTCAATCTCTAACCAAAAAGTCGACTTCGTCAAAATGGTTAATCCTCGAACTAATGTCAAACCGATCGACCTAATAGTTTAACTTTTCGACCAAAATGTCAATTTTTGTCAAAATAGTCAATTTTTAATCTAATGACCACCCATTGACCCAATAGGTCAACTTTTGACCAAAAAGACAACTTTGGTCAAAATGGTCAATTCTTGACCCAACGACCAACCCGTTGACCCATCAAGTCAACTTTTTACCAAAAAAGTTATCTTTAGTGAAAATGGTCAATTTTTGACCCAATTACCAACTCATTGACCAAATTGGTAAACTTTTGACCAAAAAGTTAACTTTGGTTAAAATTGACAAATTCTGACCAAATGACCACCCAGTTGAACCAATGGGTCCCCTTTTCACCAAAAAATTAATTTTGGTCAAAATAATCAATTTTTTATCTAATGACCAATTTTTGACCTAATAAGTCAATCCCTGACCAAAAAGTCAACTTTGGCCAAAATGGTCAATCCTTGACCCAATGACCAACCCATTAACCCAACAGGTCAAGATTTGACCAAAAAGTCAATTTTAAAGAAAATTGTCAAATTTTGACCTAGTGACCACTAATTGACCTAAATAGGTAAACTTTTGACCAAAAAGCTAACTTTGGTCAAGATGGTCAATTTCTGACACAATGACCCCATCGACCCAACGAGTTAACTTTTCGACCAAAAATCAATTTCGACAAAATAATCAATTTTCACCTAATGACCAATTATCGACCCAATAAGTCAATCTCTAACTAAAAAGTTAACTTTGGTCAAAATGGTCAACCTCGACCAATTAACCAACCCATTGATCCAATAAATCAACTTTCGACCAAAAAATCAACTTTGGTCGAAATGGTCAATCCTTGACCCAATGACCAACCCATTAACCCAATAGGTCAACTTTTAACCAAAAAGTCAATTTTGGTCAAAGTAGTCAATTTTGACCTAATGACCAATTATTAGCCTAATAAGTCAAACTCTAACCAAAAAGTCAACTTTGGTCAAAATGGTTAATCATTGACCCAATGACCAACCCGTTGACCCAATAGGTCAACTTTTGACCAAAATGTCAACTTTGGTGAAAATGATAAATTTCTGACACAATGACAACCCCATTATCCCAACGGGTCAACTTTTTACCAAAAACTCAATTTTGGTCAAAATAATCAATTTTTGACCTAATGACCAGTTTTTTACCCAATAAGTCAATCTCTGACCAAAAAGTCAACTTTGCTCAAAATAGTTAATTTTAGTCCCATTGACCAACCCATTAACCCAATGGGTCAACTTTTGACCAAAAATATAATTTTGATCAAAATATTGAATTTTTGACCTAACGACGAATTATTGACAAAATAAGTCAATATTTGACCAAAAAGTGAACTTTGGTTAAAATAGTCAATCCTTAACCTAATAACCTACCCATCGACCCAATAGGTCGACTCTTCGACCCAAAAGCCACTTTTAGTCAAAATAGTCAATTTTTGACATAATGACCAATTATTGACCCAATAAGTCAACCTATAACCAAAAAGTCAACTTTGGTCAAAATGGGCATTCCTTGAACCAATGACCAAACCCATTAACCTAATAGATAAACTTTCGACCAAAAAGTCAATTTTTGTAAAAATAATTAAATTTTAAATTAATGACCAATTATTGACCCAATCAGTCAATCTCTAACCAAAAAGTCAACTTTAGCCAAAATCATCAACCCTTGACCCAATCACCAACCAATGACCCAACATGTCAACTTTTGACCAAAAAGTTAACTTTGGTGGAAATGGTCAATCCTAGACCCAATGACCAACCCATTGAACAAATATGTCAACTTTTGACCAAAAAGTCAACTTTGGTCCAAATGGTCAATCCTTGACCCATTGACCTAATAGGTCAACTTTTGACCAAAAAGATAATTTTGGGCAAAAAATTTAGTTTTTGACCTAATGACTACCCCATTGACCAAATAGGTCAACTTTTGACCAACAGTCAACTTTGATCAAAATGGTCAATTTCTGACCCAATGATTAACCCTCTGACCCAATAGGTTAACTTTTGACCAAAAAGTCAACTTTGGTCAAAGTGATCAATCATTGACCCAATGACCAACCCCTTGACCCTAGAGGTCAACTTTTAACCAAAAAGTCAATTTTGGTTAAAATAGTTAATTTTTGAATTAATAAACAAGTATTAACCCAATAAGTCAATCTTTGACCAAAAAGTCAACTTTGGTCAAAATCGTCATTCCTCGACTCCAAGGATCACCCTGTTGACCCATGGGTCAAATTTCGACTAAAAATTCAATTTGGTCAAAATAACCAAAGTTCGACTCTAATGACCAATTATCAATCCAATAAGTCAATCTCTCGACCAAAAAGTCAACTTGGTCAAAATGATCAATCCTTGACCCAATGACAAACCCATTGACCAATGGGTGAACTTTTGACCAAAAAGTCAATTTTGGTCAATATAGTTAATTTTTTACGTAATGCCAACCCATTGACCCATTAGGTCAACTTTTGACCGAAAATTCAACTTGGTAAAATGGTCAATTTTTGACCCAACGACCAACCCATTGACCCAATAGGTCAACTTTTGACCCAAAAGTCAGCTTTAGCCAAAATTGTCAATTCTTGATCCAATTACTATCTCAAAAACCAAATAGGTTAACTTTTGACTAAAAAGTCAGCTTTAATTAAAATGGTCAATTTCTGACCTAATGACCACCCAGTTTACCTAATTGGTCACCTTTTGACCAAAAATTCAATTTTTATCAAAATAGTCAATTTTTTATCTAATGACTAATTATTGACCCAATAAGTCTATCTCTGGCCAAATAATCAACTTTGGTCAAAATGGTCAATCCTTAACCCAATGACCAACCCATTGACCCAATAGGTCAATTTTTGACCAAACAAATTAACTTCGTTAAAATCGTCATACCTCGACCCAATGACAAACCAATCAATCTAACAGTCAACTTTTGACTAAATAGTCAATTTTTGACTTAATGACCACCCATTGACCCAATAGGTCAACTTTTGACCAGAAAGTCAACTTTGGCCAAAATGGTTAATCCGTAAATCAATGACCAACCCATTAACCCTATAGGTTAATTTTTAACCAAAAAGTCAATTTTGGTCAAAATTGTCAATTTTTGTCCTAATGACCACCTCATTGACCTAAATAGGTCAACTTTTGACAAAAAGCCAACATTGGTTAAAATGATTAAGTTTTGACCCATTGACCATAACGTCAACTTTGGTCAAAATGGTCAATCCTTGACATAATGACTAACTCGTTGAACCAATAGGTCAACTTTTAACCAAAAAGTCAACTTTAGTCATTTTAGTCAAATTTTGATCTAATGACCACACATTGACCCAATAGGTCAATTTTTAACTAAAAAGTCAACTTTGGTCAAAATGGTCAATTTGTGACCCAATGACTAAACCATTGACCCAATAGGTTAACTTTTGACCAAAAAGTCACCTTTGGTCAAAATGGTGAATTCTTGACCTAATGACCAACTCATCGATCTAATAAGTCAACTTTCGAACAAAAAGTCAATTTTGGTCAAAATAGTCAATTTTCGACCTAAAGCCCAATTATAATCTAATAAGTCAATCTCTCGACCAAAAAGTCAACTTTGGTCATAATGGTCAATCCTTGACCCAATGGACAACCCATTGACCCAATATGTCAACATTTGACCAAAAAGTCAACTTTGCTCAAATGATAAATCCTTGACCCAATGACATCCCACTAACCCAATAGATCAACTTTTGACCAAAAAGTCAATTTTAGTCAAAATTGTCAAATTCGACCTAAGGACCAATTATTGACCAAATAGGTCAACTTTTAACCTAAATGTAAACTTCGGCGAAAATGGTTTATCCTTGACACAATGACCAACCCATTGACCCAATAGGTCGACATTTGACCAAAAAAGTCAACTTTGGCAAAAATGGACAATTTCTTGACCCAATCACTAACTTATTGATCCAATAGGTTAACTTTTGAACAAAAAGTCAATTTTGGTCAATATAATTAATTTCGACCTAACGACCACTCATCGACCCAATAAGTCAATCTCCGACAAAAAATTTAACTCCGGTCAAAATGGTTAATCCTCGACCTAATGACTCAACCCATTCGACCCAATCAGTCAACATTCGACCAAAAGGTTAACTTTGGTCAAAAAAGTGAATTTCGACCTAATCACCAATTATCGACTCAAAGAAGCCAATCCCTGACCAAAAAGTCAACTTTGATCAAAGTGGTCAATCTTTGACCGAATGACCAACCCATTGACCCAATAGGTCAACTTTTGACAAAAATTCAACTTTGGTCAAAATGATCAATCCTTGACCCATTGACCAACCCATTAGCCTAATATGTCAACTTTTGACAAAAAAGTCAATTTTGGTCAAAATAATATCTTAGTTAATGACCAATTATCGACCCAATAATCCAATCTCCCGACCAAAAAGTAAACTTTGGTCAAAATGGTTAATCCTTGATCTAATGACAAACCGATTGATCTAATAAGTCAACTTCGACCAAAAAGTTAATTTCGTCAAAATAAATAACTTTTTATCTAATGACCAACCTATCAATCTAATCAGTCAACTTTTGACCAAAAAGTTAACTTTGGTCAAATGGTCAATTTTTTACCTAACAACCAACCCGTTGACCCAATAAGTCAACTTTTACCAAAAAGTCATCTTTTGTTAAAATGGACAATTCTTGAACCAATTACCAACTCATTGAACCAATAGGTCGACTTTTGACCAAAAAGTTAACTTTGGTCAAAATGGTCAATTTCTAACCAAATGACCACTCCATTGAACCAATGGGTCGACTTTTGACCAAAAAATCAATTTTGGTCAAAATAATCAATTTTTTATTTAATGACCAATTATTGACCCAATAAGTCAATCTCTGACCAAAAAGTCAACCTTTGTCAAATTAGTCAATCCTTGCCCCAATGACAAAACCATTGATCCAATAGGTCAACTTTCGACCAAAATGTTAATTTTGGTCAAAATAGTTAATTTTTGACCTAATGAGCACCCATTGACCCTATAAGTTAACTTTTGACCAAAAAGACAACTTCGTCAAAATGGTTAGCTTTCGACCCAATGACCAACCCATTGACCCAATAGGTCAACTTTTAACCAAAAAGTCAACTTTGGCCAAAATGGTCAATCCTTGACCCAATGACCAACCCATTAACCCAATAGGTCAAGATTTGACCAAAAAGTCAATTTTGGACAAAATTGTCAATTTTTGAACTAGTGACCACTTAGATGACCTATATAGGTCAATTTTTGACCAAAAAGCTAACTTTGGTCAAAATGGTCAATTTCTTACACAATGACCACCCCATTGACGTTCGGGTTAACTTTTGACCAAAAATTCAATTTTGTTCAAAATAATCAATTTTTTACCTAATGACCAATTATTAACCCAGTAAGTCAATCTCTAACTAAAAAGTCAACTTTGGTCAAAATGGTCAATCCTTGACCAATTGACCAACCCATTGATTCAATAGGTCAAATTTTGACCAAAAAGTCAACTTCGTCCTGAATTACGGTCAATCCTTGACACAATGACCAACACATTAACCCAATAGGTCAACTTTTAACCAAAAAGTCAATTTTTATTAAAGTAGTCAATTTTGACCTAATGACCAATTATTAACCCAATAAGTCAAACTCAAAAAAAAAAGTCAACATCGATCAAAATGGTTAATCGTTGGCCCAAAGACCAACCCGTCGACCCAATAGATCAACTTTTGACCAAAATGTCAACTTTGGTCAAAATGGTCAATTTCTGACACAATGACAACCCTGTTATCCCAACAGGTCAACTTTTGACTAAAAATTTAATTTTGGTCAAAATAATCAATTTTTGACCTAATGACCAGTTTTTGACCCAATAAGTCAATCTCTGACCAAAAAGTCAACTTTGGTTAAAAAGGTCAATTTTAGTCCCAATGACCAACCCATTAACCCAATGGGTCAACTTTTGACCAAAAATATAATTTTGGTCAAAATAGTCAAATTTTGACCTAATGACCAATTATTGATCAAAAAAGTCAATATTGACCAAAAAATCAACTTTTGTCAAAATGGTCAATCCATAAACCAATGACCAACCCATTAACCCAATAGGTTAAATCTTGACTAAAAAGTCAATTTTAGTCAAAATAGTCAATTTTTGACCTAATGACCAATTATTGACCCAGTAAGTCAATCTCTAACCAAAAAATCAACTTTGGTCAAAATGGTCAATCCTTGACCCAATGACCAACCCATTAACCTAAAAGGTCAACTTTCGACCAAAAAGTAATTTTTTGTATAAATAATCAATTTTTAAATTAATGACCAATTATTGACCCATTCAGTCAATCTCTGACCAAAAAGTCAACTTTGGCCAAAATCGTCAACCCTTGACCCAATCACCAACCAATGACCCAACATGTCAACTTTTGACCAAAAAGTTAACTTTGGTGGAAATGGTCATTCCTAGACCCAATGACCAACCCATTGACCAAATATATCAACTTTTGATCAAAAAGTCAACTTTGGTCCAAAGGGTCAATCCTTGACCCAATGACCCAATAGGTCAACTTTTGACCAAAAAGATAATTTGGGTCAAAATAGTTAATTTTTGACCTAGTGACCAACCCATTGACCCAATAGGTCAACTTTTGACCAAAAGTCAACTTTGGTCATAATGACCCAATGACCAACCCTTTGACCCTATAGGTCAACTTTTGACCAAAAAGACAATTTTGGTTAAAATAGTCAATTTTTTAATTAATGACCAATTATTAATCCAATAAGTCAATCTCTGACCAAAATGTCGACTTTAGTCAAAATAGTGAATCCTTGAACCAATGACCACCCCGTTGACCCAATGGGTCAACATTTGATAAAAAATTCAATTTTGGACAAAATAGTCAATTTTTGACCTAATGACCAATTATTAACTTAATAAGTCAATCTCTGACCAAAAAGTTAACTTTGGTCAAAATGGTCAATCCTTGGCCCAGTGTCAAACCCATTGAATCAATATGTGAACTTTTGACCAAAAAGTCAATTTTGGTCAAAATAGTTAATTTTTAACCTAATACCCACCCATTGACCCAATAGGTCAACTTTTGACCAAAAAGTCAACTTGGCAAAAAGGTTAATTTTTGACACAACAACCAACCCATTGACCCAATTTGTCAACTTTTGACCAAACAGTCATCTTTGGTCAAAATCTAGAAACCTCGACCCAATTACCAACTCATCGACCAAACAGGTTAACTTTCGACAAAAAAGTCAACTTTGGCCAAAATGTCAATTTCTGACCTAATGACCACCCAAGCTTTACCTAATGGAGTCACTTTCGACTAAAAATGATTTTTGGTCAAAATAGTTAATTTTTGATCTAATGACCAATTATTGACCCAAAAAGTCAATCTCTGACCAAATAATCACTTTTGGTTAAAATGGTCAATTTCTAACCATAGAACCAACCAATTGACCCAATAGATCAACTTTTTACCAAAAAGATAACTTTTCCAAAATCATCAATCCTTCATCCAATGACCAACTCATTCACTAAATACGTCAACTTTTGACCAAAAAGTCAATTTTGGTTAAAAAAGTCAATTTTTTTACCAAATGACCATCCCATTGACCAATCGATGAACTTTTGACCAAAAAGTTAGCTTTAGTCAAAATGATTAATTTCTCACCTAATGACCAAAAAGTCAACTTTGGTTAAAATGGTCAATCGATGACCGAATAACCAAATCATTGACCCAATAGGTCAACTTTTGACCAAAAAGTCAACTTTGGTTAAAATGGGCAATCCTTAAACCAATGACCAACCCATTGACATAATAGGTCAACTTTTGACCAGAAAGTCAATTTTGGTCAAAATAGTTAATTTTTGACCTAATGACCATATTTACCAAAATTGACTTTTTGGAAAAAAGTTGACCTATTGTGTCAATGGGTTGGTCATTGTGTCAAGGTTTTACTATTTTGACTAAAGTTCACTTTTTGGTCAAAAGTTGACCTATTGGGTCAATGGGTTACTGTCAAGTTCAAGGATCGACCATTTTAACCAAAGTTATCTTTTTTGGTCAGAGATTAACTTATTTGGTCAACAATTGGTCATTATGTGAAAAATCGACTATTTTGGTCAAAAGAAGACCTATTGGGTCTATGGGTTTATCATTGGGTCTAGGATTGACCATTTTGACCAATGTTGATTTTTTGGTCAAAAGATTACCTATTGGGTTAATGGGTTGGTCATTGGGTAAAAAATTAACCATTTTAACCAAACTTGATTTTTTGGTCAAAAGTCGACCTATTGGGTTAATGGGATGGTTATAGTCAAAATTACATATTTCGACCAAAATTAACTTTTGGTCAAAAGTCAATCTATCGTCAATCGGCAATTATTATGTCAGAAATTGATCATGGGTCAACTTTTTGATTAAAATTAACTTTTCGACCAAAGTTGACTTTTTGGTCAGAGATTGACATATTGGGACAATAATTGGTCATTCAGTCAAAATTTGATTATTTTGACCAGAATATAAGTTTTTTTTGTGAAAAGTCAATCTATCAGTCAATTGGTGGTCATTATGCCAAAAATCGACCATTTTGACTCTAAGTTGACTTTTAGTCAAAAGTCGACTCTATTGGATCAACGCGGTCGGCTCATCGGGTCGAATCGACAATATTGACTAAACTTGACTTTTTTGATCAAAAGTCATTTAATGGGTCAATCGGGGTGGTCATTAGGCAAAATCGACTATTTTGACAAAAATTGACTTTTGATCAAAAGCCGATCTATTGGGTCAACGGGCCATTCATCGGGCCAAGGATCGAACATTTTGACCAAAGTCGACTTTTGGTTATCGTCGAATTAACCATTTTCACTAAAGTCGCCTTTTTGTTAAATGTTCATCTATTTGTCAACGCTGATCGGTCATTTGGTCAAAATCGACTATTTTGACTCAAAATCGATTTTTTGGTCAAAAGTTGTCTTATTTATTCAACGGTTTGGCATTGTCGGTCGAGGATCGACTATTTTGACCAAAAATTTTCTTTTTTATCAAAAGGTGCCTTTTTCGTCAATGGGTCGTCCACGGTCGGAATTAACCTTTTCGACCAAATTTATTTTTTCGGTCAAAAGTCGACATATTGGGTCAATGGGTCATCATTTGGTCAGTTTATTACTATTTTCGACCAAAATCGATTTTTGGTCAAAAGTCACCTATTTGGCCAACGGGTGGTCATTAGGTCAAAAATTGACTATTTTGACCAAAATTGACTTTGTGGTCCAAAGTTGACCTATTGGTTCAATGGGTTGGTGATTGGGTCAAGGTTCAATGGACCAAATTGACTATTTTGACCAAAAATCGACTTCAGGTCCAAAGTCGACCTATCGGGTTCAATTGCCGATGATCGTCTCAATGGGTCTAGTGATCGACAAAATTTAACTTTTCGTCATCGTCAAGGAATTATACCATTTCGACTAAAGTCGACTTTTTTGTCGTAAAGTCGATCTAATTGCGCCAATGGGTATTTCATCGCGTCAAGGATCGGATCCCATTTCGACCAAAATCGACATTTTGTCAAAAGTCGAATCTCATCGGGTCAATGGGCAGTCATTAGGTTAAAAATCGACTATTTTGACCAAAATCGACTATTGGTTCAATGGGTCGGTCATCGGATCAAGGTTCGACCATTTCGACCAAAGTCGATTTTTTGCTGAAAAGTCGACTTATCGGGTCAATTGCCGTCATCGTGGTTACGGATTTACCATTTTTACTAAAGCTGACTTTTGTCTAAGATCGACTTATCGGGTCAATATTCGTCATTAAGTCAAAATCGACTATTTCGATCAAAATCGAAATTTTGGTCAAAAGTCGATCCATTAGGTTAATCGGTAATTTATCGGTCGAATCGACCATTTTGACTAAAGTCGATTTTTGGTCCAAAGTCGACCGATTCGGTCAATGAGTCGGTAATCTGGTCACGGACCGACCATTTTGACTCAAAGATGACTTTTGATCAAAAGTTGACTCATCAAGTTAACGGGTCGATCATCGGTGTCAAAATCGACAATTTCGACAAAAATTTACTTTTGATCAAAAAGTCGACTTCATTCGAGTCATCGGGTCAAAATCGTCCATTTTAAACAAAGTCGATTTTTGGTTAAAAGTCGACCATATGGGTCAATAGGTCGTTCTGGGTCAAAAATTAATTATTTTCACCAAAATCGACTTCGGTCATAAGTCACCTATCTGGTCAAATATTATTATCAAGGTAAAGGATAGACTTTTTAACCAAATTTGATTTTTTTGTCAAAGATCGACTTATCGGGGTCAATACTAGTCATTAATTCAAAAATTAAATATTTTGACAAATCGGCTTTTGGTCAAAAGTTAACTCATTTCGTCAATTGGCTCATTATCGGCAACAAATCAACATTTCGGCCAAAGTCAATTTTTTGGTCCGAGATCAGTTTACTAAGTCAATAATTCGGTCATTGTGTCAAAAACATACTATTTCGACCAAAATCGACTTTTTGGTCAAAAGCCGACCTATCGATAAATGGTCATTGTTGTCAATAAGTTTTCACCATTTCGACCAAAGTCGACCTTTTGGTAACCGATCGATTTATCAAGTTAATAATTACTATTGTCAAAAATCGACTATTTTAACCAAAATCGACTTATTACCAAAAGTTGACCTATTATGTCAAGGGGTTAGTCATTAGGTCAAGGATTAACCATTTTGACCAAAGTTAACAGTTAGGTCAAAAGGTGACCTATTAGGTCAATGGCATGGCCAACCGAGTCTGAATCGACCGGCTAACTAAATCACTTTTCGGTCAAAAGTTAACATGCTAGGTCAATGGGTCAGGCCAATCGGTCATAATTTTATCATTTTATTAAAAATTGACTTTTTGGTCAAAATTGATCTATCAGGCTAATGGGTGTCATAGTCAAGGTTAGAACTATTTTGACCAAAATAAATTTTGGTCAAAATAGTTAATTTTTGACCTAGTGACCAACCCATTGACCCAATAGGTCAACTTTTGACCAAAAGTCATCTTTAGTCAAAATGATCAATTTCTAACCCAATGACCAACCCTTTAACCCTATAGGTCAACTTTTGACCAAAAAGACAATTTTGGTCAAAAATAGTCTATTTTTTAATTAATGACCAATTATTAATCCAATAATTCAATCTCTGACAAAAATGTCGACTTTGGTCAAAATAGTGAATCATTGACCCAATGACCACCCCATTGACCCAATAGGTCAACATTTGAAAAAAAAATTCAATTTTGGTCAAAATAGTCAATTTTTTACCTAATGATCAATTATTGACTTAATAAGTCAATCTCTGACCAAAAAGTTAACTTTGGTCAAAATGGTCAATCCTTGGCCCAATGACAAACCCATTGAATCAATATGTGAACTTTTGACTAAAAAGCCAATTTTGGTCAAAATAGTCAATTTTTGACCTAATACCCACCCATTGACCCAATAGGTCAACTTTGACCAAAAAGTCAACTTGGCAGAATGGATAATTTTTAACACAACGGCCAACCCATTGACCTAATAGGTCAACTTTTGACCAAAAAGTCATCTTTGGCCAAAATGGTCAATTCTTGACCCAATTACTAACTCATTGACCAAATAGGTTAATTTTTGACAAAAAAGTCAACTTTGTTCAAAATGGTTAATTTCTGACCGAATGACCACCGAGTTTACCCAATGGGTCACCTTTTGACAAAAAAAATATTTTTGGTCAAAATAGTCAATTTTGGATCTAATGACCAATTATTGACCCAAAATGTCAATATCTGACCAAATAATCAATTTTGGTCAAAAAGGTCAAACCTTGACCCAATGACCAACACATTGACCCAATAGGTCAACTTTTGATTAAAAAGTCAATTTTGGTCAAAATAATCAATTTTTGACCTAATGACCACCTCATCGACATATAACAGTCAACTTTTGACCAAAAAATTAACTTTGGCCAAAATGGTCAATCCGTAAACCAATGACCAACCCGTTAACCCAATATATCCGCTTTTGACCCAGAAGTCACTTTTAGTCAAAATAGTCAATTTTTGACCTAATGACCAATTATTGACCCAGTAAGTCAATCTCTAACCAAAAAGTTAACTTTGGTCAAAATGGTCAATCCTTGAACCAATGACCAACCCATTAACCTAATAGGTTAAATTTTGACCGAAAAGTCAATTTTGGTAAAAATAATCAAATTTTAAATTAATGACTAATTATTAACCCAATCTGTCAATCTTTGACCAAAAAGTAAACTTTGGACAAAATCGTCAACCCTTGACCCAATCACCAACCAATGACCCAACATGCTTACTTCTGACCAAAACGTTATCTTTGGTGGAAATGGTCAATCCTAGACCCAATGACCAACCCATTGACCCGATATGTCAACTTGTTCAAATTGGCCAACTTTCGACCCAATGACCCAACAGTCAACTTTCGAACTAAAAAGATAATTTTGGTCAAAATAGTTAATTTTCGACCTAATGACCACCCCATCGACCAACAGTCAACTTTCGACCAAAAGTCAACTTTAGTCAAAATGGTCAATTTCCCTCGACCCAATGACCAACCCATCGACCTAATAGTCAACTTCGACCAAAAGTCAACTTTGGTCAAAGTGATCAATCATTGACCTAATGACCAACCCCTTGACCCTAAAGGTCAACTTTTAACCAAAAAGTCAATTTTGGTTAAAATAGTCAATTTTTGAATTAATGACCAATTATTAACCCAATAAGTCAATCTTTGACCAAAATGTCAACTTTGGTCAAAATCATCAATCTTTGACCAAATGACCACCCCGTTGATCCAATGGGTCAACTATTGACCAAAAATTCAATTCTTCATCAAAATAACTAAATTTCGACCTAATGACCAATTATTGACCCAATAAGTGAATATTTGACCAAAAAGTTAACTTTGGTAAAAATGGTCAATCCTTGACCAAATGACAAATCCATTGACCCAATAGGTGAACTTTTGACCAAAAAGTCAATTTTGGTCAAAATAGTCAATTTTGACCAAATGCCCATACATTGACCCAATAGGTTAACTTTTGACTGAAAAGTCAACATGGCAAAATGGTTTATTTTTGACCCAATGACCAACCAAAAGTTATTTTTCGTCAAAATGGTCAATTCGTAACCCAATTACCAACTCAAAAACAAAATAGGTTAACTTTTGACCAAAAAGACAACTTTAATCAAAATGGTCAATTTTCGACCTAATGACTACACACTTTACCTAATCAGTCACTCAATTCAAAAATTCAATTTTTGTCAAAATAAGTCACTTTTGATTTAATGACCAATTATCGACCCAATAAGTCAATCTCTGACCAAATAATCAATTTTGGTCAAAATGGTAAATCCTTATCCCAATGACCAACCCATTGCCCAATAGGTCAACTTTTGACCAAACAATCAACTTTGGTCAAAAATGGTCAAACCTTGACCCAATGACCAACCCATTGACCAAATAGGTCAACTTTTGACTAAAAAGTCAATTTTGGCCAAAATAGTTAATTTTTGACCTAATGACCACCCATTGACCCAATAGGTCAATTTTTGACCAAAAAGTAAACTTTGGCCAAAATGGTCAATCCGTAAACCAATGACCAACCCATTAACCCTATAGGTTAAATTTTTGACCAAAAAGTCAATTTTGGTCAAAATTATCAATTTTTGTCTTAATGACCACCTCATTGACCTAAATAGGTCAACTTTTGACCAAAAAGACAACTTTGGTCAAAATGATTAAGTTTTGACCCAATGACCATAAAGTCAACTTCGGTCAAAATGGTCAATCCTTGACATAATGACTAACCCATTGACCCAATAGGTCAACTTTTAACCAAAAAGTCAACTTTGTTCAAATTAGTCAAATTTTGACCTAATGACCCCACATTGACCCAATAGGTCAACTTTTGACTAAGAAGTCAACTTTGGTCAAAATGGTCAATTTGTGACCCAATGACTAAACCATAGACCCAATAGGTTAACTTTTGACCAAAAAGTCAACTTTTATCAAAATGGGGAAATCTTGACCAAATGACCAACTCATTGTTCGAATAGGTCAACTTTTGAACAAAAAGTCAATTTTGGTTAAATTTGTCAATTTTTGACCTAAAACCTAATTATTGACCCAATAAGTCAATCTCTGACCAAAAAGTCAACTTTGGTCATAATGGTCAATCCTTGACCCAACGACCAACCCATTGACCCAATATGTCAACATTTGACCAAAAAGTCAACTTTAGTCAAATGATAAATCCTTGACCCAATGACATTCCACTGACCCAATAGATTAACTTTTGACAAAAAAGTCAATTTTGGTCAAAATTGTCAAATTTGACCTAAGGACCATTATTGACCAAAAAGGTCAACTTTTATCTAATTGTATACTTTGGCGAAAATGGTTAATCCTTGACACAATGACAAGCCCATTGACCCTTTAGGTCAACTTTTAACCAAAAAGTCAACTTTGGCAAAAATTGTCAATTTCTTGACCCAATCACCAACTCATTGATCCAATAGGTCAACTTTTGAACAAAAAGTCATTTTGGTCAATATGATTAATTTTGACTTAATGACCAATTATCGAATCTAATAAGTCAATCTCCGACCAAAAACTTAACTCTGGTCAAAATGGTTAACCTCGACCTAATGACCAACCCATCGACTCCAATAGGTCAACATTTCGACTAAAAGGTTAATTTTGGTCAAAATAATGAATTTTCGACCTAATGACCAATCATCGACCTACAGGAGTCAAACACCGACTCAAAAGTCAACTTTGACGAAATCATAAATCCTTAACACAATGACTAATCGTCAACTTTCGACAAAGTAAGTTTGGTCAAATATAGTCAATTTTTAACCGAATAACCACCCCATCGACCCAACAAGTTAACTTTGCACCAAAAATATAAAGTTAAGTTAAAATGGTCAATTTCTAACCCTATAATCCAACCCATCGACCTAATAGGTCAACTTTCTAACGAAAAGATAACTTTTTCCAAAATCGTCAACTTCGATCCAACGACTAACCCATTGACTACAACAGTCAATTTTTGACCTAATGACCATCCCATTGACCAATAAATGAACTTTTGACCAAAAATTCACCTTTGGTAAAAATGATTAATTTCTGACCTAATTACCAAAAAGTCAACATTGGTCAAAATGGTCAATCCTTGACCCAATAGGTCAACTTTTCACCAAAAAGTCAATTTTGGTCAAAATGGTCAATCCGACACCCAATGACCAACCAATTGACATAATAGGACAACTTTTGACAATAAAGTTAATTTTGGTCAAAATCATCAATTTTCGACTATAATGACCCCTATCGACCCACAGTCAAACTTTTGAATAAAAAGTCAATTTTGGTCAAAATGGTCAATTTCTGACCCAATATGTCAACTTTTGACCAAAAAGTCAACTATGGTCAAAATGGTCAATCTTAGACCCAATGGGTCAACTTTTGACCAAAAAGTCAATTTTGGTGTAAATAGTCAATTTTTGACATAATGACCTACTCATTCACCAAATAGATCAACTTTTGACCAAAAAGTCAATTTTTAACATTCTGACAACCCAATTGACCCAATAAGTCAACTTTTGACCAAAAAGTTAACTTTGGTCAAAATTTTCAATTTCTGACCCAAAGACCAACCCATTGATCCAATAGGTTAACTTTTGACCAAAAACTCAATTTTGGTCAAAATAGTCAATTTTTGAGTTAATGACCAATTATTGAGCCAATAAGTCAATCTCTGATCAAAAAGTCAACTTTGGTCAAAATGGTCAATCCTTGACCTAATGACAAACCAATTAACCCAATAGGTCAACTTTTGACCAAAAAGTCAACTCTGGTTAAAGTGGTCAATTTCTGACCCAATATATCAACTTTTGACCAAAAAGTCGATTTGGTCAAAATGGTCAATTTCTGACCTAAAGAGCAACCCATTGACCCAATAGGTCAACTTTTGACCAAAAAGTCAACTTTATTCAAAATGGTCAATCCTTGACCCATTGACCCAATAGGACAACTTTTGGCCAAAAAGTTTATTTTGGTCAAAATAGTTAATTTTTGACCTAATAACCAATTATTGATCCAATGAGTCAATATGTTATCAAAAAGTCAACTTTGGTCAAAATTATTAATCCTTGACACAATGACCAACCCATTAACCGAAAAGGTCAACTTTTGACCAAAAAGTCAATTTTGGTAAAAATAGTCAAATTTTTACCTAATGATCAATTATTGACCCAGTAAGCCAATCTCTAACCAAAAAGTCAACTTTGGTTAAAAAGGTCAATTTATGACCCAATGACCAACCCACTGATTCAATATGTCAACTTTTGACAAAAAAGTCAATTTTAGTGAAAATGATCAATCCTTGACCCAATGACCAACCTATTGGCCTAATAGCTTATCTTTTGACCAAAAAGTCAATTTTGTCAAAATAGACAATTTTTAAATTAATGACCTATTATTGACCCAAAAGTCAATCTCTCGACCAAAAAGTCAACTTTGGTCAAAATGGTCAATCCTCGACCTAATGACAAACCCATCGATCCAATAGGTTAACTTTTGACAAAAAAGTTAATTTTGGTCAAAATAGTCAATTTTTGATCTAATGACCACCCATTAACCCAATATGTCAACTTTGGTCAAAATGGTCAATTTTTGACCTGATGATCAACCCATTGACCCAATAGGTCAACTTTTGACCAAAAAGTCAACTTTGGTCAAAATGGACAATTTTTGACCCAATGACCAACCCATTTACCCAATAGGTAAACTTTTGTCCAAAAAGTCATCTTTGGTCAAAATGGTCAATTCTTGACCCAATTACCAACTCATTGACCAAATCGGTTAACTTTTGACCCAAAAATCAACTTTGATCAAAATAGTCAATTTCTGACCCAATGACCTCCCCGTTGACCCAATGGATCAACTTTTCACAAAAACTTCAATTTTAGTCAAAATAGTCAATTTTTGACCAAATGACCAACTATTGACCCAATAAGTCAATCTTTGAACAAAAAGTCAACTTTGGTCAAAATGGTCATTCCTTAACCCAATAGGTGAACTTTTGACCAAAAAGTCAACATTGATCAAAATATTCTATTTTTGACCTAATGCGCTCTCATTGACCCATTAAGTCAACTTTTAACCAAAAAGTCAACTTGGCAAAACGAGCAATTTGTGACCCATAACCCAATAGGTCAACATCTGACCAAAAAGTCATCATTGGTCAAAATGATCAATTCTTGACCCAATTACTAACTCATTGACCAAATAGGCTAACTTTTGACCAAAAAGTCAACTTGGGTCAAAATCGTCAATTGCTGACCCAATGACCACCCAGTTTACTCAATGGGTCACCTTTTGACCAAAAGTTCAATTTAGGTCAAAATAGTCAATTTTTGATCTAATGACCAATTATTGACCCAATAAGTCAATCTCTCACCAAATAATCAACTTTGGTCAAAATGGTCAATCCTTAGCCCAATACCAACCCATTGACCCAATAAGTCAACTTTTGACCTAACAGTCAACTTTGATCAAAATGGTCAAACCTTGACCCAATAACCAACCCAATGACCTAATAGATCAACTTTTGACAAAAAAGTCAATTTTGGTCAAAATAATCAATTTTTGACCTAATGACCACACATTGACCTAATAGGTCAACTTTTGACCAAAAAGACAACTTTGGCCAAAATGGTCAATCCTTAAACCAATGACCAGGCCATTAACTCTATAAGTTAATTTTTGACCAAAAAGTTATTTTTAGTCAAAATTGTCAATTTTTGTCCTAATGACCACCTCATTGACTTTAATAGGTCAACTTTTGACCAAAAAGCCAACTTTAGTCAAAATGATTAAGTTCTGACCCAATGACCATAAAGTTAAGTTTCTAAATTTTTGGTTAAAATAGTCAATTTTTGACCTAAAGACTAATTATTGACAAAATAAGTCAATCTCTGACCAAAAAGTCAACTTTAGTCAAAATTGTCAATCCTTAACATAATGAATAACTCGTTGACCCAATATGTCAACTTTTGACCAAAAAGTCAACTTTGGTCAAATTAGTCAATTTTTGACCTAATGACCACCCATTGAGCCAACTGGTCAACTTTAACTAAAAAGTCAACTTTGGTCAAAATGGTCAATTTATGACCTAATGACTAAACCATTGACCCAATAGGTCAATTTTTGACCAAAATGTCGACTTTGGTCAAAATAGTCAATTCTTGACCTAAGGACCAACTCATTGATCCAATAGGTCAACTTTTGAACAAAAAGTTAATTTTGGTCAAAAGTGTAAATTTTTTACCTAAAGCCCAATTATTGACCTAATAAGTTAATCACTGACCAAAAAGTCAACTTTGGTCATAATGGTCAATCCTTGTCCCAACGACCAACTGATTGAGGCAATATGTCAACATTTGACCAAAAAGTTATCTTTGGTTAAATGATAAATGCTTGACCTAATGAAATCCCACTGACCTAATAGATCAACTTTTGACCAAAAAGTCAATTTTGGTCAAAATTGTTAGATTTGACCTAAGGACTAATTTTTGTCCAATAAGTTAACTTTTTACCTAAATGTAAACTTCGGTGAAAATCGTTAGTACTTGACACAATGACCAACCCATTGACCCAATAGGTCAACTTTTGACCAAAAAGTCAACTTTGGTCAAAATGGTCAATTCTTGACCTAATGACTAACTCATTAATCCAATAGGTCAAATTTTGAATAAAAAGTTAATTTTGGTCAAAATAGTCAATTTTGACCTAAAGCCCAATTATTGACCCAATAAGTCAATCTCTGACAAAATGTGAACTTTGGTCATAATGGTCAATCCTTGACCCAACGACCAACCCATTGACCCAATATGTCAACATTTGACCAAAAGTTAACTTTTGTCAAATGATAAATCCTTGACCCAATGACATCCCACTGACCTAATAGATCAAATTTTGATCAAAAAGTCAATTTTGGCCAAAATTGTCAAATTTGACCTAAGGACAAATTATCGACTCATAACAGTCAACTTTTTACCTCAATGTAAACTTTGGTGAAAATGGTTAATCCTTGACACATTTACCAACCCATTGACCCAATAGGTCAACTTTTGACCAAGAAGTCAACTTTGGCAAAAAAAGGTCAATTTCTTGACCCAATCACGAACTCATTAATCCAATAGGTCAACTTTTGAACAAAAAGTCAATTTTGGTCAAAATAATTAGTTTTTGACCTAATGACCAATTATTGACCCAATAAGTCAATCTCTGACAAAAATGTTAACTTTGGTCAACATGGTTAATCCTTGACCTAATGACCAAACCTTTGACCAATAGGTCAACATTTGACCAAAAGGTTAATTTTGGTCAAAATAGTGAATTTTTGACCTAATGACCAATTATTGACCCAGTAAGCTAATCACTGACCAAAAAGTCAACTTTGATCAAAATGGTCAATCCTTGACCCAATGACCAACCCATTGACCAATAGGTCAACTTTTGACCAAAAAGTCAACTTTGGTCAAAATGATCAATCCTTGACCCATTGACCAACCCATTAGCCTAATAGGTCAACTTTTGACCAAAAAGTTAATTTTTGCCAAAATAGTTAATTTTTAAGTTTATGACCAATTATTGACCTAATAAGTCAATCTCTAACCAAAAAGTCGACTTTGGTAAAAATGGTTAATCCTTGAACTAATGACAAACTGATTGACCTAATAGATTAACTTTTGAACAAAATTCAATTTTGGTCAAAATAGTCAATTTTTAATCTAATGACCACCCATTGACCCAATAGGTCAACTTTTGACCAAAAAGACAACTTTGGTCAAAATGGTCAATTCCTGACCCAACGACCAACCCGTTGACCCATCAAGTCAACTTTTTACCAAAAAGTTATCTTTAGTCAAAATGGTCAATTCTTGACCCAATTACCAACTCATTGACCAAATTGGTAAAATTTTGACCAAAAAGTTAACTTTGGTTAAAATTAACAATTTCTGACCAAATGACCACCTAGTTGAACCAATGGGTCCACTTTTGACCAAAAAATTATTTTTGGTCAAAATAATCAATTTTTTATCTAATGACCAATTATTGACCTAATAAGTCAATCCCTGACCAAAAAGTCAACTTTGGTCAAAATGGTCAATCCTTGACCCAATGACCAACCCATTAACCCAACAGGTCATGATTTGACCAAAAAGTCAATTTTGAAGAAAATTATCAATTTTTGACCTAATGACCACTTAATTGACCTAAATAGGTCAACTTTTGACCAAAAAACTAACTTTGGTCAAGATGGTCAATTTCTGACACAATGACCACCCCATTGACCCAATGAGTTAACTTTTGACCAAAAAATCAATTTTGGAAAAAATAATCAATTTTGAGCTAATGACCAATTATTGACCCAATAAGTCAATCTCTAACTAAAAAGTTAACTTTGGTCAAAATGGTCAATCCTTGACCAATTAACCAACCCATTGATCCAATAGGTCAACTTTTGACCAAAAAACCAACTTTGGTCGAAATGGACAATCCTTGACCCAATGACTAACCCATTAACTCAATAGGTCAACTTTTGACCAAAAAGTCAATTTTGATCAAAGTAGTCAATTTTGACCTAATGACCAATTATTAGCCTAATAAGTCAAACTCTAACCAAAAAGTCAACTTTGGTCAAAATGGCCAATCATCGATCCAATGACCAACCCATCGACCTAATAAGTCAACTTTTAACCAAAATGTCAACTTTTGTCAAAATGGTAAATTTCTGACACAATGACAACCCCATTATCCCAACGGGTCAACTTTTTACCAAAAATTCAATTTTGGTCAAAATAATCAATTTTTGACCTAATTACCAGTTTTTTACCCAATAAGTCAATCTCTGACCAAAAAGTCAACTTTGCTCAAAATATTTAATTTTAGTCCCATTGACCAACCGATTAACCAAATGGGTCAACTTTTGATCAAAAATACAATTTTGATCAAAATATTGAATTTTTGACCTAATGACCAATTATTGACCAAATAAGTCAATATTTGACCAAAAAGTGAACTTTGGTTAAAATAGTCAATCCTTAACCTAATGACCTACCCATTGACCCAATAGGTCAGCTTTTGACCCAAAAGCCACTTTTAGTCAAAATAGTCAATTTTTGACATAATGTCCAATTATTGACCCAATAAGTCAACCTATAATCAAAAAGTCAACTTTGGTCAAGATGGACAATCCTTGAATCAATGACCAACCCATTAACCTAATAGATCAACTTTCGACCAAAAAGTCAATTTTGGTAAAAATAATCAAATTTTAAATTAATGACCAATTATTGGCCCAATCGCTCAATCTCTAACCAAAAAGTCAACTTTGGCCAAAATCGTCAACCCTTGACCCAATCACCAACCAATGACCCAACATGTCAACTCCTGACAAAAAAGTTAACTTTGGTGGAAATGGTCAATTCTAGACCCAATGACCAACCCATTGACCCAATATGTCAACTTTTGACCAAAAAGTCAACTTTAGTCCAAATGGTCAATCCTTGACCCGATGACCCAATAGGTCAACTTTTGACCAAAAAGATAATTTTGGTCAAAATAGTTCATTTTTGACCTAATGACCACCCCATTGACCAAATAGGTCAACTTTTGACCAACAGACAACTTTGGTCAAAATGGTCAATTTCTGACCCAATGATCAACCCTCTGACCCAATAGGTCAACTTTTGACCAAAAAGTCAACTTTGGTCAAAGTGATCAATTACTAACCCAATGACCAACCCCTTGACCCTAGAGGTCAACTTTTACCAAAAAGTCAATTTTGGTTAAAATAGTCAATTTTTGAATTAATAACCAATTATTTACCCAATAAGTCAATCTTTGACCAAAAAGTCAACTTTGGTCAAAATCGTCAATCCTTGACCCAATGACCTCCCCGTTGACCCAATGGGTCAAATTTTGACTAAAAATTTAATTTTGATCAAAATAGTCAAAGTTTGACCTAATGACCAATTATTGACCCAATAAGTCAATCTCTGACCAAAAAGTCAACTTTGGTCAAAATGGTCAATCCTTGACCCAATGACAAACCCATTGACCAATGAGTGAACTTTTGACCAAAAAGTCAATTTTGGTCAATATAGTCAATTTTTTACGTAATGCCAACCCATTGACCCATTATGTCAACTTTTGACCGAAAATTCAACTTGGCAAAATGGTCAATTTTTGACCCAATGACCAACCCATTGACCCAATAGGTCAAATTTTGACCCAAAAGTCATCTTTGGCCAAAATGGTCAGTTCTTGATCCAAATACCATCTCAAAAACAAAATAGGTTAACTTTTGACTAAAAAGTCAACTTTAATTAAAATGGTCAATTTCTGACCTAATGACCACCCAGTTTACCTAATAGGTCACCTTTTGACCAAAAATTCAATTTTTATCAAATTAGTCAATTTTTTATCTAATGACTAATTATTGACCCAATATGTCATTCTCTGACCAAACAGTCAACTTTGGTCAAAATGGTCAATCCTTGACCCAATGACCAACCCATTGACCCAATAGGTCAACTTTTGACTAAATAGTCAATTTTTGACTTAATGACTACCCATTGACCCAATAGGTCAACTTTTGACTAGAAAGTCAACTTTGGCCAAAATGATCAATCCGTAAATCAATGACCAACCCATTAACCTTATAGGTTAATTTTTGACCAAAAAGTCAATTTTGGTCAAAATTGTCAATTTTTGTCCTAATGACCACCTCATTGACCTAAATAGGTCAACTTTTGACCAAAAAGCCAACATTGGTTAAAATGATTAAGTTTTGACCCAACGACCATAACGTCAACTTTGGTCAAAATGGTCAATCCTTGACATAATGTTTAACCAGTTGACCCAATAGGTCAACTTTTAACCAAAAAGTCAACTTTGGTCAACTTAGTCAAATTTTGACCTAATGACCACACATTGACCCAATAGGTCAACTTTTGACTAAAAAGTGAACTTTGGTCAAAATGGTCAATTTGTGACCCAATGACTAAACCATTGACCCAATAAGTTAACTTTTGACCAAAATGTCACCTTTGGTCAAAATGGTGAATTCTTGACCTAATGACGAACTCATTGATCTAATACGTCAACTTTTGAACAAAAAGTCAATTTTGGTCAAAATAGTCAATTTTTAACCTGAAGCCCAATTATTAACCCTATAAGTCAATCTCTGACCAAAAACTCAACTTTGGTCATAGTGGTCAATCCTTGACCCAACGACCAACCCGTTGACCCAATATGTCAACATTTGACCAAAAAGTCAACTTTGGTCAAATGATAAATCTTTGACCCAATGACATCCCACTAACCCAATATATCAACTTTTGACCAAAAAGTCAATTTTAGTCAAATTGTCAAATTTAACCTAAGGACCAATTATTGACCAAATAGGTCAACTTTTAACCTAAATGTAAATTTTGGCGAAAATGGTTAATTCTTGACACAATGACAAACCCATTGACCCAATAGGTCAACTTTTGACGAAAAAAGTCAACTTTGGCAAAAATGGACAATTTCTTGACCCAATCACCAACTCATTGATCCAATAGGTCAACTTTTGAACAAAAAATCAATTTTAGTTAATATAATTAATTTTTGGCCTAACGACCAATTATTTACCCAATAAGTCAATCTCTGACCAAAAAGTTAACTCAGGTCAAAATGGTTAATCCTTGTCCTAATGACCAACCCATTGACCCAATAGGTCAACGTTTGACCAAAAGGTTAATTTTGGTCAAAAAAGTGAATTTTTGACCTAATCACCAATTATTGACCCAGTAAGCCAATCGCTGACCAAAAAGTCAACTTTGATCAAAGTGGTCAATCTTTGACCCAATGACCAACCCATTGACCCAATATGTCAACTTTTGACCAAAAAGTCAATTTTGGTCAAAATGATCAATCCTTGACCTATTGACCAACCCATTAGCCTAATATGTCAAATTTTGACCAAAAAGTCAATTTTGGTCAAAATAGTTAATTTTTGAGTTAATGACCAATTATTGACCCAATAATTCAATCTCTGACCAAAAAGTAAACTTTGGTCAAAATGGTTAATCCTTGATCTAATGACAAACTGATTGACCTAATAGGTCAACTTTTGACAAAAAAAGTTAATTTTGGTCAAAACAGTCAACTTTTTATCTAATGACCACCCATTGACCCAATAGGTCAACTTTTGACCAAAAGTCAACTTTGGTCAAATGGTCAATTTTTTACCTAAAGACCAACCCGTTGACCCAATAAGTCAACTTTTACCGAAAAGTCATCTTTAGTCAAAATGGTTAATTCTTGAACCAATTACCAACTCATTGATTAAACAGGTCGACTTTTGACCAAAAAGTTAACTTTGGTCAAAATGGTCAATTTCTGACGAAATGACCACTCCATTAAACCAATGGGTCCACTTTTGACCAAAAAATCAATTTTGGTCAAAATAATCAATTTTTTATTTAATGACCAATTATTGACCCAATAAGTCAATCTCTGACCAAAAAGTCAACCTTGGTCAAATTGGTCAATCCTTGTCCCAATGACAAAACCATTGATTCAATATGTCAACTTTTGACCAAAAAGTTAATTTTGGTCAAAATAGTTAATTTTTGACCTAATGAGCACCCATTGACCCTATAAGTTAACTTTTGACCAAAAAGACAACTTTGGTCAAAATGGTTAGTTTCTGACCCAATGACCAACCCATTGACCCAATAGGAAAACTTTTAACCAAAAAGTCAACTTTGGCCAAAAAGGTCAATCCTTGACCCAATGACCAACCCATTAACCCAATAGGTCAAGATTAGACCAAAAAGTCAATTTTGGACAAAATTGTCAATTTTTGAACTAGTGACCACTTAATTAACCTATATAGTCAACTTTTGACCAAAAAGCTAACTTTGGTCAAAATGGTCAATTTCTGACACAATGACCACCCCATTGACCCAACGGGTTAACTTTTGACCAAAAATTGAATTTTGGTTAAAATAATCAATTTTTTACCAAATGACCAATTATTGACCCAATAAGTCAATCTCTAACTAAAAAGTCAACTTTGGTCAAAATGGTCAATCTTGACCAATTGACCAACCCATTGATTCAATAGGTCAAATTTTGACCAAAAAGTCAACTTTGGTCCGAATGGTCAATCCTTGACACAATGACCAACCCATTAACCCAATAGGTCAACTTTTAACCAAAAAGTCAATTTTTATTAAAGTAGTCAATTTTGACCTAATGACCAATTATTAACCCAATAAGTCAAACTCCAACAAAAAAGTCAACTTCGATCAAAATGGTTAATCGTTGGCCCAATGACCACCCGTTGACCCAATAGGTCAACTTTTGACCAAAATGTCAACTTTGGTCAAAATGGTCAATTTCTGAAACAATGACAACCCTGTTATCCCAACAAGTCAACTTTTGACTAAAAATTTAATTTTGGTCAAAATAATCAATTTTTGACCTTATGACCAGTTTTTGACCCAATAAGTCAATCTCTGTCCAAAAAGTCAACTTTGGTCAAAAAGGTCAATTTTAGTCCCAATGACCAACCCATTAACCCAATGGGTCAACTTTTGACCAAAAATATAAATTTGGTCAAAATAGTCAATTTTTGACCTAATGACCAATTATTGACCAAAAAAGTCAACTTTTGTCAAAATGGTCAATTCTTAACCCAATGACCAACCCATTAACCCAATAGGTTAAATCTTGACCAAAAAGTCAATTTTAGTCAAAATAGTCAATTTTTGACCTAATGACCAATTATTGACCCAGTAAGTCAATCTCTAACCAAAAAGTCAACTTTGGTCAAAATGGTCAATCCTTGACTCAATGACCAACCCATTAACCTAAAAAGGCAACTTTCGACCAAAAAGTAAATTTTGGTAAAAATAATCAATTTTTAAATTAATGACCAATTATTGACCCAATCAGTCAATCTCTGACCAAAAAGTCAACTTTGGCCAAAATCGTCAACCCTTGACCCAATCACCAACCAATGACCCAACATGTCAACTTTTGACCAAAAAGTTAACTTTGGTGGAAATGGTCATTAATTTTTGACACAACAACCCATTGACCCTTTATATCAACTTTAGACCAAAAAGTCAACTTTGGTCCAAATGGTCAATCCTTGACCCATTGACCCAATAGGTCAACTTTTGACCAAAAAGATAATTTTGGTCAAAATAGTTAATTTTTGACCTAGTGACCAACCCATTGACCCAATAGGTCAACTTTTGACCAAAAGTCAACTTTGGCCAAAATGATCAATTTCTAACCCAATGACCAACCCTTTGACCCTATAGGTCAACTTTTGACCAAAAAGACAATTTTGGTTAAAATAGTTAATTTTTTAATTAATGACCAATTATTAATCCAATAAGTCAATCTCTGACTAAAATGTCGACTTTGGTCAAAATAGTGAATCCTTGACCCAATGACCACCCCGTTGACCCAATGGGTCAACATTTGATAAAAAATTCAATTTTGGACAAAATAGTCAATTTTTGACCGAATGACCAATTATTGACTTAATAAGTCAATCTCTGACCAAAAAGTTAACTTTGGTCAAAATGGTCAATTCTTGGCCCAATGGCAAATCCATTGAATCAATATGTCAACTTTTGACCAAAAAGTCAATTTTTGTCAAAATAGTTAATTTTTAACCTAATACCCACCTATCAATTCAATAGGTCAACTTTTGACCAAAAAGTCAACTTGGCAAAATGGTTAATTTTTGACACAACAACCAACCCATTAACCCAATAGGTCAACTTTTGACCAAAAGGTCATCTTTGGTCAAAATTGTCAAACCTTGACCCAATTACCAACTCATTGACCAAATAGGTTACCTTTTGACAAAAAAGTCAACTTTGGTCAAAATGGTCAATTTCTGACCCAATGACCACCCAGTTTACCTAATGGGTCACCTTTTGACCAAAAAATGATTTTTGGTCAAAATAGTCAATTTTTGATCTAATGACCAATTATTGACCCAAAAAGTCAATCTCTGACCAAATAATCACTTTTGGTTAAAATGGTCAATCCTTAACCCAATGACCAACCCATTGACTAATAGGTCAATTGTTGACCAAACAGTAAACTTTGGTCAAAATGGCCAAACCTTAACCCAATGACCAACCATTGACCCAATAGGTCAACCTTTGATCAAAAAGTCAATTTTGGTCAAAATAGACAATTTTTTACCTAAAGACCACCCATTGACCTAATAGGTCAACTTTTGACCAAAAAATCAACTTTGGCCAAAATGGTCAATCATAAACCAATCACCAACCCATTAACCCTATAGGTTAATTATTGACCAAAAAGTCAATTTAGGTCAAAATAATCAATTTTAATCCTAATGACCACCTCATTGACCTAAATTGGTCAACTTTTGACCAAAAAGCCAACTTTGGTGAAAATGATTAAGTTCTGACCCAGTGACCATAAAGTCAACTTTGTGAATTTTTGGTTAAAATTGTCAATTTTTGACCAAATGACCAATTATTGACAAAATAAGTCAATCTATGGCCAAATTGTCAACTTTGGTCAAAATGGTCAATCCTTTACATAATGACTAACCCGTTGACCCAATACGTCAACTTTTGACTAAAAAGCCAACTTTGGTCAAAATGGTCAATTTGTGACCTAATGACTAAACCATTAACCCAATAGGTCAACTTTTGACCAAAAAGTCAACTTTGGTCAAAATGGTCAATTCTTGACCTAATGATCAACTCATTGATCCAATAGATCAACTTTTGAACAAAAAGCTAATTTTGGTCAAAATAGTCAATTTTTGACCTAAAGCCCAATTATTGACCTAATAAGTCAATCTTTGACCAAAAAGTCAACTTTGGTCATAATGGTCAATCCTTGACCTAACGACCAACCCATTGACCCAATATGTCAACATTTGACAAAAAAGTCAACTTTCATCAAATGATAAATCCTTAACCAAATGACATCCCACTGACCCAATAGATCAACTTTTGACCAAAAAGTCAATTTTGGTCAAAATTGTCAATTTTGACCTAAGGACCAATTATTGACCCAATAGGTCAAATTTTTACCTAAATGAAAACTTTGGTGAAAATTGTTTATCCTTAGCACAATGACCAACCCATTGACCCAATAGGTCAACTTTTGACCAAAAAGTCAACTTTGGTAAAAATGATCAGTTTCTTGACCAAATCACCATCTCATTGATCCAATAGGTCAACTTTTGAACAAAAAGTCAATTTTGTTCAAAATAATTAATTTTGACCTAATGACTAATTATTGACTTAATAAGTCAATCTCTGAACAAAAAGTTAACTCTAGTCAAAATGGTTAATCCTTGACCTAATGACCAACCCATTGATCCAATAGGTCAACATTTGACCAAATAGTGAATTTTTGACCAAATGACTAATTATTGACCTAGTAAGCCAATCGCTGACCAAAAAGTTAACTTTGATCAAAATAATCAATCCTTTACCCAATGACCAACCCATTGACTCAATAGGTAGACTTTTGACCAAAAAGTCAACTTTGGTCAAAATGATCAATCCTTGACCCATTGACAACCCATTAGCCTAATAGGCAAAGTTTTGACCAAAAAGTCAATTTTTGTCAAAATAGTTTTTTTTTGAGTTAATGACCCAATAAGTCAATCTTTGACCAAAAAGTCGACTTTGGTCAAAATGCTTAATCCTTGACTTAATGACAAACTGATTGACCCAAGAGGTCAACTTTTGATCAAAAAGTCAATTTTGGTCAAAACAGTCAATTATTGATCTAATGACCACCTATTGACCCAATAGGTCAACATTTTGACCAAAAATTTAACTTTGGTCAAAATATTCAATTTTTGACCCAACGACCAACCCGTTGACACAATAAGTCAACTTTTTATAAAAAAGTCATCTTTAGTCAAAATGGTCAATTCTTGACCCAATTATCAACTGATTGACCAAATATGTCAACTTTTGACCAAAAAGTTAACTTTGGTCAAAATGGTCAATTTCTGACCAAATGACCACTCCGTTGAACCAATGGGTCAACTTTTGACTAAAAAATCAATTTTGGTTAAAATAATCAATTTTTGTTCTAATGACCAATTATTGACCCAATAAGTCAATCTTAGACTAAAAAGTCAACTTTGGTCAAAATGGTCAATCCTTGCCCCAATGACAAACCCATTGAACCCATAGGTCCACTTTTGGCCAAAAAGTCAATTTTGGTCAAAATAGTTAATTTTTAAGCTAATGACCACCCATTGACCCTATAAGTTAACTTTTGACCAAAAAGACAACTTTGGTCAAAATGGACAATTTCTGACCCAATGACCATCCCATTGACCCAATAGGTCAAATTTTATCCAAAAAAGTCAACTTTGGCCAAAATGGTCAATCCTTGACACAATGACCAACAGATTAACCCAATAGGTCAAGATTTGACCAAAAAGTCAATTTTGGAGAAAATTATCAATTTTTGACCTAATGACTACTTAATTGACCTAACTAGGTCAAATTTTGACCAAAAAGTTAACTTTGGTCAAAATGTTCAATTTCTGACACAATGACCCCCCATTGACCCAACGGCTTAACTTTTGACCAAAAATTTAATTTTGGTCAAAATAATCAATTTTTGATTTAATGACCAATTATTAACCCAATAAGTCGATCTCTAACTAAAAGTCAACTTTGGTCAAAGTAGTCAATCCTTGACCAATTGACCAACCCATTGTTCCAATAGGTCAACTTTTGACGATAAACTCAACTTTGGTCAAAATGGTCAATCCTTGACCCAATGAACAACCCATTAACCTAATAGGTTAACTTTTGACCAAAAAGTCAATTTTGGTAAAAGTAGTCAATTTTGACCTAATGACCAATTATTGACCCAGTAAGTCAATCCCCAACCTCAAAGTCAACTTTGGTCAAAATGGTCAATCATTGACCCAATGACCAACCCGTTGACCCAATAGGTCAACTTTTTGTCCAAAATGTCTCCTTTGGTCAAAATGATCAGTTTCTAACACAATGAATACCCCATTATCCCAACGGGTTAATTTTTTACCAAAAATTCAATTTTGGTCAAAATAATTAATTTTTGACCTAATGACCAGTTTTTGACCCAATAAGTTAATCTCTGAGCAAAAAGTCAAATATGGTCAAAATGGTTAATTTTAGTCCTAATGACCAACCCATTAACCGAATGGGTCAACTTTTGTCCAAAAATACAATTTTGGTCAAAATAGTCAATGTTTAACATAATGACCTATTATTGACCAGCTAAGTCAATATTTGACCAAAAAGTCAACTTCGGTCAAAATGGTTAATCCTTAACCCAATGACCAACCCATTTACCCAATAGGTTATCTTTTGACCAAAAAGTTAATTTTAGTCAAAATAGTTAATTTTTGACCTAATGACCAATTATTGACTCTGTAAGTCAATCTCTAACAAAAAAGTCAACTTTGGTCAAAATGGTCAATCCTTGAACCAATGACCAACCCATTAACCTAATAGGTCAACTTTCGACCAAAAAGTCAATTTTGGTCAAAATAATCAATTTTTAAATTAATGACCAATTATTGACCCAATCTGTCAATCTCTGACCAAAAAGTCAACTTTGGCCAAAATCATCAACCCTTGACCCAATCACCAACCAATGACCCAAAATGTCAACTTCTGACCAAAAAGTTAACTTTGGTCGAAGTGGTCAATCCTAGGCCCAATGACCAACCAATTGAACCAATATGTCAACTTTTGACCAAAAAGTCAACTTTGGTCCAAATGGTCAATCCTTGATCCAATGAATCAACTTTTGACCAAAAAGACAGTTTCAGTCGAAATAGTTAACTTTTGACCTAATGACTACCGCATTGACCAAATAAGTCAAAAGTCAACTTTGGTCAAAATGGTCAATTTCTGACCCAATGACCATCCCATTGACCCAATAGGTCAACTTTTGATGAAAAAGTGAACTTCGGTCAAAATGATCAATCCTTGACCCAATGACCAACCCCTTGACCCTATAGGTCAACTTTTAACCAAAAAGTCAATTTTGGTTAAAATAGTCAATTTTTGAATTAATGACCAATTATTAACCCAATAAGTCAATCTCTGACCAAAAAGTCAACTTTGGTTAAAATCGTCAATCCTTGACCCAATGACCAACTCATTGACTCAAAAGGTTGACTTCTGACCAAAAAGTTAAATTTGGCCAAGATGGTCAATCCTAGACCCAATGACCAACCCATTAAACCAATAGGTCAATCTTTGACCAAAAAGTCAAATTTGGACAAAATGCTCAATAATTGACCCAATAACCCATTAGGTTAACTTTTGTCAAAAAAGTCAATTTTGGTCAAAATAATTATTTTTTGACCAAAAGACCGCCAAATAGACCAAATAGGTCAACATTTCACCGAAAAGTCAACTTTGGTCAAAATGGTCAATTTCTGACCCAATGACCAACCCATTGGCTCAATAGTTTAACTTTTGGCCAAAAAGATAACTTTGGTCAAAATGATCAATGCTTGACCCAATGACCAACCTATAGACCCATTAGGTCAACTTTTGAGTAATATAGTCAATTTTTGACATAATGACAAATTACGGACCTAATAAGTCGATCTCTAACCAAAAAGTTAACTTTGGTCAAAATGGTCAATCCCTAACCCAATGACCAACCCATTGACCCAATAGGTCAACTTTTGACCAAAAAGTGAACTTTAATCAAAATTGTCAATCCTTGACACAATGACGAACCAATTGACACAATAGGTCAACTTTGACGAAAAAGTCAATTTTGGTCAAAATAATCAACTTTTGACCTAATGACTACCCCATTAACCCAATATGTCAAAATTTGACCAAAAAGACAACTTTGGTCAAAATGGTCAATTTCTAACCCAATGACCACCACATTAACCCATTGGGTCAACTTTTGACCAAAAATTCAATTTTGGTCAAAATAGTCAATTATTAACCAATGACCATTTATTGACCCAATTAGTCAATCTTTGACCAAAAAGTCAACTTTGGTCAAAATGGTTAATCCTTGACCCAATGACCAACCCATTGACTCAATAGATCAACTTTTGACCAAAAAGTCAACTATGGTGAAAATGGCCAATCTTAGACCCAAAACCCAATACGTCAAGTTTTGACAAAAAAAGTCCATTTTGGTCAAAATAGTCAATTTTTGACATAATGACTAACTCATTGACCCAATAGGTCAACTTCTGATAAAAATGTCAATTATTGTCAAAAAAGTCAACTTTTGTCGTAATGACAACTCAATTGACCAAAAGGGTCAACTTTTGACCAAAAAGTCAATTTTGGTCAAAATGGTCAATTTCTGACCCAATAACCAACCCACTAACTCAATAGGTCAACTTTTGACCAAAAAGTCAATTTTGGTCAAAATAATCAATTATTGCGCTAATGACTAATTATTGACCCAATAAGTTAATCTCTGACGAAAAAGTCAACTTTGTTCAAAATGGTCAATCCTTTACCCAATGACCAACCCATTGACCCAATAGGTAAACTTTTTACCAAAAAGTCAACTTTGGTCAGTCCTTAACTAAATGACCTACCCATTGACCCAATAGGTTAATATTTGAACAAAAAAACAATTTTGGTCAAAATAGTAATTTTTGACCTAATGGCCACCCCATTGACCCAATGGGTCAACTTTGACCAAAATGTCAATTTTGGTCAAAATGGTCAATCCTTGACACAATGGCCAATTAGTCAACTTTTGACAAAAAGTAAGTTTGGTCAAAATAGTCAATTTTTAACCGAACAACCACCCCATTAACCTAATAGGTTAACTTTTGACCAAAATAAATAGTTAAGTTAAAATGGTCAATTTCTAACCATAGTACCAACCCATTGACACAAAAGGTCAACTTTTGACCAAAAAGATAACTTTTCCAAAATCTTCAATCCTTGATCCAATGACCAACTCATTGACTAAATACGTCAACTTTTGACCAAAAAGTCAATTTTTGTCAAAAAAGTCAATTTTTTACCAAATGACCATCCCATTGACCAATAGATGAACTTTTGACCAAAAAGTCAGCTTTAGTCAAAATGATTAATTTCTGACCTAATGACCAAAAAGTCAAGTTTGGTTAAAATGGTCAATCGATGACCCAATAACCAAATCATTGACCCAATAGGTCAACTTTTGACCAAAAAGTCAACTTTGGTTGAAATGGGCAATCCTTAAACTAATGACCAACCCATTGACATAATAGATCAACTTTTGACCAGAAAGTAAATTTTGGTCAAAATAGTCAATTTTTGACCTAATGACCATATTTACCAAAATTAACTTTTTGGTCAAAAGTTGACCTATTGTGTCAATGGGTTAGTCATTATGTCAAGGTTTTACTATTTTGACTAAAGTTCACTTTTTGGTCAAAAGTTGACCTATTGGGTCAATGGGTTAGTCATTGGGTCAAGGATTGACCATTTTAACCAAAGTTGTCTTTTTGGTCAGAGATTAACTTATTTGGTCAACAATTGGTCATTATGTCAAAAATTGACTATTTTGGTCAAAATAAGACCTATTGGGTCTATGGGTTTAACATTGGGTCTAGGATTGACCATGTTGACCAATGTTGATTTTTTGTTCAAAAGTTTACCTTTTGGGTTAATGGGTTGGTCATTGGGTCAAAAATTAACCATTTTAACTAAACTTAATTTTTTGGTCAAAAGTCGACCTATTGGGTTAATGGGATGGTTATTAGGTTAAAAATTGATAATTTTGACAAAAATTAACTTTTGGTCAAAAGTTGACCTATCGGGTCAATGGGTTGGTCATTATGTCAGAAATTGATCAATGGGTCAACGTTTTGATCAAAATTAACTTTTTGACCAAAGTTGACTTTTTGGTCAGAGATTGACATACTGGGACAATAATTGGTCATTCGGTCAAAATTTGATTATTTTGACCAGAATATAAGTTTTTTTGGTGAAAAGTTGACCCATTGGGTCAATTGGGTGGTCATTATGTCAAAAATCGACCATTTTGACCTAAGTTGACTTTTAGTCAAAAGTTGACCTATTGGGTCAATGGGTTGGTCATTGGGTCAGAAATTGACAATATTGACTAAACTTGACTTTTTTGTCAAAAGTTGACCTATTGGGTCAATGGGGTGGTCATTAGGTAAAAAATTGACTATTTTGACAAAAATTGACTTTTTGATCAAAAGTTGACCTATTCGGTCAATGGGTTGTCCATTGGGTTAAGGATTGACCATTTTAACCAAAGTTGACTTTTTGGTCAAAAGTTGACCTATTGGGTCAATGGGATGGTTATTGGGTCAAGGATTGACCATTTTGACCAAAGTTGACTTTTTGGTCATTGGGTCGGAAATTAATCATTTTGAACAAAGTTGCCTTTTGGTCAAAAGTTCATCTATTTGGTCAATGGGAGGGTCATTTGGTCAAAAAATTGACTATTTTGACCAAAACTGACTTTTTGGTCAAAAGTTGACTTATTTATTCAATGGATTGGTCATTGGGTCGAGGATTAACCATTTTGACCAAAAATTTTCTTTTTTATCAAAGGTTACTTATTGGGTCAATGGGTTGGTCCATGGGTCAGAAATTAACCTTTTTGACCAAATTTATTTTTTGGTCAAAAGTTGACATATTGGGTCAATGGGTTGGTCATTGGGTCAGCTATTGGCTATTTTGACCAAAATTGACTTTTTGGTCAAACATTGACCTATTGGGTTAATGGGTGGTCATTAGGTCAAAAATTGACTATTTTGACCAAAATTGACTTTATGGTCCAAAGTTGACCGATTGGTTCAATGGGTTTGTGATTGGGTCAAGGATTGGCCATTTTGACCAAAGTTAATTTTTTGATCATAAGTTGACATATTGGGTCAATGGGTTGGTTATTGGGTCAAGGATTCACGATTTTTACAAAATTTAACATTTTGGTCATCGTGTCAGGAATTAACCATTTTGACTAAAGTTAACTTTTTTGTCAAAAGTTGACCAGTTGCGTCAATGGGTATTTCATTGTGTCAAGGATTGACCATTTTGACCAAAATCGACATTTTGGTCAAAATTTGACCCATTGGGTCTATGGGTGGTCATTAGGTCAAAAATTGACTATTTTGACCAAAATTGGCTATTGGTTCAATGGGTTGGTCATTGGATCAAGGTTTGACCATTTTGACCAAAGTTGATTTTTTAGTGAAAAGTTGACCTATTGGGTCATTGGGTTGGTCATTGGGTTAAGGATTTACCATTTTGACTAAAGTTGACTTTTTGGTCTAAGATTGACTTATTGGGTCAATAATTGGTCATTAAGTCAAAAATTGACTATTTTGACCAAAATTGAAATTTTGGTCAAAAGTTGACCAATTGGGTTAACGGGGTGGTCATTGGGTCAGAAATTGACCATTTTGACCAAAGTTGACTTTTTGGTCCAAAGTTGACCGATTTGGTCAACGAGTTGGTAATTTGGTCACAAATTGACCATTTTGACCAAAGATGACTTTTTTGGTCAAAAGTTGACCTATTGGGTCAATGGGTTGGTCATCGGGTCAAAAAGTTGGTCATTGGGTCAAAAATTGTCCATTTTAAACAAAGTTGACTTTTTGGTCAAAAGTTGACCTATTGGGTCAATGGGTTGTCTTTAGGTCAAAAATTGATTATTTTGACCAAAATTGACTCTTTGGTCAAAAGTTGGCCTTTTGGGTCAAATAGTTTGTCATTGGGTAAAGGATTGACCCTTTTAACCAAAGTTGACTTTTTTGTCAAAGATTGACTTTTTGGGTCAATAATTGGTCATTAATTCAAAAATTAAATATTTTGACAAAATTGGTTTTTTGGTCAAAATTTAACCTATTTGGTCAATTGGTTTGTCATTGGGTAACAAGTTGAATATTTTGGCCAAAGTTGACTTTTTGGTCCGAGATTGGCTTATTAAGTCAATAATTGGTCATTATGTCAAAAATTTACTATTTTGACCAAAATTCACTTTTTGTTTAAAAGCTGACCTATCGGGTAAATGGGTTGGTCATTGGGTCAAGTTTTCACCATTTTGACCAAAGTTGACTTTTTGGTAACTGATTGACTTATTGGGTTAATAATCAGTCATTAAGTCAAAAATTGACTATTTTAACTAAAATTGACTTATTAGTCAAAAGTTGACCTATTATGTCAAGGGGTTAGTCATTAGGTCAAGGATTAACCATTTTGACCAAAGTTAACAGTTAGGTCAAAAGGTGACCTATTAGGTCAATGGGATGGCACTGTGTCAGAAATTGACCGTTTTGACCAAATTGACTTTTTGGTCAAAAGTTAACATACTAGGTCAATGGGTTGGTCAATTGGTCATAAATTTATCATTTTATTAAAAATTGACTTTTTGGTCAAATTTTGATCTATTGGGTCAAAGGGTGGTCATTAGGTCAAAAGTAAACTATTTTGACCAAAATTAACTTTTTTGTCAAAAGTTGACATATTGGGTCAAGGGGTTGGTCATTGGGTTAAGGATTTACCATTTTGAGCAAAGTTCACTTTTTGGTCAAAAGTTGACCTATTGGGTCAATGAGTTGGTTATTGTGTCAAGGATTGACCTTTTTGACCAAAGTTGACTTTTTGGTCATTGGTTCAGAAATTAATCATTTTGACCAAAGTTGACCTTTTTGTCAAAAGTTCATCTATTTGGTCAACGGGATGATCTTTAGGTAAAAAAATGATATTTTGACCAAAGTTGACCTTTTGGTCAAAAGTTGACCTAATTAGTCAATGGGTTGGTCATGGGTCAAGGACTAATGATTTTGAAAAAAGTTATTTTTTTGGTCAAAAGTTAACCTATTGGGTCAATGGATTAGTTATTGGATTAGAAATTGATCATTTTAACTAAAGTTGACCATTTTGACCAAAGTTGACTTTTCAGTCAGAGATTGTCTTATTAGGTTAATAATTGGTCATTTAGATAAAAATTGATTATTTTGACTAATTGAATTTTTGGTTAAAAGTTGACCAATTGGGTCA
This sequence comes from Papilionanthe hookeriana x Papilionanthe teres, assembly GCA_022702705.1. NCBI lineage: Eukaryota > Viridiplantae > Streptophyta > Magnoliopsida > Asparagales > Orchidaceae > Papilionanthe > Papilionanthe hookeriana x Papilionanthe teres. The sequence goes on along the minus strand of CM040427.1, from coordinate 89,960,389 downwards.
AATGTTGACCTATTTGGTCAATGAGGTGGTAGTTAGGTCAAAAATTGACTATTTTGACCAAAATTGACTTTTTGGTCAAAAGTTGTCCTTTTTGAGTCAATGGGTTGGTCATTGAGTCAAGGATTGACCATTGACCAAAGTTGACTTTTTGGTCAAAAGTTGACCTATTAGGTCAGTGGGTTGGTCATGATTGACCATTTTGATAAAAGTTGACTTTTTAGTCAAAAGTTTACCTATTGGCTCAATAATTGGTCTTTAGGTCAAAAATTGACTATTTTGACCAAAATTGACTTGTTGGTCAAAGTCAATCTATTGGGTCAGTGGGTTGGTCATTAGGTCAAGGATTTACCATTTTGACCAAAGTTGACTTTTTTATCAAAAGTTGACATATATGGTCAATGAGTTGATCATTGGGTCAAGGATTGATCATTTTGATAAAAGTTGACTTTTGGTCCAAAGTTGGCCTATTGGGTCAATGGGTTAGTCTTTGGGTAAGAAATTGACCATATTAACCAAAGTCGACCTATTGGGTCAATATGTGGTCATTAGGTCAAAAATTTACTATTGTGACCTAAATTAACTTTTTAGTCAAAAGTTGACCTATTGGGTCAATGGGTTGGCCATTGGGTCAAGGTTTGACCATTTTACCAAAGTTGACTTTTTGGTCAAAAGTTGACTTATTGGGTTAATGGGTTTGCATTGGGTCAAGGATTGACCAGTTTGACCAAAGTTGACTTTTTGGTCAGAGATTTATTTAATGGGTCAATAAATGCTCATTTGGTCAAAAATTGACTATTTTGACTAAAATTGAATTTTTAGTCAAAAGTTGACCCATTAGGTCAATGAGTTGGTAATTGGGTCAAGAATTAACCATTTTGACCAAAGATGGCTTTTTGGTTAAAAGTTGACTTATTTGGTCAATGAGTTGGTAATTGAATTAAGAAATGACCATTTTGACCAAAAATGATTTTTTCGTGAAAAGTTGGCCTGTTGGATCAATGGGTTGGTCATTGGGTCAAAAATTGGCCATTTTGACAAAAGTTGACATTTTGGTCAACTGTTGACCTATGGGGTCAATGGGTGGTCATTGCATCAAAAATTGAGTATTTTGACCCAAAGTCACTTTTTGGTCAAATATTGACCTATTGGGTCAATAATTGGTTATTAGGTCAAAAATTGACTATTTTGACAAAAGTTGACTTTTTGGTCAAAAGTTGACCCATTGGGTCAATGGGTTGGTCATTTGGTTAAGGAGTGACCATTTTAACTAAAGTTAACTTTTTTGTCAGAAGTTAACCTATTGGGTCAATGGGTTGGTCATTGCGTTAGAAATTGTCCATTTTGTCCAAGGTTGACTTTTTGGTCAAAAGTTGACCTATTGGGTCAACGAGGTGGTCATTAAGTCAAAAATTAACTATTTTAACCTAAATTGAGTCAATGGGTTGGTCATTAGGTTAAGGATTGACCATTTTGACCAAAGTTGACTTTTTGGTCAAATGTTAACCTATTGGGTCAATGGGTTGGTAGTTGGGTCAAGGATTGACCATTTTGACGAAAGTTAACTTTTTAGTTAGAGATTGACTTATTGGGTCAATAATTGGTCATCAGGACAAAAATTGATTATTTTGACCAAAATTGAATCTTTGGTTAAAAGTTGACCGATTGGGTCAATGGGGTGGTCTTTGTGTCAGAAATTGATCATTTTGATCAAAAGTTGACTTTTTGGTCAAAGTTGACCTATTTTGTCAATGAGGCGGTCATCAGGTCAAAAATTGACAGTTTGGACCAAAATTGACTATTTGGTCAAAAGTTGTCCTTTTGGGTCAATAGGTTGGTCATTGGGTAAAGTGTTGACCATTATGACCAAAGTTGACTTTTTGGTCAAAAGTTGACCTATTGGGCCTGTGGGTTGGTCATTAGGTCAAGGATTGACCATTTTGAGCAAAATTAATTTTTTGGTCAAAAGTTGACCTATTGGGTCAATGAGTTGGTTATTGGGTTAAAGATTGACCATTTTGACGAAAGTCGACTTTTTGGTTAAAAGTTCATCTATTTTGTCAATGGAGTGGTCATTAGGTCAAAAATTGATTATTTTAACCAAAATTAACTTTTTGGTCAAAAGTTGACATATTTAGTCAATGGGTTGGTCATTGTGTCAAGGATTGACGATTTTGAGAAAAGTTATCTTTTTGGTAAAAAGGTGACCTATTGGGTCAATGGGTTGGTCATTAGGTCAAGGATTGACCATTTTAACCAAAGTTGACCTACTGGGTTAATGCGACGGTCATTAGGTCAAAAATTGACTATTTTGACCAAAATTGACTTTTTGGTCAAAAGTAGACCTATTGGGTCAATGGGTAGGTCATTCAGTTAATGATTGACCATTTTGACTAGAGTTGAATTTTTTGACAGAGATTGACTTATTGTGTCAATAATTTGTTATTAGGTTAAAAATTGACTATTTTGAGCAATGTTGGCTTTTTGGTCAGAAGTTGACCTATTGGGTCAATGGGTTGGTCATTTGGTTAAGGAGTGACCACTCTGACCAAGGTTAACTTTTTTGTCAGAAGTTAACCTATTGGGTTAATGGGTTGGTCATTGCGTCAGAAAGTAACCATTTTGACCAAGGTTGACTTTTTGGTCAAAAGTTGACCTATTGGGTTAATGGGGTGGTCATTAGGTCAAAAATTAACTATTTTGACCAAAATTGACGTTTTGGCCAAAAGGTGACCTATTGGGTCAATGGCTTGGTCATTGGGTTAAGGATTGACCATTTTGACCAAAGTTCACTTTTCGGTCAGAGATTGACTTATTGGGTCAATGGGTTGGTCGTTGTGTCAAGGATTGGCCATTTTGACCAAAGTTGACTATTCAGTCAGAGATTGACTTATTGGGTCAATAATTGGTCATTAGGACAAAAATTGATTATTTTGACCAAAATTGATTTTTTGGTCAAAAGTTGACCGATTAGGTCAATGGGGTGGTCAATGTGTCAGAAATTAGTCATTTTGACTAAAATTGACTTTTTGGTTAAAAGTTGACCTATTTGGTCAATGAGGCGGTCATTAGGTCAAAATTTGACAGTTTGGACCAAAATTGACTATTTGGTAAAAAGTTATCCTTTTTGGTCAATGGGTTGGTCATTGGGTCAAGGATTGACCATTTTGACCAAAGTTGATTTTTTTGTGAAAAGTTAACCTATTGGGTCAGTGGGTTGGTCATTGGGTCAAGGATTGATCATTTTAAAAAACAGTTAACTTTTTGGTCAAAAGTTTACTTATTGGGTCAATAATTGGTCATTAGGTCAAAATTTGATTATTTTGACCAAAATTAACTTTTTGGTCAAAAGTCAATCAATTGGGTCAGTGGGTTGGTCATTGGGTCAAGGATTTACCATTTTGCCCAAAGTTTACTTTTTGATCAAATGTTGACCTATATGGTCAATGGGTTGATCACTGGGTCATAGATTGATCATTTTGACAAAAGTTGACTTTTTGGTTAAAAGTTGGCCTATTGGGTCAATTGGTTAGTTGTTGAGTCAAAAATTGGCCATAATAACCAAGGTTGACCTATTGGGTCAATGTGATGGTCATTAGGTCAAAAATTGACTATTTTGACCAAAATTGACTATTTTGACCAAAATTGACTTTTTGGTCAAAAGTTGATCTGTTGGGTCAATGGCTTGGTCATTGGATCAAGGACTAACCATTTTGAGTAAAGTTGACTTTTTGGTCAAAAGTTGGCCTATTGGGTCAACGGGTTAGTCATGGGTCAAGGATTGACCATTTTAAACAAGTTGACTTTTTGGTCAGAGATTGACTTTTTGGGTCAATAATTGGTCATAAGGTCAAAAAATAACCATTTTGACCAAAATTGACTTTTTGGTCAAAAATTAATCAATTGGGTCAATGGGTTGGTCATTGGGTCAAGGATTATCCATTTTGATCGTAGTTGACTTTTTGGTCAGAGATTAACTAATTGAGTAAACTATTAGTCATTATGTCAAAAATTGATTATTTCAGCCAAAATTGATTTTTTTGTCAAAAGTTGACACATTAGGTTAATAGGAAGTCAATGTGTCAAAGATTGACCATTTTGATAAAAGTTCACTTTTTGGTCAAAAGTTGACTTTTTAGTTCAACAGGGTGGTCATTAGGTCAAAAATTTAATATTTTTTACCAAAATTAACATTTTGGTCAAAAGTTTATCTATTAGGTTAATGGGTTGGTCATTGGGTTAATGATTGACCATTTTGACCAAAGTTGACTTTTTGATTAAAGTTGACATTTTTGATCAAAATTGACTATTTTTGACCAAAATTATCTTTTTACCAAAATTGACATTTCTGTCAAAGTTTGGCCAGTTGATCAATCAGTTGGTCATTATGTCAAAAATTGATTATTTTAACAAAAATTGACTTTTCGGTCAAAAGTTGACCTTCTGGGTCATTGGGTCAAAGATTGATGATTTTTACCATAGTTGACTTTTTGGTCAAAAGTTGACCTAGTAGGTCAATGGGTTGGTCATTGGGTCAAAGATTGACCATTTTGACCAAAGTTGACTTTTAGGTCGAAGATTGATTAATCTGGATCGATAATTGGTCATAAGTCAAAAATTGACTATTTTGAAAAAAATTGAATTTTTGGTTAAAAGTTGACCCATTAGATTAATGGGGTGGTCATTGGGTCAGAAATTGACCATTTTGATCAAAGTTGACTTTTTGGTCAAAAGTTGAGATATTGGGTCAATGGTGTGGTCATTAGGTCAAAAATTAACTATATTGACTAAAATTGACTTTTTGGTCAAAAGTTGACCTATTGTGTGAATGGGTTAGTCATTGTATCAAGGATTGACTATTTTGACTAAAGTTCACTTTTTAGTCAAATGTTGACCTATTGGGTCAATGGGTTGGTCATTGGGTCAAGATTGACCATTTTGACCAAAGTTGACTTTTTTGTCAGAGATTGACTTATTAGGTCAATAATTTGTCAATATGTCAAAAATGGTCTATTTTGGTCAAAAGTTGATCTATTGGGTCTATGGGTTGGCCATTTGGTCAAGGGTTGGCCATTTGGTCAAGGATTGGCCATTTTGACCGAAGTTAACTTTTTGGTTAAAGATTGCCATATTTGGTCAATAATTAGTCATTAGGTCAAAAATTGACTATTTTGTCCAAAATTAAATTTTTGGTCAAAAGTTGACCCATTGGATCAACGGGGTCTACATAGGGTCTGAAATTGACCATTTGACCAAAGTTGACTTTTTTGTCAAAAGTTGACCTATTGGGTCAAGGATTGACCATTTTGATCAAAGTTGACCTTTTTCAGAGAATGTCTTATTGGGTAAATAATTGGTCATTAGGTCAAAGATTGGCTATTTTGAAAAAAGTTGATGCTTGTTCAAAATTTGACCTATTGGGTCGATGAGTTGGTCATTTGGTCAAGAAATGACCATTTTTCCTAAAGTTGTCATTTGGTCAAAAGTTGACCTATTGGGTCAATCGAGTTGTAATTATGTTAAAAATTGATAATTTTGACAAAAAATTACTTTTTGGTCAAATGTTGACTTATTGGGACAATGAGTTGGTCATTATGTCAAAAATGATTATTTTAACCAAAATTAAGTTTTTGGTCAAAAGTTGACCTATTGGGTCATTGGGTAAAAAATTGACTATTTTGACCATAGTTGACTTTTTAATCAAAAGTTGACCTATTGGGTATAGGGATGGTCATTAGGTCAAAAATTGACTATTTTAACCAAAATTAACTTTTGGTCAAAAGTTGATTTACTGGGGTTAAGGATTGACCATTTTGACCAAAGTTGACTTTTTGGTCATAGATTGACTTATTGGGTCATTAAATGGTCATTAATTAAAAAATTAACTATTTTGACAAAATTGACTTTTGGTCCAAAGGTGACTTATTAGGCCAATTGGTTGGTCATTGGGTGAAGAATTGATCATTTTGACCAAAGTTGACTTTTTGGTCAAAAACTGACATATTGGGTCAATGGGTTAGTCATTGGGTCACCAATTGACCATTTTGACCAATGTTAACTTTTTGGTCAGAGATTTGTTTACTGGGTCAATAAATGGTCATTAGGTCAAAAATTGGCTATTTTGACAAAAATTGACATTTTGGTCAAAAGTTAACCTTTTGGGTCATTGGGTCAATGATTGATCATTTTGACCGAAGTTAACTTTTTGGTAACAGATTGACTTACTGGGTCAATAGTTGGTCATTAGATAAAAAATTGACTTTTTTGACCAATATAAACTTTTTGGTCAAAAAATGACCTATTGGGTCAATGGGTTGGTCATTAGGTCAAGGATTGACCATCTTGACTAAAGTTGACTTTTTGGTCAAAGTTGACCTATTGGGACAGTGAGTTAGTCATTGGGTCAGAAATTGATCATTTTGACCAAATCGACTTTTTGGTTAAAAGTTGACATATTGCGTTAATGGATTGGTCATTCGGTCAAAAATAGTCCATTTTGACCAAAATTGACTTTTTGGTTAAAAGTTGACTTAAAGAGTCAATGGGTGGTCATTAGGTCAAGAATTAACTTTTTGGTCAAAAGTCGACCTATTGGGTCAATGGGCCGGTCATTGGGTCAAGGATTGACCATTTTGACCAAAGTTGACTTTTTGGTCAAAAGTTGACCTATTGGGTCAATGAGTTGGTTATTGGGTCAAGGATTGACTATTTTGACCAAAGTTACCTTTCGGTCTTTTGGTCAGAAGTTAATCATTTTGACCAAAGTTGACTTTTTTATTTAAAATCTCTTCTATTTGGTCAATGGGATGGTTATTAGGTCAAAAATGACTATTTTGACCAAAATTAACTTTTTGGTCAAAAGTTGACCTATTTAGTCAAACGGTTGGTCATTGGGTCAAAGATTGACGATTTTGGAAAAAGTTATTTTTTGGTCAAAAATTGACCTATTGGGTCAATGGGTTGATTGAAGGGTCAGAAATTGACAATTTTAACTAAAGTTTACTTTTTAGTTAAAAATTGACATATTGGGTCACTGAGGTGGTTGTTAGGTTAAAAATTGACTATTTGACCAAAATTTATTTTTTTGTCAAAGGTTGAACGATTTGGTCAATGGGTATGCCACTGTTTCAAGGATTGACCAGTTTGACTAAAATTGACATTTTGGTCAAAAGTTGACTCAATGGGTCAATGGGGTGGTCATTAGGTCAAAAATTGACTATTTTGACCAAAATTATCTTTTTGGTCAAAGGTTGACCTTTTGGGTCAATGAGTTGGTCATTTGGTCAAGTATTGACCATTCTGACCAAAGTTGACTTTTTGGTAAAAAATTAACCTATTGGGTCAATGGGTTGGTCAATGGGTCAAGGATTGACCATTTTGAACAAAGTTGGCTTTTTGGACAGAGATTGACTTATTTGGTTAATAATCGGTCATTAGTTAAAAAACTGACTATTTTGACCAAAATTGACTTGTTGGTTAAATGTTGACCTATTGGGTCAATGAGTTTGTCATTGGGTTAGAAATTAACCATTTTGACCAAAACCGACTTTTTGGTTAAAAGTTAACTAATTGGGGCAATTGGGTTGTCATTATGATAAAAATTGACAATTTTTACCAAAATAGACTTTTTGGTCAAAAGTTGACCTATTTGGTCAATGAGTTTGTCATTATGTCTAAAATTGACTATTTTGACCAAAATTAAGTTTTTAGCCAATAGTTGACCTATTGGGTCATTGGGTCAAAGATTAATCATTTTTACCATAGTTGACTTTTTGGTCAAAAGTTGACTTATTGGTACAATGGATTGGTCATTGGGTCAAGGATTAACCACCTTGAACAAAGTTGACTTTTTGGTCAAAGATATACTTACTGGGTCAATAATTGGTCATTTGGTCAAAAATTAACTTTTTTGACCAAAATTAAATTTTTGGTCAAAAGTTGACCCATTGGGTCAAAGGAGTTGTCATTGAGTCAGAAATTAACTATTTTGACCAGAGGTAACTTTTCGGTCAAAAGTTGATATATTGACTCAATGGGGTGGCCAATAGGTTAAAAATTGACTATATTGACCAAAATTGACTTTTTGGTCAAAAGTTGACCTATTGTGTCAATGGGTTAGTCATTGTGTCAAGGATTGACTAATTTGACTAAAGTCCACTTTTTGGTCAAATGTTGACCTATTGGGTCAATGAGTTGGTCATTGGGTCAAGGATTGACCAATTTTACCAAATTTGACTTTTTGGTCAGATATTAACTTATTGGATCAATAATTGGTCATTATGTCAAATATTAACTTTTTCGTCAAAAGTTAACCTATTTGGTCAATGGGTTGGTCATTTGGTCAAAGATTAACTATTTTGACAAAAGTTGACTTTTTGGTCAAAAGTTGACATATTGGGTCAATGGGTTGGTCATTGAGTAAAGATAAACAATTTGGACCAATGTTAACTTTTTGGTAAGAGATAGACTTGTTGGGTCAATAATTAGTCATTCGGTCAACAATTAATTATTTTGACCAAAATTTAGTTTTTGGTCAAAAGTTCGATCGTTGGGTCAACTGGGTGGTCTTATGTAAGAAATTGTCCATTTTGATCAAAGTTGACTTTTTGACAAAAGTTTACCTATTGAGTCAAAGGGTTGGTCATTGGTTCAGAATTTGACAGTTTTGACCAAGTTTGACTTTTTTATCGAAAGTTGACCTATTGGGTCAATCGGGTGGTCAGTAGATAAAAAATTGCCTATTTTGACAAAAATTTACTTTTTGGTCAAAAATTTACCTATTGGATCAAAGGGTTGTTCATTGATTCAAGGATTGACCATTTTTACCAGAATTGACTATTTGGTCAAAATTTGACCTTTATGGTCAATGAGTAGGTAATTGGGTCAAGAGTTGACCATTTTAACGAAAGATGACTTTTTGGTAAAAAGTTGACCTCCTAGGTCAATGGGTTGGTCATTAGGTCAAAAATTGATCATTTTGACAAAGTTTATTTTTTGATCAAAAGTTCACCTATTGGGTCATTGGGGCAAAAATTGACCATTTTGATCAAAGTTGACTTTTTGGTCAAAAGTTGACCTATTGGGTCAATGGGTGGTCATTAGGTCAAAAATTGACTATTTTGACCAAAATTGACTTTTTGGTCAAAAGTTGACCTATTGGGTTAATGTGTTTGTCATTGAGTCAAGGATTTACCATTTTGATCGAAGTTGACTTTTTTGTCAGAGATTAACTTATTGGGTCAATAATTGGTCATTAAATCAAAAATTGACTATTTTGACAAAAATTGTCTTTTTGGTCAAAAATTTACCTATTTTAACTAAACTTGACTTTTTGATCGTTGGGTCAATGATTGACGATTTTGACAAAGTTTTCTTTTTGGTCAAAAGTTGATCTATTAGGTCAATGGGTTGGTTATTGGGCCAGAAATTGATCTTTTTAACTAAAGTTGACTATTTGGTCGAAAGTTGACCTATTGGGTCAATGGGGGTGGTTGTTAGGGATTGATAATTTTGACTATTTTGCCCAAAATTTACTTTTTTGTCAAAAGATGACCAATTGGGTCAGTGGGTATGTCATTGTGTTAAGGATTGGCCATTTTGACCAAAATTGACATTTTGGTCAAAAGTTGACCCATTGGGTCAATGGGTGGTCATTAGGTCAAAAATTGCTTATTTTGACCAAAATTGACTTTTTGGTCAAAAGTTGACCTATTGGGTCAATGGGTTGGTCATTGGGACAAGGTTTGCCCATTTTCACTAAAGTTGACTTTTTGGTCCAAAGTTGACCTATTAGGTCAATGGGTTGGTCGTTGGGTCAAGGATTGACCATTTTGACCAAAATTGACTTTTTGGTCAGAGATTGCCTTATTTGGTCAATAATTATTCATTAGGTCAAAAATTGGTTATTTTGACCAAAATTAAATTTTTGGTTAAAAGTTGACCCATTCGGTCAACAGGGTCATCATGGGGTTAGAAATTGACCATTTGACCAAAGTTGACTTTTTTGTCAAAAGTTGGCCTATTGGGTCGATGGGTTGGTCATTGGGTCAAGGTTTGACCATTTTGACTAAAGTTAACTTTTTTTTAGAGATTGACTTATTGGGTAAATAATTGGTCATTAAGTCAAAGATTGACTAGTTTGACAATAATTGACTTATTGTTCAAAATTTAACTTTTTGCGTAAGTAAGTTGGTCATTGGGTCAAGAAATGACCATTTTGCCCAAAGTTGACATTTTGGTCAAAAGATAACCAATTGGGTCAATTGGGTTATCATTATGTTAAAAATTGGCAATTTTGACAAGAATTGACTTTTGGACAAAAGTTGACCTATTGGGTCAATGAGTTGGTCATTATGTCAAAAATTAGCTATTTTAACCAAAATTGACAATTCTGTCAAAAGTTGACCTATTGGGTCATTGGGTCAAAAATTGATCATTTTGACCATAGTTGACTTTTTGATCAAAAGTTGACCTATTGGGTCAATGGGTGGTCATTAGGTCAAAAATTAACAATTTTGATCAAAATTGACTTTTTGGTCAAAAGTTGACCTATTGGGTCAAAGAGTTTGTAATTGGGTCGTGGATTGACCATTTTGACAAAAATCGACTTTTTGGTCGAGATCGGCTTATTGGGTCAATAATCGGTCATTAATTCAAAAATCGACTATTTTGACAAAATTGACTTTTGGTTAAAAGTTGGCTCATTAGTGCCAATGGGTTGGTCATTGGGTTAAGGATCGATCATTTTGACCAAAGTTGACATTTTGGTCAGAATTTGACCTATTGAGTCAATGGGTTGGTCATTGGGTCACAAATTGACCATTTCGACCAAAGTAACTTTTTGGTCGGAGATTCGCTTACTAGGTCAAAGAATGGTCATTAGGTCAAAAATTCATAATTTTGACCAAAATTGACTTTTTGGTCAAATATTAAACTATTGGGTCATTGGGTTTGTCATTGGGTCAAGGATTGACCAATTTGACCAAAGTTGACTTTTTGGAAACAAATTAACTTATTGGGTCAATAATGGGTCATTAGGTCAACAATTGACTATTTTGACCAAAATTGACTTTTTGGTCAAAAGTTGACCTATTGGGTCAATGAGTTGGTCATTGGGTCAAGGATTGGCCATCTTGACCAAAGTTAACTTTTTGGTCAAAAGTTGACATATTGGGTCATTGGGTCAGAAATTGACCATTTTGACAAAATTGACTTTTTGGTCAAAAGTTGACATATTGCGTCAATGGGTTGGTCATTGGGTCAAAAATTGACCATTTTGACCAAATTGACTTTTGGGTCAAAAGTTGACCTGTTGGGTCAATGGGTGGTCATTAAGTCAAAAGTTAACTTTTTGGTCAAAAGTTGACCTTTTGGGTCAATGGGTTGGTCATTGGGTCAAGGATTGACCATTTTGACCAAAGTTGACTTTTTGGTCAAAAGTTGACCTATTAGGTCAATGAGTTAGTTATTGGGTCAAGGATTGACTATTTTGACCAAAGTTGACTTTTTGGTCATTCGGTCAGTAATTAATCATTTTGATCAAAGTTGAATTTTTTGTTAGAAGCTCTTCTATTTGGTCAATGGGATGGTTATTAGGTCAAAAATTGACTATTTTGACCAAAATTGACTTTTTGGTCAAAAGTTAACCTATTTAATCAAACGGTTGGTCATTGGGGCAAGGATTGACGCTTTTGAAAAATGTTTTCTTTTGGTCAAAAGTTGACTTATTTGGTTAAATGTTGACCTTTGGATCAATGGGGTGATTGTTATGTTAAAAATTGAGTATTTTGACCAAAATTTACCTTTTAGTCAAAATTTTACCGATTGGGTTAATGGGTATGTCATTATTTCAAGGATTGACCATTTTGACCAAAATTGACATTTTAGTCAAAAGTTGACCCAGTGGGTCAATGGGGTGGTCATTACGTCAAAAATTGACTATTTTGACCAAAATTATCTTTTTAGTCAAAGGTTGACCTATTGGATCAATGGGTTGGTCATTTTGTCAAGTATTGACCTTTCTCACTAAAGTTGACTTTTTGGTAAAAAGTTAACCTACTGGGTCAATATGTTGGTCATTGGGTCAAGGATTGACCATTTTGAACAAAGTTAACTTTTTGGTGAGAGATTGACTTATTGGGTCAATAATTGTTCATTAGTTCAAAAATTTGACTATTTCGACCAAAGTTGAATTTTTGGTTAAATGTTCACATAATGGGGCAATGGGTTGGTCATTTGTTCAGAAATTGACTATTTTGACCAAAACTGACTTTTGGTCAAAAGTTGACCTATTAGGTAAATTGGGTTATCATTATGTTAAAATTTGACAACTTTAACCAAATTTGACTTTTTGGTCAAAAGCTGACCTATTTGGTCAATGAGTTAGTGATTATGTTAAAAATTAACTTTTTTAACCAAAAGTAACTTTTTAGTCAAAATTGACCTATTGGGTCATTTGGTCAAAGGATTGACCATTTTGACCAGAGTTGACTTTTTTGTCAAAAGTTAACCTATTGGGGCAATGGATTGGCCATTGGGTCAACGATTGACCATTTTGACCAAAGTTGACTTTTTGGTCAGAGATTGACTTACTGTGTCAATAATTGGTTAATAGGTCAAAATTTGACAATTTTGACCAAAATTGAAGTTTTGGTTAAAAGTTGACCATTTGGGTTAATGGGGTGGTCATTGAGTCAGAAATTGACCATTTTGACCAGAGTTGACTTTTTGGTTAAAAGTTGACATATTGGGTCAATTGGGTGGTCATTAGGTCAAAAATTGATTATATTTACCAAAATTGACTTTCTGGTCAAAAGTTGACTTATTGGGTCAATGGGTTGGTCTATGGGTCAAGGACTGACCATTTTTTCCAAAGTTGACTTTTTGGTCATATATTGACTTGTTGGGTCAACAATTGGTCATTATGTCACAAATTAACTTTTTCATTAAAAGTTGTCCTATTTGGTCATGGGTTGGTCATTGGGTCAAATATTGACCATTTTGACCAAAGTTTCCTTTTTTGTCAAAAGTTGACATACTGGGTCAATGGGTTGGTCATTGAGTAAAAGATTGACAATTTTGACCAAAGTTAACTTTTTGGTCAGAGATTCACTTTTTGGGGCAATAATTGGTCATTCGGTCAACAATTAATTATTTTGACCAAACTTTAGTTTTTAGTCAAAAGTTCAACCGTTGATGTAATTGGGTGGTCTTATGTCAGAAATTGTCCATTTTGATGAAAGTTGACTTTTTGTCAAAAGTTGACCTATTACGTCAATGGGTTGGTTATTATGTCAGAAATTGACAATTTTGATCAAACTTGACATTTTTGTCAAAAGTCGACCTATTGGGTCAATGTGGTGGTCATTGGATAAAAAACTGACTAATTCGACTAAAATTGACTTTTTTGGTCAGAGATTGGCTTACTGGGTCAATATTTGTTCATTAGTTCAAATTTTGACTATTCTGACCAAAATTGACTTTTTGGTCAAAAGTTAACCTTTTGGGGTCAATGGGTTGGTGTTAGGTCAAGGATTGACCATTTTGACCAAAGTTTACTTTTAGCCAAAAGTGGACCTATTGGGTCAATGGGTTGGTCATTAGGTCAAAAATTGACTATTTTGACCAAAATTGACTTTCTGGTCATAGATTGACATATTGGGTCAATAATTAGTCATTAGGTCAAAAATTGATTATTTTGACCAAAATTGAATTTTTGGTCAAAAGTTGATCTATCGGGTCGATAGAGCTGATCATTGTGTCAGAAATTTTCCATTTTGACCAAGTTGTCTTTTTGCTCAAAACTTGACCTATTTAGGTCAATGAGGTGGTCATTAGGTAAAAAATTAATAATTTTGACCAAACTTATCTTATTGGTCAAAAGTTAACCTATTATGTCAAAGGGTTGGTCATTGGGTCAAGGATTGACCATTTTGGCCAAAGTTGAGTTTTTGTTCAAAAGTTGACCTATTAGGTCAATGGGTTGGTCATTGTGGCAAGGTTTAACCATTTTCACCAAAGTTGACATTTAGGCCAAAAGTTGACACATTGGGTATATAATTGGTCATTAGGTCGAAAATTGACAATTTTGACCAAAATTGACTTTTCGGTCAAAAGTTGATCTATTGGATCAGTGGGATGTCATTTAGTCAAGGATTTACCTTTTTGACAAAATTTGACTTTTTGGTCAAATGTTGACCTATTGGGTTAATGGGTTGGTCGTTGGGTCGAGGATTGACCATTATGACCAAAATTGACTTTTTGGTTTAAAGTTGACCTATTGGTTCAATGGGTCGGTCGTTGGGTCACAAATTGACCATTTTGACCAAAGTTGACTTTTAAGTAAAAAGTGAACCTAATGGGTCAACGGGTGGTCATTAGGTCAAAAATTGACTATTTTGACTAAAGTTGACTTTTTGGTCAAAATTTGAATTTTTCAGTCAATGGGTTAGTCATTGGGTCAAGAATCGACCATTTTCACCAAACATGATTTTTTGGTCAGAGATTGACTTATTTGGTCAACAACTAGTCATTAGGTTAAAAATTGTGTATTTTGACCAAAAATGATTTTTAGTCAAAAGTCAACCCTTTGGTTAACAAGGTGGTCATTGGGTCAGATATTGACCATTTTGACCAAAGTTGACTTTTGGTCAAAAGTTGACCTATTGGCTCAATGGGGTGGTAATTAGGTCAAAAATTGACTATTTTGACGAAAGTTGACTTTCTGGTCAAAAGTTGACCTATTGGGTCAATGAGTTAGTCATTGGGTCAAGGACTGCCCATTTTGACCAAAGTTGATTTTTTGGTTAAAGATTGACATAATTGGTGAATAACTGGTCATTAGGTCAAAAATTGTCTACTTTGACCAAAAATGAATTTTTGGTCAAAAGTTGACCCATTGGGTCAATAAGGGGGTCATTGGGTCAGAAATTGACCATTTTGACTAGAGTTGACTTTTGGTCAAAAGTTGACCTACTGGGTCAATGGGGTGGTCATTAGGTCAAAGATTGACAATTTTGACCGCAATTTAATTTTTCATCAAAAGTTAACCTATTAGGTCAAAGGGTTGGTCATTGGGTCAAGGATTGACCATTTTGACCAAAGTTGATTTTTTGGTCAAAAGTTGATATATTGGCTCAATGGGGTGGTCAATAGGTTAAAAATTGACTATATTGACCAAAATTGACTTTTTAGTCAAAAGTTGACCTATTGTGTCAATGGGTTAGTCATTGTGTCAAGGATTGACTAATTTGACTAAAGTCCACTTTTTGGTCAAATGTTGACCTATTGGGTCAATGAGTTGGTAATTGGGTCAAGGATTGACCATTTTTACCAAGTTTGACTTTTTGGTCAGATATTAACTTTTTGGATCAATAATTGGTCATTATGTCAAATATTAACTTTTTCGTCAAAAGTTAACCAATTTGGTCAATGCGTTGGTCATTTGGTCAAAGATTAACTATTTTGACAAAAGTTGACTTTTTAGTCAAAAGTTGACATATTGGGTCAATGGGTTGGTCATTGAGTAAAGATAAACAATTTGGACCAATGTTAACTTTTTGGTAAGAGATAGACTTGTTGGGTCAATAATTGGTCATTCGGTCAACAATTAATTATTTTGACCAAAATTTAGTTTTTGGTCAAAAGTTCGACCGTTGGGTCAATTGGGTGGTCTTATGTAAGAAATTGTCCATTTTGACCAAAGTTGACTTTTTGACAAAAGTTTACCTATTGAGTCAAAGGGTTGGTCATTGGTTCAGAAATTGATAGTTTTGACCAAGTTTGACTTTTTTATCGAAAGTTGACCTATTGGGTCAATGGGGTGGTCAGTAGATAAAAAATTGACTATTTTGACAAAAATTTACTTTTTGGTCAAAAATTGACCTATTGGGTCAAAGGGTTGTTCATTGATTCAAGAATTTGACCTTTATGGTCAATGAGTTGGTAATTGGGTCAAGAATTGACCATTTTGACGAAAGATGACTTTTTGGTAAAAAGTTGACCTCCTAGGTCAATGGGTTGGTCATTAGGTCAAAAATTGACCATTTTGACAATGTTGATTTTTTGATCAAAAGTTCGCCTATTGGGTCATTGGGGCAAAAATTGACCATTTTGACCAAAGTTGACTTTTTGGTCAAAAGTTGACCTATTGGGTCGATGGGTGGTCATTAGGTCAAAATCAGTATTTTGACCAAAATCGACTTTTTGGTCAAAAGTTGACCTATTAGGTTAATGTGTTTGTCATTGAGTCAAGGATTTACCATTTTGATCGAAGTTGACTTTTTGGTCAGAGATTAACTTATTGGGTTAATAATTGGTCATTAAATCAAAAATTGACTATTTTGACAAAAATTATCTTTTTGGTCAAAAATTTACCTATTTTAACTAAAGTTGACTTTTTGATCGTTGGGTCAATGATTGACGATTTTGACAAAGTTGCCTTTTTGGTCAAAAGTTGATCTATTGGGTCAATGGTTGGTTATTGGGCCAGAAATTGATCATTTTAACTAAAGTTGACTTTTGGTCGAAAGTTGATTTATTGGGTCAATGGGGGTGGTTGTTAGGGATTGATAATTTTGACTATTTTGCCCAAAATTTTCTATTTTGTCAAAAGATGACCAATTGGGTCAGTGGGTATGTCATTGTGTTAAGGATTGACCATTTTGACCAAAATTGACATTTTGGTCAAAAGTTGACCCATTGGGTCAATGGGTGGTCATTAAGTCAAAAATTGCCTATTTTGACCAAAATTGACTTTTTGGTCAAAAGTTGACATATTGGGTCAATGGGTTGGTCATTGTGTCAAGGTTTGCCCATTTTGACTAAAGTTGACTTCTTGGTCCAAAGTTGACCTATTGGGTCAATGGGTTGGTCGTTGGGTCAAGGATTGACCATTTTGACCAAAATTGACTTTTTGGTCAGAGATTGCCTTATTTGGTCAATAATTTGTCATTAGGTCAAAAATTGGTTATTTTGACCAAAATTAAATTTTTGGTCAAATGTTGACCCATTCGGTCAACGGGGTCGTCATGGGGTTAGAAATTGACCATTTGACCAAAGTTGACTTTTTTTTCAAAAGTTGGCCTATTGGGTCGATGGGTTGGTAATTGGGTCAAGGATTGACCATTTTGACTAAAGTTAACTTTTTTCAGAGATTGACTTATTGGGTAAATAATTGGTCATTAAGTCAAAGATTGACTATTTTGACAATAATTGACTTTTTGTTCGAAATTTAACTTTTTGGGTAAGTGAGTTGGACATTGGGTCATGAAATGACCATTTTGCCCAAAGTTGACATTTTGGTCAAAAGATAACCAATTGGGTCAATTGGGTTATCATTATGTTAAAAATTGACAAGAATTGACTTTTGCTCAAAAATTGACCTATTGGGTCAATGAGTTGGTCATTATGTCAAAAACTAGCTATTTTAACCAAAATTGACTATTCTGTCAAAAGTTGACCTATTGGGTCATTGGGTCAAAAATTGATCGTTTTGACCATAGTTGACTTTTTAATCAAAAGTTGACCTATTGGGTCAATGGGTGATCATTAGGTCAAAAATTAACAATTATGATCAAAATTGACTTTTTGGTCAAAAGTTGACCTATTGGGTCAAAGAGTTTGTAATTGGGTCGAGGATTGACCATTTTGACAAAAGTTGACTTTTTGGTCAGAGACTGGCTTATTGGGTCAATAATTGGTCATTAATTCAAAAATTGACTATTTTGACAAAATTGACTTTTTGGTTAAAAGTTGGCCTATTAGGCCAATGGGTTGGTCATTGGGTCAAGGATTGATCATTTTGACCAAAGTTGACATTTTGGTCAGAATTTGACCTATTGAGTCAATGGGTTGGTCATTGGGTCACAAATTGACCATTTCGACCAAAGTAACTTTCTCGTCAAAGATTCACTTACTAGGTTAAAGAATGGTCATTAGGTCAAAAATTCATAATTTTGACCAAAATTGACTTTTTGGTCAAATATTAAACTATTGGGTCATTGGGTTTGTCATTGGGTCAAGGATTGACCAATTTGACCAAAGTTGACTTTTTGGTAACAAATTAACTTATTGGGTCAATAATGGGTCATTAGGTCAAAAATTGACTATTTTGACCAAAATTGACTTTTTGGTCAAAAGTTGACATATTGGGTCATTGAGTTGGTCATTGGGTCAAGGATTGACCATCTTGACCAAAGTTAACTTTTTGGTCAAAAGTTGACATATTAGGTCTTTGGGTCAGAAATTGACCATTTTGACCAAATCGACTTTTTGGTCAAAAGTTGACATATTGCTTCAATGGGTTGGTCATTGGGTCAAAAATTGACCATTTTGACCAAATTGACTTTTGGGTCAAAAGTTGACCTGTTGGGTCAATGGGTGGTCATTAAGTCAAAAATTGACTTTTTGGTCAAAAGTTGACCTTTTGGGTCAATGGGTTGGTCATTGGGTCAAGGATTGACCATTTTGATCAAAGTTGACTTTTTGGTCAAAAGTTGACCTGTTAGGTCAATGAGTTAGTTATTGGGTCAAGGATTGACTATTTTGACCAAAGTTGACTTTTTGGTCATTCGGTCAGTAATTAATCATTTTGATCAAAGTTGAATTTTTTGTCAGAAGCTCTTCTATTTGGTCAATGGGATGGTTATTAGGTCAAAAATTGACTATTTTGACCAAAATTGACTTTTTGGTCAAAAGTTGACCTATTTAATCAAACGGTTGGTCATTGGGTCAAGGATTGACGATTTTGAAAAAAGTTTTCTTTTGGTCAAAAGTTGACCTATTTGGTTAAATGTTGACCTTTGGATCAATGGGGTGATTGTTATGTTAAAAATTGAGTATTTTGACCAAAATTTACCTTTTTGTCAAAAGTTTACCGATTGGATTAATGGGTATGTCATTATTTCAAGGATTGACCATTTTGACCAAAATTGACATTTTAGTCAAAAGTTGACCCAGTGGGTCAATGGGGTGGTCATTACGTCAAAAATTGACTATTTTGACCAAAATTATCTTTTTAGTCAAAGGTTGACCTATTGGGTCAATGGGTTGGTCATTTTGTCAAGTATTGACCATTCTCACCAATGTTGACATTTTGGTAAAAAGTTAACCTACTGGGCAATAGGTTGGTCATTGGGTCAAGGATTGACCATTTTGAACAAAGTTGACTTTTTGGTCAGAGATTGACTTATTGGGTCAATAATTGTTCATTAATTCAAAAATTGACTATTTCGACCAAAGTTGAATTTTTGGTTAAATGTTCACCTATTGGGTCAATGGGTTGGTCATTTGTTCAGAAATTGACTATTTTGACCAAAACTGACTTTTGGTCAAAAGTTGACCTATTAGGTCAATTGGGTTATCATTATGTTAAAAATTAACAACTTTAACCAAATTTGACTTTTTAGTCAAAAGCTGACCTATTTGGTCAATGAGTTAGTGATTATGTTAAAAATTAACTATTTTAACCAAAAGTATCTTTTTAGTCAAAATTGACCTTTTGGGTCATTTGGTCAAAGGATTGACCATTTTGACCAGAGTTGACTTTTTTGTCAAAAGTTAACCTATTAGGGCAATGGATTGGCCATTAGGTCAAGGATTGACCATTTTGACCAAAGTTGACTTTTTGGTCAGAGATTGATTACTGTGTCAATAATTGGTCATTAGGTCAAAATTTGACAATTTTGACCAAAATTGAAGTTTTGGTTAAAAGTTGACCATTTGGGTCAATGGGGAGGTCATTGAGTCAGAAATTGACCATTTAGACCAGAGTTGACTTTTTTGGTTAAAAGTTGACATATTAGGTCAATTGGGTGGTCATTAGGTCAAAAATTGACTTTCTGGTCAAATGTTGACCTATTGGGTCAATGGGTTGGTGTATGGGTCAAGGATTGACCATTTTTTCCAAAGTTGACTTTTTGGTCATATATTGACTTGTTGGGTCAATAATTGGTCATTATGTCACAAATTAACTTTTTCATTAAAAGTTGACCTATTTGGTCATGGGTTGGTCATTGGGTCAAATATTGACCATTTTGACCAAAGTTTCCTTTTTTGTCAAAAGTTGACATACTGGGTCAATGGGTTGGTCATTGAGTAAAAGATTGACAATTTCGACCAAAGTTAACTTTTTGGTCAGAGATTGACTTTTTGGGGCAATAATTGGTCATTCGGTCAACAATTGATTATTTTGACCAAACTTTAGTTTTTAGTCAAAAGTTCAACCGTTGATGTAATTGGGTGCTCTTATGTCAGAAATTGTCCATTTTGATGAAAGTTGACTTTTTGTCAAAAGTTGACCTATTACGTCAATGGGTTGGTTATTAGGTCAGAAATTGACAATTTTGATCAAACTTGACATTTTTGTCAAAAGTCGACCTATTGGGTCAATGGGGTGGTCATTGGATAAAAAACTGACTAATTTGACTAAAATTGACTTCTTTGGTTAGAGATTGGCTTACTGGGTCAATATTTATTCATTAGTTCAAATTTTGACTATTCTGATCAAAATTGACTTTTTGGTCAAAAGTTAACCTTTTGGGTCAATGGGTTGGTGTTAGGTCAAGGATTGACCATTTTGACCAAAGTTTACTTTTAGCCAAAAGTGGACCTATTGGGTCAATGGGTTGGTCATTAGGTCAAAAATTGACTATTTTGACAAAAATTGACTTACTGGTCAAAGATTGACATATTGGGTCAATAATTAGTCATTAGGTCAAAAATTGATTATTTTGACTAAAATTAAATTTTTGGTCAAAAGTTGACCCATTGGGTCAATGGGGCGGTCATTATGTCAGAAATTTTCCATTTTGACCAAGTTGTCTTTTGCTCAAAACTTGACCTATTTTGGTCAATGAGGTGGTCATTAGGTAAAAAATTAATAATTTTGACCAAACTTATCTTATTGGTCAAAAGTTAACCTATTATGTCAAAGGGTTGGTCATTAGGTCAAAGATCGACCATTTTGGCCAAAGCTGAGTTTTTGTTCAAAAGTTGATCTGTTAGAGTCAATGGGTTAGTCATTGTGCCAAGGTTTGACCATTTTCACCAAAGTTGACATTTAGGTCAAAAGTTGACACATTGGGTATATAATTGGTCATTAGGTCGAAAATTGACTATTTTGACCAAAATTGACTTTTCGGTCAAAAGTTGATCTATTGGATCAGTGGGATGTCATTTAGTCAAGGATTTACCATTTTGACAAAATTTGACTTTTTGATCAAATGTTGACCTATTGGGTCAATGGGTTGGTCGTTGGGTCAAGAATTGACCATTATGACCAAAGTTGACTTTTTGGTTTAAAGTTGATCTATTGGTTCAATGGGTTGGTCGTTGGGTCACAAATTGACCATTTTGACCAAAGTTGACTTTTAAGTAAAAAGTTAACCTAATGGGTCAACGGGTGGTCATTAGGTCAAAAATTGACTATTTTGACTAAAGTTGACTTTTTGGTCAAAATTTGAATTTTTCGGTCAATGGGTTAGTCATTGGGTCAATAATTGACCATTTTCACCAAACATGATTTTTTGGTCAGAGATTGACTTATTAGGTCAACAACTTGTCATTAGGTTAAAATTGTGTATTTTGACCAAAAATGATTTTTAGTCAAAAGTCAACCCTTTGGTTAACAAGGTGGTCATTGGGTCAGATATTGACCATTTTGACCAAAGTTGACTTTTGGTCAAAAGTTGACCTATTTGCGCAATGGGGTGGTAATTAGGTCAAAAATTGACTATTTTGACGAAAGTTGACTTTCTGGTCAAAATTTGACCTATTGGGTCAATGAGTTAGTCATTGGGTCAAGGATTGCCCATTTTGACCAAAGTTGATTTTTTTGGTTAAAGATTGACATAATTGGTGAATAACGGGTCATTAGGTCAAAAATTGTCTACTTTGACCAAAAATGAATTTTTGGTCAAAAGTTGACCCATTGGGTCAATAGGGTGGTCATTGGGTCAGAAATTGACCATTTTGACTAGAGTTGACTTTTGGTCAAAAGTTGACATATTGGGTCAATGGGGTGGTCATTAGGTCAAAGATTGACAATTTTGACCGCAATTTACTTTTTCATCAAAAGTTAACCTATTAGGTCAAAGGGTTGGTCATTGGGTCAAGGATTGACCATTTTGACCAAAGTTGATTTTTTGGTCAAAAGTTGACCAATTATGTCATTGGGTCAAGGATTGAGCATTTTGACCAAAATTGACTTTTTGGTCACAGATTGACTTATTCTGACAATAATTCGTCAATAGGGAAAAAATTGATTATTTTGACCAAATGTGATTTTTTGGTCAAGAGTTGACCTATTGGGTTAATAGGTTGGTCATTGGGTCAAGGATTGATCATTTTGACAAAAGTTGAATTCTTGGTTAAAATTTGACCAATTGGGTCATTGGGTCAGAAATTGACCATTTTAATCAATGTTAACTTTTGGGTCAAAAGTTGACCTATTGGGTCAATGAGTTCGTCATTGGGTCAAAGATTGACCATTTTGACTAAAGTTGACTTTTTGGTTAGATATTGACTTATTGGATCAATAATTGGTCATTAGGTAAAAATTAACTATTTTGACGAAAATAAACTTTTTGGTCAAAAGTTCTTCTATTGGGACAATGGGTTGGTCATTGGGTCAATGATTGATCATTTGACCAAAGTTGACTTTTTTGTCAATAGTTTACCTATTGGGTCAATGGGTTGGTCATTGGGTCAGAAATAGACAATTTTGACCAGTTGACTTTTTGGTCTAAAGTTGACCTATTGGGTCAAAGGGGTGGTCATTAGGTAAAAAATTATCTATTTTGACCAAAGTTGACTTACTGGGTCAATTGGTTGATCTGTGTGTCTAGATTTGACCATTTAGACAAAAGTTAACTTTTTATTCACAAGTTGACTTGTCGGGTCAATGGGTTGGTCATTGGGTCAAGGATTAACGATTTTGAACAAAGTTAACTTTTTGGTCAGAGATTAATTTTTTGGGTCAATAATTGGTCGTTAATTCAAAAATTAACTATTTTGACCAAAATTAAATTTTTGGTCGAGAGTTGACCAATTATGTCAATGGGTTGGTCAATGGGTCAAGGACTCACCATTTTGACCAAAGTTAACTTTTTAGTTAGAGATTGACTTATTGGGTCAATAATTGGTCATTAGGTCAAAAAATTTACTATTTTGACCGAAATTAACTTTTTGGTCAAAAGTTTACCTATTGGGTCAATGGGTTGATCGTTGGGTCAAGGATTGACCATTTTGACCAAAGTTGATTTTTTGGTCAAAAGTTAACCTATTGGGTTAATGGCTTGGTCATTGTGTCTTGCATTGACCATTTCGGTCAAAGTTGACTTTTTGGTTAGAGAGTGACTTATTGGTTCAATAATTGGTCATCACCTAAAAAATTGATTATTTTGACCAAAATTGAATTTTTGGTCCAAAGATGAACCATTGGGTTGTTCATTGTGTCAGAAGTTGACCATTTTAATGGGTTGGCCATTGGGTCAAGGATTGACCATTTTGACCAAAGTTGTCTTTTTGGACAGAGTTTGACTTATTGGGTCAATAATTGGTCATCAGGTCAAAAATTAATTATTTCAACCAAAATTAAATTTTTGGTTAAAAGTTGACCCCTTGGGTCAATGGGGTGGTCATTGTGTCAGAACTTGATCATTTTGACCAATATTTTTTTGGGTCAAAAGTTGACCTATTTAAGTCAATGTGGTGGTCATTAGGTTAAAAATTTACAATTTTAACCAAAATTGATTTTTTGGTCAAAAGTTGACCTATGGGTCAATGGGTTGGTCATTGGGTCAAAGATTGACCATTTTCACCAAAGTTAACATTTAGGTCAAAAGTTGACCTTTTGGGTCAATAATGGTCATTATGTCAAAAATTGACTATTTTGAACAAAATTGAATTTTTGGTTAAAAGTTGACCCATTGGGTCGTTGGGGTGGTCATTGGGTCAGAAATTGACCAGAGTTTACTTTTTGGTGAATATTTGACCTATTGGATCAATGGGTGGGTCGCTGGGTCAATGATTGAGCATTATGTCCAATGCTGACCTTTTTGTTAGAGATTGACTTATGTGGTCAATAACTGGTCATTAAGTCAAAAATTGACTATTTTGACCAAAATTGAATTATTGGTCAAAAGTTTACCCATTCAGTCAATGGGGTGTTCATTGGGTCAGAAATTGACCATTTTGACCTGAGTTGACTTTTTGGTTAGAGATTGACGTATTGGGTGAATAATTGGTTATTAGTTCAAAAATTGATTATTTTGACCAAAATGGAATTTTTGGTCAAAAGTTGACATATTGGTTCAATGTAACCTTAGTGTGTCAGAAATTGACCATTTTGACCAAAGTTGGCTTTTTGGTCAAAAGTTGACCAATTAGGTCAATGGTTTGGTCATTGGGTCAAAGATTGACCATTTTAACTAAAGTTGACTTTTTGGTTCAAATTGACTTATTCGGTCAATAATTGGTCATTAGGGAACAAATTGGCTATTTTGACCAAAAATGGATTTTTTGTCAAAAGTTAACCTATTGGTTCAATATGCTGGTCATTGGTTCAAGGGTTGACCATTTTGACGAAAGTTAACCTTTTGGTAAAAATTTAACCTAATGGGTCAATGGGTTATTCATTATGTCAGAAATTGACCATTTTAACCAATGTTGACTTTTTGGTCAAACGTTGACCTATTGGGTCAACGGGTTTGTCATCGGGTCAAAGATTGACCATTTTGACCCAAGTTGACTTTTGGGTTAGAGATTGACTTATTAGGTCAATAATTGGTCATTAGGTCAAAAATTGACTTTTTTGACCTAAATAGACTTTTGGTCAAAAGTTGACCTATTGGGTCATTAGGTTGGTCATTGGGTCAATGATTGAACATTTTGACCAAAGTTAACTTTTTGGTCAAAAGTTAACATATTAGGTCAATGGGTTGGTCATTGGGTCAGAAATAGATCATTTTGACCAAACTGACTTTTTGGTCAAATGTTAACCTATTGGGTCTATCTGGCGGTCATTAGGTCAAAAAATAAAAAAACTATTTTGACCAAAATTGACTTTTTGGTCAAAAGTTAACCTAATGGGTCATTAGGTCAAGGATTGATCATTTTGTCAAAAGTTAACTTTTTGGTCAAAAGTTGACCTATTGGTTCAATGGGTTGGTCATTGGGTCTAGGATTGACCATTTCAGCTTAAGTTATCTTTTTGGTCAGAAGTTGACCTTTTGGGTCAATGGGTTGGTCAATCGGTCAAGGATTGTTGATTTTCACCAAAGTTGACTTTTTGGTGAGAGATTTACTTATTGGGTCAATAAATGTTCATTAATTCCAAAATTGACTATTTTAACCAAAATAGACTTTTTGGTCAAAAGTTGACCTATTGGGTCAATGGGTTGGTCATTGGGTAAAGGATTGATCATTTTGACCAAAGTTGAGTTTTGGTCAAAAGTTGACCTATTGGGTCAATGGGTTGGTTATTGTGTCAGAAATTTACCATTTTGACCAAAGTTTGATTTTTGGTCAAAAGTTGACCTATTTGGTCAATAAGGGGTAATAAGATAAAAATTAACTATTTTAACCAAAATTGTCTTTTTGGTCAAAAGTTGACCAATTGGGTCATTGGGTCAAGGATTGACAATTTGAACTAAAGTTGATTTTTTGGTCAAAAGTTGACCTATTGGGTCAACGGGTTGGTCATTGGGTCTAGGATTGACCATTTCTACCAAAGTTTACTTTTTGGTCAAAAGTTAACTTGTGGGGTCATTGGTTGGTGATTGGGTCGTGGATTGACGATTTTTTGCCAAAGTTGACTTTTTGGTCAGAGATTTATTTATTGGGTCAATAATTGGTCATTAAGTCAAAAATTGATTATTTTGCCCAAAATTGACTTTTTGTCGGAAGTTGACCTATTATGTTAATGGGTTGGTCATTGTGTCAATGATTGACCATTTTGACCAAAGTTGACTTTTTTGTTAGAGATTGACTTACTGGGTCAATAATTGGTCATTAGGTTAAAAGTTGATTATTTTGACTATAATTGACTTTTTGGTCAAAAGTTGACCTATTGGGTCAATGGGTTGGTCATTGGTTAAGGATTGACCCTTTTTTACTAAAGTTGGCTTTTTGGTCAGAGATTGACTTATTGGGTCAAAATTTGTTCATTATGTCAAAAATTGATTATTTTCACGAAAATTGAATTTTTGCTCAAAAGTTGACCCGGTTGTCATTGTATCAAAAATTGACCATTTTGACCAAAGTTGACATTTTGGTCAAAAGTTGACCTATTGGCTCAATGGGTTGGTCAATTGTTCAAGGATTGACCATTTAGACCAAAGTTGGCTTTTTAGTTATAGATTGACTTATTGGGTCAATATTTGGTCTTTAGATCAAAAATTTATTATTTTGACCAAAACTGAATTTTTGGTCAAAAGTTAACCCGTTGGGTCAATGGGTGGTCATTGTGTCAGAAATTGACCATTTTGACCAAAGTTAGCTTTTTGGTCAAAAGCTGACATATTTAGGTCAAGCAGGTGGTCTTTAGGTCAAAAATTGAAAATTTTGTCCAAAATTGACTTTTTAGTCAAAATTTGACCTATAGGGTTAACGGGTTCTTCATTGGGTCAAGGATTGACCATTTTGGCCAAGCCTGACTTTTTGGTTACAAGTTGGCCTATTGGGTCAATGGGTTGGTCATTGGGTCACAAATAGACCATTTTAACCAAAGTTTTCTTTTTGGTCAAAAGTTGACCTATAGGGTCAATAGGTGGTCATTACGTCAAAAATTGATTATTTTGGCCAAAATTGACTTTTTGGTCAAAAGTTGACCTATTGGGTCAATGGGTTTGTCATTGGGGCAAGGATTAACCATTTTGACCAAAGTTGACTATTTGGTCATAGATTGACCTATTGGGTCAATAATTGGTCATCAAATCAAAAATTTATTATTTTGACCAAAATTGATTTTTCGGTCAAAAGTTGACCCATTGGTTCAACAGGGTGGTCATTTGGTCAGAAATTGACCATTTTGACTAGATTTAACTTTTTGGTCAAAAGTTAACCTATTTGGTCAATGGGTTGATAATTGGATCAAGAATTGACCATTTTGACCAAAGATGAATTTTTGGTAAAAAGTTGACCTATTGGGTCAACGGTTAGTCGTTGGATCAAAAATTGACCATTTTGACCAAAGTTGACTTTTTGGTCAAAAGTTGACCTATTGGGTAAATGAGTGGTCATTAGATCAAAAATTGACTATTTTGATAAAAATTGACTTTTCAGTCAAAAGTTGACCTATTGGGCCAATCGGTTTGTCATTAGGTCAAGGATTGACCATTTTGACCAAAGTTGACTTTTTGGTCAGAGATTGACTTATTGGGTCAATAATTGGTCATTAACTCAAAAGAATACTATTTTGATCAAAATTGACTTTTTAGTCAAAAGTTGACATATTATGCTAATGCTTTGGTCAATGGGTCAAGGATTGATCATTTTGACCAAAGTTGACTTTTTGGTCAAAAGTTGATCTATTGGGTCAATGGGTTAATCATTGGGTCAAGGATTGACCATTTTGATCAATGTTGACTTTTTGGTCAAAATGTTGACCTATTGGGTCAATGGGTTAGTCATTGGGTCAAGGATTAACCATTTTGACCAGAGTTAACTTTTTATTTAGAGATTAACTTATTGGGGCAATAATTGGTCAATAGGTTAAAAATTAATTATTTTGACCAAAATTGATTTTTTGTTCAAAAGTTGACCTATTGGATTAATGAGTTGGTTATTGGGTCAAGAAATTGACCATTTTCGCCAAAGTTGACTTTTTGGTCAATAGTTGACCTATTGGGTCAATGGTTATGTCATTAGGTCAAGTATTATTCATTTTCACCAAAGTTTACATTTAGGTGAAAAGTTGACCTATTGGGTCAATAATTGGTCCTTAGGTCAAAATTGATAATTTTGACCATAATTGACTTTTTGGTCAAAAGTTGATCTATTGGGTCAGTGGGATGTCGTTGGGTCAAGGATTTATCATTTTGATCAAAGCTGACTTTTTGGTCAAATTTTGACCTATTGGGTCAATGGGTTGGTCGTTGGGTCAAGGATTGACTATTATGACCAAAGTTGACTTTTTGGTCAGAGATTGACTTATTAGGTCAATAGTTGGGGCTTTAGGTTAAACATTGACTATTTTCACCAAAATTGACTTTTTGTTCAAGAGTTGACCTATTGGATCAATAAGTTGGTCATTAGGTCAAGAATTGACCATTTTGACCAAAGTTGATTATTTAGTGAATGGATTGGTCATTGGTTCAAGGATTAACAATTTTCACCAAAGTTTACATTTAGGTAAAAAGTTGACCTATTGGGTCAATAATTGGTCCTTAGGTCAAAATTGACAATTTTGACCAAAATTGACTTTTTGGTCAAAAGTTGATCTATTGAGTCAGTGGGATGTCATTGGGTCAAGGATTTAATTATTTTAACCAAAGTTGACTTTTTGGTTAAAGGTTGACCTATTGGGTCAATGGGTTGGTTGTTGGGTCAAGGATTGACCATTATGACCAAAGTTGACTTTTTGGTCAGAGATTGACTTATTGGGTCAATAATTGGGCTTTTGGTCAAAATTTGACTATTCTGACCAAAATTGACATTTTGTTCAAAAGTTGACATATCGAATCAATGAGTTAGTGTTGACCTCATTTTTGATGAGGTCTTTTCTTTTCTCTCTCCTTAGTCTTTAGGATCTAGCCTTAGGCTTTTCCTTTGACTAATCTTAGAAGACTAGAAGTGGACCCACCCTTTAGAAATTCAAACACCTCTTGACTCCCTGCAAACCCCACAAGCTTGATGGTAGACCCCTAATCACCTAGAGGGTTGAAAGTAAATGTGGAGGTTTAAATGAAGAGTTTCTTATAGGACTTTTCGGCCTTAGGGATACCCCAGGTGGCCCGGTGCAGTGAGGGTTGACTTGCACATACACTACACTCTCACACACATTCCAAGTCCTAAAACCACACTCTCACCCAACTTGACTTCACGACTCATGTAGGTAATTCACATGGATGGTTCTTAACCCCTAAGCCCCTGGCTAAGAGGGTTAGGAACAACATAGTGAATACCTCAAATGAGTCCTCTCATGGCTCATATGGGCTTAATATGGCCTCATGACTCAACCAAAGTGATTCCATTCTATTCACATTCAATCAATCTTCATTTTTCCAAAATTTCAATTTTTGACCCCCGGGGCTCCGGACCCGCCAAACCTACCAAATGCCCTTGAAATGACCCAAAATTTGCAAAATTACCCAAATTCCTCAAAATTCCTCAAAATCAGTCCTTAAACATTTCTCACCATTCAAAGTGATCATCTTTGACCAAAAATTCCAAAAATTCTAAAAATACCCCCAATACCCTCCAAATCACCAAAATGCCCCTCTTGACCCAAAAATCCAAAAATTCTCAAAAAATTCCAGAAAATCTCAAAAATTCCTAATTTCATGTTGTTCAACTACACCATGGGCCAATTTTGTCAATTTACCCCACTTTTACTAAAATCCCCAATTTGACCCATTTTTAACCAAAATGAACCCAATGTCAAACCAAACCTCCCCAATTGACCTCAATTTTGGTCTATTTCAATTCTAAACTTTAATTCAATATCCCCAATATCAATTTAGACCAAATCCATGCCCAATTTGATTGACATTTAGGTCCAATTTCATTCTTAAACTTAAAGCCCAATTTTGACCCATGAACTAAACTTAGCCCAAACCTAACCCAACTCAACTCCAATTAACCCCAAACCTTTTCTAAATCTTCCCTAACATCTCCATCAACAAAACACTAACATAATTTGCCCAAAATTTGGACCCAAACCTTACTCAAATTTAACCCAAACCCAAAATTCCTTAAATTGGCCTAAATCCACCATGAACCCAAATAGCCCCAAATCCCAAGATTGAACCCCAACCAAAGTTGAAAACTCTTCATAACATTCTCCTAAACATTTCTCAACATAAATTTTACATCAATTTCAATATTAGCCCAACCTTAACCTTAGTTAGCCCAATTTGGCCCACCTTAGCCCCTTTACCAAATAAACCCAAATCCAACCCAATTCAATCCCAAATCACTCCAAATTTGTTTTAAATCACTCATGACATATCCTTAAACTAAACCCAACATTTATTTGGCATGGCCCTTTACAATTTTTTTGATCTAAAAGCCCATTTTGAAACATAAAAGCCCATTCCCTTAAACCATTTTAAAAGCCCACCTTTACCAAATTTTAAAAGCCCAAAGTCCATTCCCAAGCCCACATGAAACCTTTTCTTCATCATTCCTTTAATAATCCTATTTAACCAAAGTCTTAAACCATCATGAAATCAACCCATTTGTAGCATCATGACAAATGCCATCAATGGAATCCAAAGTTTTCAAAATTCTAAATAACCCTTTTCCATGCAAGTGAGCCAACCTTTTCCCAAGCCATGAGCAAGCCAAATGAAGTCATGGAGCCATGCATAAGCCATATGCAAGCCATGGGGAGCCCTTTCCACCTCACCATGCCACTTATGGCAAGAAGAGGGGAGCCTTTCCTAAGCCTTCACTAAACCTTTTTTAACCCCATTCATGATACACTTTAACCAAAATTGGCCACCTCACCTTGGATGGGGACTTCACCACACATGTGAGGCTGACCCAAATGATCTCACATCAGCCCAAATCAAGCCTTGGTGAGTGAACCAAGCAAAAACCATGAATTGACCCAAATTGGACCAAAAATGCTCCTTACACCCATGTAATTTAAATCCTTGACTTTACACATGGCATAACCCAATTGATTGCACCAAGATCAAGCTCAATCATGTGAGTTTTTCTCAGCCAAAAACCTTGGTGAATGAACCAAGCCAACCCTCATGGCCACTCAAGCTCCACCATAACCTTCCTTATTTAAACCCCACCTCCATGACCAAGGGAGGAGATGCAAAAAGATTACCTTGGGAAACTCTGCCAAATTGTTCCCAAAGCTTCTCTAAGCACTCCTAAGCTCAATCCAACCATTTCCAATTGAGGCCTCACCTCTTGGACAAAGGTATCAAATTTTTTCTCCTCCAACCAAGCATGTTTTAATTTTTTATAATTATTCACATGTTTTAAGTATATCATCACCGTATAGATGTGTGCTACTCGATTAGATGATCATTTTAAAAAAAAATTCATTCAATTTCGTTGAGAATCGAGGGAGATATCAAGGTTTGAAGTTGGACGGTTTTGGGTGAATAGAACTAGGGGAGAGAAGTAGCAGCCGTCCGATCAGGCGTGTATCCAACAGACGGTGCTGATGGAGTTGGACGGTAGCTGCATCCATGAACAGAACCGCGCCAGCAAATCAGGGAGCGACACGTGGCGATTGAGCGGGAAAATGAAATATTCTATTTATTTTTGACCCTAAACTTCAAAAATGCATAACTTTGTGTAGAAAAATCATAAAAATAAAATAAAAATACCCACTTGCTCAGTGAACAGAGAAGAATAATGTGGAAAAGAAATCAAGTAATTTCATTGAGTATTTTATTTTTAATGATTTATTTACTCTCTGCATTGTTTTAATTCTCCATTTGCATAGGCAATTCACCGAGGCATGAGACCATAGGGCTTTTGAAGCCTCCGAACTTGGGAACATTCCTTGAATTTTCCAAGGTCGGAGGCCATCACTATGAGAAGTTATTGATTTTTAATTTGCATGTTACTGTTTTGAGTATTTTAAGTCCAATATATAGCATGTTGAGAAATAAATTCTAGGAAAATTTGGTGATGTTTCTAATGACTAGAGGAACCTAGGAAAAATAGGTTTTGAGTTAGTTCACATGGAACAACCCTAATTGGCCTAAACACCCAAAATTGAACTTTAATTAATTAGGGTTAACTACACATCAAATTAACTTGAAAGTCAATTCTCCACTGATCTTTAGGATCAGAGGAACATCACATAAAAATTTGAAGTCAATTAGACTTGATTAAACACACCAAATGGGTTGATTAAGCCTCTTAAGAAAAATGGATAAAATTAAACTTTAAAAATTCATAACTCACAAAATACTTTTCAAAAATTCACAAAAATGGTTTTAGAGCTTCTCTGATATTAGAGGAACTTAGGAAAATTAAAATTATAATTTTCTAAAGAAGTTGATTTTTATCATTATTTTAATATTTTTAATAATTAAAAAATAATAAAAATCATAAAAATATTAAAAATCACCAAAATGTCACATTTTGAATTCTAATCACTTAGGAACAAACCAAATTTTTTTTTAAGTCCCTAGGATAAGATATTGAATTTTAAAGGCTTAATGTAATTTTTAATATTAAAAAATGTATTTTCCAACCTTTTCACTAAAATAATTCTAATAAATCAAAGAAAAATCAGAAAAATATAAAATTTATTTCATTGGACTCCTTAAGGTCAGAGAGATTTAAGAAAAAATAAAAACCATTTTCAACTTTAATTTTATTTTAAAATTAATTAATACTCCAAAACTCAAAATAATTCTAATAAATAAAATATAATTCAAACAATCACCAAAATTAGTCCAAACTGTCCTCTGGTCATTAGGAACATCCCATAATTTTCTTAAGGACAGAAACATTTCCTTGGTCATGTTATTGAATTTTCCTTGAAAATCCCTATTTTCCATTGAAAATAATTACATAAATAAATTAAATACAGAAAAATCGCATTTTCTCCTCTAATGTCTTAATTGACATGTGAGTGAGGTTACATAAAGATTTCAAGTTCATTTAAGCTTAATTTAGTGAGTTATATAATTATTAAGCTTGAAGGGCAAAAGGGTAATTAAAAATTTCAACCCTTAATTAAAATTTTAGAATTAATCAAAAAAGGGGAGGGTAAAATATTTGATTTTAAACTGATTTTGGATGATTGAAACTTAAATGATTGAGGGTAGAAACCTACTAACCATTTCAAATAAAATTAAAATAGAACTTTATTTAATTAATTAATTGAAATTTTGGAAGATTATATTTAAATTTGGATCATTAAAGTAGGGATATTATTAAGAGGATATTTATTCTTTAATTTAAAAATCCCTAAATAAATCACTTCAATAATACTTAATTCTTACTTTAAAAAATTAAAATAATAATCCAAATTAAAATTAAACTAAAATTAAATTAAATTAAATTAAATTAAAATTAAATTAAATTAAATTAAATTAAAAATAAATTAAATTAAATTAAAATTTAAATTAAATTAAAATTAAAATTAAATTAAATTAAATTAAAATTAAAATTAAAATTAAATTAAATTAAATTAAAATTAAAATTAAATTAAATTTAAATTAAATTAAAATTAAATTAAATTAAAATTAAATTAAATTAAAATTGAATTAAAATTAAATTAAATTAAATTAAATTAAATTAAAATTAAATTAAATCAAATTAATTAAATTAAATTAAAATCAAATCAAATTAAATTAAAATTAAATTAAATTGAATTAAAATGAAATTGAATTAAATTAAATTAAAATCATTTAAGAACAAACATAAATGAAATCATTAAGAATTAAATCTAAAATAACTTGAACACTATTCCAAACTTAAACTAATTTTTTATAATTAAGTTAAAATTAAAATTAAATCATTAAGTTTAAATCATAAAAATACTTAATAAGTTGATTTACCCTTTTAAAGCTCTTATTATTATAACTCTTAAATGAGGTATCAAGTGAAGTGTTACTTCACTTATAGGATATTCAAATGTCCTAGTTCATCTGAAGCGAGAGAACAAAACATAAACTCCTGGATGATTAATTCACTTGTATAATTAAATTCTCTTGGACTTAAACAATCCTAGAGGTATTGAAAAGATGTTTAAGACTCGTCTTAAGCACTTCCTCAATATGATGGGATGTTTATAAGAACAATTGAACTTAATTGTTCTTTCGTGAAGAAAATCATCCTTAAACCAAAACACAAGAACCTAGACGTCATAGGAGATGACTAGCTATAGGATTAGGACTTTGGTAGACAACCAAAACATTTCCCTTAGCTTTACCTAGGTACTTGTTGAAACATTTAAATGTCTTAACATGTGTTTTAAGTGCAGCTTGGGATGACGGGAAGACCCTCCAGGTACGCTTTTATTTTATTGCAATTTACTTTATTGCAATTTACTTACATGCACTGTACTTTACTTTTTTTGCATGATAAATAACTGTTGCATGAAAACCAAAACCTTTAGGATAGTCCGTGAACTGAAACCAAAATTAAATTAAAAGTCATTACAAGATAAAAATCACCGCCACAACATTTCAAAATATAAAACAACTCAAAATTTAATCACAAACAGAATAACAAAACTACAACTTTAACAAAATTAAAACGTCTCGGTGAATGATCGGGAATACCTCGGATGATGTAACCCACGTGTTGCTAACGGGATTTGCCACGGTCTAAATGAAAGTGTGGAACTCATTCAGTTGAGTTTAGCAAATTCATCTGGACTAAGTGAATTCAATGAAAATAACGGTGCCGGGATGACGGAACCGTGGGATCTTAATTGGTTCTGTTTAAACAACTTTAAGATTTGTTTTAATTAAAATATTAAAAACACTTGGATTTTAAGATTTTCTCTAAACCAAAACACTTCTCTCATCTCCTGATTTATGACTTCTAAAACTAAACCTCTGCAACAACAAGGAGCTTGGAGCATAGTGGGCAGCACGACCATCGTCATCAGCAAAACCTGAGTCTACTTCAGCAAAACCTTTCCTAGTTTTAAACAACCAAGCCATAGGATTTCGAGGTAGTTTGCTTAGTGCAACATAAATCCTCAACCCTTTTGTTAGGCATTTGCATAATCATATTATGTAAATTAAGCCCTAACCGGTCTTAGGATTCCGAGGTAGTTGTTTGGTACGACATAAACCCTCACATCTTCTAGGCTATTTGTATGATCATGCCATACGAATATAAGTCCTAAATAATTAAAATTGACAGGATCGAAATACTAAATAATTCTTCCTAAATTGAAGCCAAACAATAGGATAGTCGGGAAGTTGTCAAGATTCCTCTTGGATCCTCAACTTCTCCTACTTCTCTTCCTTTGGATTCCAAAACAAACGGTTCCAAATTTGATCCATTCCCAATTGAAAATTCCAAAATCCGATCCTTTGAAAACCTTAAACTTTGAAATTCTCGAGAGCAAACCCACTGATCATTATCGAGAGTTTTCTTAAGTGATTCTCATCACTTAGGATGTAATTAACTATAGGGGCTTGCCCTTATAGGGAACTTTAAGAACCCAGGTAATATAAACCCTGCTTAATTTCTTTATATTAAGCAGGGGAACTTGTCGGCTTATAAAATTGGTTCGCAGATCGAACGGATGTCACAAATCTTTTAGTTTATTTAATCGAGCCCCACCATCAAGCAGTGTGTCTATCCTTAGGGATAGATACACGGTTTGTGGTACGGTGCTCGTTTATATAAACTATTTGGTATGTGAGATCAGTTTGATTTCATATCTTAAAATTTTCAAACTTAAAATTACTTTCAAAAATCAAATACTACTTTTCAAATTATTTAAATTAAATTAAAAAATTCGCCGACAACTTCTGTAGGCGACCCCCCCTTTTCAAAATACACAACCTAAAAAATATGCCGACAATTTCTGGCGACTCCGCTGGGGATTAGTTCCTCTCTCCATTTTGATCAGATGGTTTTGCTTTCATAAATCGGTAGTGAGTCCATGCCCCTAGTGGACCAAACTATCATTCTTTCTGTTGGCATACCACGTTCATTTCTATCTTGAACGGGTACAGCCAACTCTTCTTGTATTTTGGAACCACTGTTTAGAACACCCCTAAACAGAGAGGTTCCGAAATCCTCCTTTTGTTACCTCTCCAAAGAGGTGGGGTGGACCCCCAATAGGTGATAGCTTAGGAGTGTTCCTTCGGTTTGAGAAATCATACGAGATTTTCTCTTCTTTTTCAAGTCTTGGATCGGGTCCTTTACTCTTTCTAATCTCCTTCCATTCCTAATGAATAAACCAACCTCTTAACAAACAAACTTGTTTTAAATCACAAATACATGAATAAAACAGATAAAATGAAAAGATAAATAAGAATGTGTTCGTACTCTTTTCGATTCCTTTCTTTTCGTCCCGATGAGAGGAAGCATAATTTGGGACTGACAATCAGAATCTACCTTGCGTAAAATGTCCGCCCCAAAGCTGATTTTCTCCTTCATCATCGGATCGGACCTAGTCGTCTACAAGGAGGAGTCGCCCGACAATGGGGTCATCCGTTTCGGGCAAAAATTCGAAAATACAGATGTCAAGATCACTGACGCCACTCTCTTCGCACTTACGGACAAAGTGTCTGAAACTGAGAAACCTCTGATTGAATTCAACTTGAAGTCAACTCAGGAGTTCCCTCCCCTGCAAAGGGTCCCGACTGAAAGAAACACTGTCATTCGCAGGAAGTTAGCTGCTGTCCTTAGAACTGTTGTCTCTACCCCCACCGGTCTGGTCATTACTGCACCTACCCTCGTTCCCTCCAAACTGAAGGGAAAGGAAATCCAAGTTGGTTATGAGCCTATCACCGTGGAGGGTTCGGACTTTGCCGCAATACTGTCTGTTTTTGAGATAGGGTCCAGTTCGAGGTATAGACCCTTAACCCGGACACAAAGAAGGAATAAGAACAGAAAGATTGCTAAGATCAGGAAAGTCAGAGAAGCTAAAGCCGCATTTCTTGAAGGAATCCCTGAAGAAAAAGAAGAAGAACTGCCAGAATACTTGCCGCTGTTGCCAGAATACTCGCCGCTGTTAGAAGGAAGTAGATTCCACCCGCTCTCTGCCGCATCCGATGAGGAAGATGCCGGAAGGATTCGTCGCCGCGTTACCTCGGCCCTGGATATTACAGATGATAGCAGGAAGAAGAAGAGCAAGGCTACACCGCTTACCCGATTGCGAGCGGTAGTCGAGAAATCGCCGAGAAGGAAGGATGTCCCGTGTCGAGATTCCGAGAAGGATGGGATGAGTGCCAATTAAATTCCACCTCGGACCACGAGTGGAGCCTGCCACTGCCGTAGAAAGACCAAAGAAGAAAGTCCGAGCTAGTGAAAGAGGCTCACCTGTTATCGTATCAAGGCTGCAAATTAGGGAGGATACCACCTTCCAGACATAGCCGACGGACCATCCAATTCTAGGCTTCCAGCTGCAAGAAGGATGGTATGGCGACCTACTACCGGTGAGCTGAGGCCAAAACAATGTCCTGAGAAGAAAAGTCTCGTCAGGATGCTCGAGTCCGAAGAAAGTGCTACTGCGATGAAGGGGACTCCTGAAGAGGAAGTCCGACAATCGTCACATGACAACTGCGAGACCGTGCGGAAAAGGCTACTAGAAGATGCCATAGACAAGTTAAGAACCGACATCCGACGGCTAGCAAAAGAAAGAGAAGAGAAGCTAGAAGATGAAGTTGGTTCATCAGAATTTATGGATGACGAGTATGCTGAGATCAACATGGTTGAGACATGGGCATCGTCAGCTTCGCAAGGTGCCCCATCAGCTGCAGAAAGAGAAGAACCGGAGGCAATGAGAGCATGTCTGCAATAAAAGGATGATATGATTTCCCAGATGGCTAGGAGGATGGAAGAGATGGATGCAGCTTTAGCCACTCTCCAAAGTCAAGTACAACCTCAAAAAGAGACGCCCCCAGAAGTTATCCATATCACAGATGGAGGGAAAGAGATTACGTCTGTTAACGGAGATGAGCAGCCAAAGAAAGATCCTGCACAAAGCAAGATTCCCGAGAAAGATATTAAGAGCATGGTGGAACAGCAGGTGCGAGAAGCCTTAGCACAAGCTAAGAATGGAACATCTATTCAGACGGGTAGACCTTACCCAGAGGAATTTGATGCGGTCCAATACCCAAAAGGCTTCGTACCACCTCTGTTCAAGACTTTCGATGGTACTGGAAACTCCCGACAACATGTGGCACATTTTCGTGCTAGTTGCTGCAATGCCGATGGGAGTGATGCTTTACTTTCCGCCAATTCGTCAGCAGTTTGTCAGGAATTACCTTCGACTGGTACGCAGAATTGCCGAACGGATCAGTGAAGACCTTCTCAGAGCTAGAAAACCTCTTCATTAAACGGTTTGTTGGAGCTCAGCACCATATCACCATCGGTGATCTAGTGGTGGAGCGACAAAAGCCAAACGAGACTTTGGTGGATTACATACTTCGATGGAGGAATCTAAGCATGAAATGTGAGCCACAACTTCAGGAACAACATGCAGTCGGCATCCTGCTTAAGAATATTCACGGCCGATAAGCACTTCTCCTCAAAGGATTTACCATCAAGACTTTTGAGAAGTTGCTTAGCAAGGCCGGGAGCTTACAAGAGGAGGCGAAACAGCTAAGTTTTGTAGACAAGACTGTTTAACAAAAGCCCGTTAAAGCGTTCGAAAAGAAGTCCGGACTCGTCGCGGCAGTAGATAAGGGCAAGCAGCCAGTGCAGATACCGCCAGAGCGACCACAGCCCAGTTATCCACCACCGCAACGGACATATCAGCAACCTCAACAGGGCCACCAACAACCTCGACCGAGCTATCAATCACCTCAGCATTATGAACAACCGCCTCGTCCGCAGCATACCCTGAGAGAACTTCTAAATAGAGAATACCCGTTCAAGACTGAAGCAGTGGCAAAAATGTTTCGTAGCTTGATAAAGACGTCCGACTTTCAGTTACCAGAGCCTAGGAAGCCCGAGGAAGTCGACAAGAAAGATCACCCGATGTACTGACCATACCACCGGATGATCGGATATAAGATAGAAGACTGCTTCACCTTCAAGAATTGGCTCGAAGGTAATCTCCGAAGAGGGAACATAACGATCGCGAAAGAATACATGAAGGAGCCCCAA
Source organism: Papilionanthe hookeriana x Papilionanthe teres (assembly GCA_022702705.1). NCBI lineage: Eukaryota > Viridiplantae > Streptophyta > Magnoliopsida > Asparagales > Orchidaceae > Papilionanthe > Papilionanthe hookeriana x Papilionanthe teres. The sequence continues at coordinate 89,921,440 of CM040427.1, read as the reverse complement.
AAAGGAGGTTCCATCAATGTTATTTTGACGGATCCCATTGTTCCGATAAACCCATACACGACTGACAATGAATGGAGCACAGTTTGGACGAAGTCATCGAAAAAAATTTTGGATCACATCCGAACCGCTTCGGTGCTTGCTTCAACTCAAAGTTCAAAACCTGCCAAGCCGGCACTATCACTAGCAGTTGAAGAACCGCCCTAGGAGGAGGAGAAGATCGTGGAAGAAGAAAAGACCGAGGTTCCGAAGGGTAGACTAGGGGTTGCTTATCCTAGGATGGTTGTTTCTGATTCGGGGGAGAAATCCCTCGAACCTCTGACTCTGTATGATTATTTGCTCGCCCCGGTGGGATCTTATAATGATAAGAGTTATGGTGTTGGCTACGTCTTGACTGTTTCTAACGATTACGTAACTAACGACAATCAACCTAATCTGGATCTTAATTTTGATACGATAAACGATTCTCAAATCATACAGAACTTAGATGGTCGTGACGAAGAGGAGGACATTCACAAAGATGGCTACGAAAGTTCCGTAAGTGATGAGTCTATTTGTGAATTCTGAGGAGCTCCGATCACGATAGAGTTAGAATTATCAGACGCCGAAGCAACTTCAGAAGAGACAGTCGTTCTGATTCAAGAAGAGACACCGGCAGATTCGAAGAAATTACGGAGGTCAACCTAAGAAGTGGAAAAATTCTACCCCCGAGAATGGGTCTCGAAGGATAAAGGAAAGCGGTGGTTGCTCGGGAAGAGCCAACCCCAGACAGAAGAGTTGCTCCTTCGGGAAGAAGCCGAACATTCTGGCAACAAAGTGGACTATAATGTGCTAGCCCATCTTAGGAAACTACTAGCCAAACTGAGCATCTACGACGCTCTGATCCTGTCAAAGGAGATGAGGGAAGCTCTGATCAAGGCCTTACTTGATCCAGAAATTTGCTTAACTCAAATGACCAGTAATTCCTTCGATGAGGTTTGCTCATTAAAAGGATAGCGTGGTGTTACCTTCACGGACGATGATTTACTACTTGGAACAGCAGATCACAACAGACCACTGTACATTTCAGTTAGTATTGGAAAGTTCACGCTCTCCAGGGTGTTAGTTGATCCGGGAGCATCAATTAATATAATGAACCTCCGGACTCTAGCCTATTTAGAGACTGATGCCCGTGATCTCAAAGCGAACAAGATGATGCTAAGAGGCTTCAACCAGAAAGGAGAAAGAGCTCTCGGATCAATAACCCTATTAATGAAGATCGGTGAGTTGGCCAAGACAACCGCGAAGTTCCACATAATTGATTCTGAGACATCATTCAACGCTCTACTGGGTTGGCCATGGATTCATGAAAATCGGATGGTACCGTCGTCTCTACACCAGTGCATAAAATATTATGAAGGAGGACAAGAACAGTGTATCAAAGGTGATTTGCAACCGTTCTCCGTGCATGAAATTGGAATACATGAAGATGCAGCCTACTACGCACCTCCGAAGAAAACAATCTTTTCCAGAGACGCCACACCCAACGAAGCAAAAGAAATTCGAGACGACAAAGAACCTGAAGTCCTAGTCCAACAGTCACTCACCACTCCCTTACGGAGAGATGGTGAAGGTTTCTCCAGAACTCGCATCCGAGGTCGAGGCCGGGGATGAGGTCGTGGAAGAGACGTTGGGACAGTTAGACAGAAGAAACCATTCATCGACGTTGATTGGGAGAACACTTCCGAAGAAGAAGAAGAAATCAAGAAAGAAACAGGGGCAATAAGTCAAAAGAAACCCCAGTTCAAGATCTCTCTCGAAGATGAAAAGAATGAAGAATACAAATCAATGTACGAGAAGATAAACCACTGTGTACATACTATGGCCCTGACCCCGATCCATTCTAATAAAGTAGAGGGTATGGTGGTCAAAGAGGTACATGGTGGCGGTACCAAGCCAATCAAGTTCTACCGTGGTGCTTCTTCCTGCAAAACTGAAAATGATGTACAATTTGAAGATGTTACTTCTTCTGAAATAATAAAATTGCCATTTGAGTGGTATTCTCCATGTGTCTAAAATTTAATTCAGCACGGTATTTTGCCTAAGCAGTGGACAAAAGGTCAATCACAACGCTTTGAAAGGTTATGGAATAATGTCAGTCGGCCTCCCAATTCAAAACATGGTCGTGGATTCGGCACAAGTAGCACCGGCTGATGATTCGGAATTTTGCTTGGTTGTCACTTTCGAATCCAATGAAGATTGCTTGGAAGCTTTAGAAGATCTCGAAGATCTACAAATTAGAGACGCTCCGCCAGAATTCGAAGAAGAAATTAAATCCACGATAAACGAGTTAATGGAAGTTAACTTAGGTACTAGCAAAGAGCCTAGGCCTACCTTTGTTAGCTCCTTACTCAACAAAGAAGACTCCGAGAACATAATCAAGCTATTAATGGAATTCAAGGACTGTTTTGCTTGGAGTTATGATGAAATGCCAGGATTAGCCTCAGAAGTTGCAGTTCACAGGCTAGGAGTAGATCCTACTTCTGTTCCAGTTAGACAAGCTCCGAGAAGAATGCGTCTAGAAATCGAACAACAAGTAATAGCTGAAATTAAGAAGCTAATAGACGCTAAATTTGTCCGTGAAGAGCAATACCTGACTTGGTTAGCCAACGTCGTACCAGTCAGAAAGAAGAATGGTCAGATCAGAGTCTGCGTGGATTTCAGAGATTTAAATAAAGCATGTCCAAAAGACGAATTTCTGCTACCAATTCCAGAACTGATGATCGACATAGCATCAACACATGAAATCTTCTCTTTCATGGATGGATCATCATGATACAATCAAATAAAGATGGCACCAGAAGACGAAAAGCTCATAGCTTTCAGAACGCCAATCGGAGTGTACTGCTACACAGTAATGCCTTTCGGACTGAAGAACGCAGGAGCAACTTACCAAAGAGCAATGACGAGGATCTTTGATGACCTCATTCATAACCAAGTCGAGTGCTACATGGATGACGTGGTTATCAAAAGCAAACTGAAAGAAGATCACCTGTATGATTTGAGAATTGTTTTCGAGCGATTAAGACAATATAACCTTAAGATGAATCCCCTGAAATGCGCCTTCGGCGTCACCTCTGGGAAATTCTTAGGATTTGTTGTCCGACATCGCGGAATTGAAATCGATCCGGAAAAGATTAAAGCTATCTTAGAAATGCCACCTCCTAAAACCTTGAAACAACTACGGTCCTTTCAAGGGAAATTGGCATATCTTCGACGCTTTATCTCGAACTTGTCAGGTAGGTGTCAGCCCTTCTCGGCATTAGTTAAAAAGGACGCCAAATTCGTTTGGGAAGAGAAATGCCAGCGGGCCTTCAAGGACATTAAGCAGTATTTAATGACACCTCCTGTCTTAGCAGCCCCAGTCTCAGGTCGACCTTTAATACTTTATACCGCGGCTTTAGACGACTCCCTTGGAGCCCTGCTAGCCCTGGTCAATGACGAGGGAAAAGAAAATGCTCTCTACTACTTAAGTCGTCGTCTGATTCCAACGGAAGTAAAATATCCTCCTATTGAGAAGCATTGTTTGGCCCTGATCTTTGCCGCTCAGAAGCTCAGGCATTACATGTTTTCTCATAAGGTCAACCTTATTTCAAAGTTTAATCCATTGCAATATTTGATAACCCATCCAACACTTTCTGGCGGACTTGCCAGGTGGTCGATGATACTATTGCAATTCGATATAACTTTCATGCCTCTTCGTGCCGTAAAGGGACAAGTCCTAGCAGACTTCCTTGCAGCACACCCTTTGCCAGCAGAATCGCCTCTCAACGACAACTTTCCTGACGAGCAAATAATGAATTTAGAAGACCTCGATGATCAGCGTTGGGAACTGTACTTCGATGGAGCATCTTCAGCACAGAAAGACAAAGAATTGCAAACGATAGTGCCCGGTAAGGCAGGAATCGGACTAATCTTTATAACACCGGAGCGGGGGATGTTAAGATACTCCTACCACTTAACAGAACCGTGTACAAACAACGAAGCAGAATACGAAGCAATCATAATCGGATTGGAGTTAACCATTCAAATGGGGATAACAGATATCAACATCTACGGGGATTCATAGTTGATCATTCAACAGATCGCCGGACAGTACATGATTCTAAAGCCAAACTCGAGCAGTACTTTCAGTATGCCATGAAACTGTTGGAGCAAATTCCAAATGTGACAATCTACAAAATTCCCATAAAAGAAAATGCTTTTGCAGATGCTCTAGCTCGCCTTGCAAAAGAATTTGTCTGCCCACAGGATGAGTCAGTTGAAGTGTCAGTTCAGGGACGACAGGTCCTATCACAACTCGACATGGACGCAATGTCTGAATCAGAAAAGGCAGAAGAATCGCTGCAACAATAGCGAGAGAATGCGGAAGATTGGCGACAACCGCTAATAGACTACTTGCAAACAGGAAACCTACCAAACGATAAGTCGTTAGCCCATCAAATCAAGAAAAGAACTCTGTCTTAAGCATTAATAAATAATACGTTATACAGAAGGTCTTTTGACCAGATGTGGCTAAGGTGCCTGAGCGGGTCCGAGGCTCATGAAATTGTTAAAGAGGTGCACTCAGGACTTTGTGACGCTCATCAGTCGGGTCCGAAAATGAAAATGAAGATTAAAAGACTAGGGTACTACTGACCCTCGATGATGACCGACTGCATGAAAGTTGTCAAAAGCTGTCACCAGTGCCAAGTGCATGGAGTGATTCTACATCAACCTCCAAATGTGCTACATCCGACGATTGTGTCGTGGCCATTTGAGTGTTGGGGCATAGATATAGTGGGTCCGATAGAACCGCCTTCTTCAAGAGGACATCGCTTCATTCTTGCAGCAACAGATTACTTTTCCAAATGGGCAGAAGCTATACTCTCAGGGAAGTTAAAGCACACCATGTGTTACAGTTCTTCAAGAATCTGGTGGTCTACCTTTTCGGAGTACCGCACAGAATTATATCAGATAATGGGTCAGCATTCAGAAGTACGAAGATCAACAATTTTGTCAGAAGGCACGGGATCGACTGGCGATATTCGACGATCTACTACCCAAGAGCAAACGGCTTGACCGAGGCCTTTAATAAAACTCTCGTCCAAATCCTAAAGAAAACTTTGGAGGACAACAAGAGAAATTGGCACGAGAAGTTGTTAGAAGCCTTATGGTCCTACAGGACGACTTTCAGAACTCCTACTCAGTCTACGCCCTACGCTCTGGTGTACGGGTCCGAGGCCATTTTACCTTTGGAGGTTCAGCTTCCGTCACTCCGAATCTCAGTTGCGAACAAGATTACTATAGAAGAGAATGCCAGACTACGACTGGAAGAACTGGAAAGTTTGGAAGGGAAGCGACTTGCAGCCCAACAGAATCTGGAACTATATCAAGCCAAGATGATCCAGGCCCACGATAAACTGGTCCGCCCAAGAGCATTCAAAGTCGGTGAATTAGTTCTAGTTCTCAAGAGACCTATTCTTGCACACCGCAAGATAGGAGGTAAATTTGAACCGACTTGGGAGGGGCCGTTCGTGGTCGAGACAGTATACTCAGGAGGTTCCTACCAGCTTGTGAATTGCCGTGGGGAACGATCTATGCTTCCGATCAATGGACGATATTTGAAAAAGTATTACGCAACCTGATGTTTCGAAGAATGAAATCTCATTCCTAGAAGCACGGGTAGAGTAATCACTTGTAACTGGGTCCGAACCCAAAATAAAAGAAAACAAAATCAAAAGGGATGAATGATAAAATAAAAAATGTGCTAAAAATAAAACATGTGAACTTGTAATAATAAAATTTTAACCCTTCCTTCTCGATCAAAGCCATTCCTTAACTTTTCTTATCTGCTCTTATGAAATTTGAAATAATAAAATAAGAATTCTCCATTAAGGAGCAACTTTCTTATTATTCTCGTTCTGAGTACAGCCCCTGATCCTTTCCTTATTTTTTCTTTCAGGGAAATGTCGAACGGGCGGTTGTTCCTGAACTTTAAGGATGGCGTAAGTCTTGCACTTAATGAAGAAGAACTGAAAGCTGATGCTGTGATAGAGATTGAATCGGAATTTGTACAGCTGGAATTGGAATATGAAGAAACTGCCTGGACTACGGTGGATCCCAGGCAGTCCCGTGGAAAGACAGTGATGAGGCTTAATGAGAAAGTTCCCCATACTGCAAACAAGAAAAGGAAGATCAACGCGACCGAAGATAACAAGATGAAATTAGGATAACTACTACAGGAGGAAAGCTTGTCAGTGCTGCCCCTACTGAGATTCAAGGGGAAAGAAGAGCCACTCTGACCGCAACCCAAAGAAGAAACAAGAATCGGCGTATCGCCAAAATGTTAAAGAAATTAACAGAGGAACAGAACAAGGAAGAAATTCCGATGACTACAGCAGTTGCCCCGAGGAGGCCAACCCTCAGGAGCACCATAGCAGAGGTTGTTCCAGAGGAGGCTACTACAGAGCCTGCACCTGAGATAGTGACGACTCTTCCGATGACCACAGCAGTTGCCCCAAGGAGGCCAGCCCTCAGGAGCACCATAGCGGAGGTTGTTCCGCAGGAGACTACTACGAGCCCGCACTTGGGATAGTGATGATTCCGGGAGAGCGTGACGGTGTGGAGCCATATATCCCACAATACGCACTAGGCCCCGACAAACACGTGATAATTTCGCAGCACGAGTTGGAAATGAACCGCAGGGTGCGGAAGCGGAACTTTGAGTACTTTCGGAGAATCGCAGGCGTATATGTCAACATCCTGGAAGGACTGGAGTTACATACAGATGTTTTCTCTCACTACGAGCAAAGTGAAATTGTAGACTACGTCAAGGAACTGAAGAAACTAGGTCGTGCAGGATGACTCCGAAGCAAGACCTACTCTGAGCCAAAGAAGTGGAAACGAGGCAAAGGGAGGATTACACTCCAATTCGGATGTTGTTACATCTTTGCTGATGACAAGAAAGGAAATCTGCCGAGGATACTCCGCTACGATGAAGTGGATCCAATGCCAGTGCTGATTAAGACAATGATAAAGAGGATGGTGGCTTGGCGAGTCTTACCTGCCGATTGCGTACCGAACAGCTGTATTATCAACATCTACGCAGAAGGAGACTGCATCCCACCTCACATAGATCATCATGATTTTGTAAGGCCCTTTTGTACAGTTTCCTTCATCAACCAATGCAACATTATGTTCAGGACAAAACTCCGGATAGTTGGCCCCGGAGAATTCCGAGGGCCGGTCTAGATACCTCTACCGGTAGGCTCTGTTCTCGTACTGGAAATGGTGCAGATGTAGCAAAGCACTGCATACCGGGAGTTCCCTACGAGCGAATCTCCATCACCCTCAGAAGGATGGATGAGAGTAAGATTCCGATCTATTTCCAGCCGGATCCGGAACTAGAGAATGCACGGCACTCTACAAGCTGTAGGCTACATAGTAGTAGCACACCTCTAAAACCACTTACGTGGGATTCTCCTCCATAAAGTGGCTTAGAAGGTGATGTTATTACCTGTGTAGTCTACTTTTTAGACATGGATGGATCGAACAGACAGTTTTATCAGAATACACGAAGATATCAGTGCAGTCTGTATTTAGATATATATGAACTTCTGTAAAAGTCTTTTTTAAAAGGATGTCATCAGAAATGTTTCGATGGAATCACCTGATGTGTCTTCAACATTTTAATGGAAATAAATTTTGTGTTTTGCCTTTAGTTTTGTGCAATTGACTGCAAACGCCACCAGATCTGGGTTTAACTCGGCTTTAAAAAAAAAGTTGAACGAAGAACGATTTGAATGAGATAATAAAAACAAAATAAAACTTGAATTCAAAGTCTTAATAAAACACAAACCAAAATTCAAAGCAAATCGACTTAAAACGTCAAGTTGTGAATCAAATAAATGAATGAAAATTCATATCAAAGTGAAAATTTCAATTGAAGACGAAACTTAAAAAAAAATTTAAAACAAGAATCCAAATTCAAAATCCAAATAAAACAAAATAACTTGAAAATCAAAACAAAACAAAATCAAATCACTAAAAAAAACAATGAAAACGATTCTCCGAATCTGATATCCCCAGCCTCTGGCTGTTCTCGAAATCTCTTCGACTCCCCACAATCCCTTTCCTCTTTTTGAGAAGGTCAACTGAGTCTACTGACACATAACCACGAAATTTTAGATTTGGTTCTGATGGCATGGATTCATATCCTTCGCCAAAAAATCAAACTTTGATTAACCCTCTGGAGATGTGAAACACTTTCATATCTCATTCAAATCTTCTACTACACTAAATTATCTGCGGAATCTTTAAAACTCAAACCAAATACTAACTTTTGGGAACGGTACCTAACTTCTAGTTTTTGTTCTTCTGAGACTGGTACCTAACTTCCAGTTCTCATTTTGGAATCGATACTCAATCTTCGACTCTCTTCTCTGAATTTCCACTAATCCTGCATTCTTCTGAGAAATTTTTTCCGCACTCTAATCCTCCGACCTGGGTATAAGACCTACATGGCATCTTGACCTCGGTGTTAATCCTCCGACCTGGGTATAAGACCTACATGACATCCTGACCTTGGTGTTAATCCTCCGACCTGGGTATATGACCTACATGGCATCCTGACCTCGGTGTTAATCCTCCGACCTGGGTATAAGACCTACATGGCATCCTGACCTCGGTGTTAATCCTCGGACCTGGGTATAAGACCTACATGGCATCCTGACCTCGGTGAAAATCCTCCGACCTGGGTATAAGACCTACATGGCATCCTGACCTCGGTGTTAATCCTCCGACCTAGGTATAAGACCTACATGGCATCCTGACCTCGGTGTTAACCCTCCGAATTGGGTATAGGACCTACATGGCATCCCGACCTCGGTGTCCGCTAAACTCGCACTCTTCCGAGAAGCTTTTCTGCACCCCTGAAATTTCGAGGTCGATACCTAAATTCCGACTCTCATTCGAGATCGATACCTAAATTTCGATCCTCTTTCGAGGTTGATACCTAAATTTCAACCCTCTAAATTTCTGAGACTGGTACTTAAATTCCAGTTCTCTTCGCAATCCCGAGGTTGAAACTTAAGTTTCAATCCTCATTTCAAATCCAAATTTCAAATTCAAAATTTCCTTAAATTAATTTTAAATTAAACCTCAATCGAAATTGAAACTCAAAACAAATCGAAATTTAAAATCACACATTGAAACTTGAAATTAAAATGAAACAAAATCTAAATCTAATTCCCCAGATCTTGTGATTTAGAATTCACCTCCTTTTCCATTCCCCAGCGAGAGTTCAGGGATCTCCAATCTTGGAAATATACCTGATACTCCCCAACGGGAATTCTTCTACTCTGTCCTAAGTGCGTCACTTGGACATCTGTGTTGGTCTTGCTGATCTCTTCGGTCAACGCCAATACGCTCGGTGTGCTTGGTTAGCACACCACACCTATTGGGGGTCCATTTGTTGACCTCATTTTTGATGAGGTCTTTTCTTTTCTCTCTCCTTATCTTTAGGATCTAGCCTTAGGCTTTTCCTCTGACTAATCTTAGAAGACTAGAAGTGGAACCCACCCTTTAGAAATTCAAACACCTCTTGACTCCTGCAAACCCCACAAGCTTGATGGTAGACCCCTAATCACCTGGAGGGTTGAAATCAAATGTGGAGGTTTAAAGGAAGAGTTTCTTATAGGACTTTTTGGCCTTAGGGATACCCCAGGTGGCCCGGTCCGAGTGAGGGTTGACTTGCACATACACCACACTCTCACACACATTCCAAGTCCTAAAACTACACTCTCACCCAACTTGACTTCCCGACTCATGTAGGTAATTCACATGGATGGTTCTTAACCCCTAAGCCCCCGGCTAAGAGGGTTAGGAACAACATAGTGAATACCTCAAATGAGTCCTCTCAGGGCTCATATGGGCTTAATATGGCTTCATGGCTCAACCAAAGTGATTCCATTCTACTTACATTCAATCAATCTTCATTTTTCCAAAATTTCAATTTTTGACCCACGGGGTCCCGGACCCGCCAAACCTACCAAATGCCCTTGAAAGGACCCAAAATTTGCAAAATTACCCAAATTCCTCAAAATTTCTCAAAATCAGTCCTTAAACATTTCTCGCCATTCAAAGTGATCATCTTTGACCAAAAATTCCAAAAATTTCAAAAATACCCCCAATACCCTCCAAATCACCAAAATGCCCCTCTTGACCCAAAAATCCAAAAATTCCCAAAAAATTCCAGAAAATCCCAAATATTACCAATGTTATTTTGCTCAACTACACCATGGGCCAAGTTTGTTAATTTACCCCACTTTTACTAAAATCCCCAATTTGACCCATTTTTAACCCAAATGAACCCAATGTCAAACCAAACCTCCCCAATTGACCTCAATTTTAGTCCAATTCAATTCTAAACTTCAATTCAATATCCCTAATATCAAATTAGACCAAATCCAAGCCCAATTTGATTGACATTTAGGTCCAATTTCATTCTTAAACTTAAAGCCCAATTTTGACCCATGAACTAAACTTAGCCCAAACCTAACCCAACTCAACTCCAATTAACCCCAAAACTTTTCTAAATCTTCCCTAACATCTCCATAAACAAAAAACTAACATAATTTGCCCAAAATTGGGACCCAAACCTTACTCAAATTCAACCCAAACCCAAAATTCCTTAAATTGGCCTAAATCCACCATGAACCCAAATAGCCCCAAATCCCAAGATTGAACCCCAACCAAACTTGAAAACTCTTCATAACATTCTCCTAAACATTTCTCAACATACATTTTACATCAATTTCAACATTAGCCCAACCTTAGCCTAAGTTAGCCCAATTTGGCCCACCTTAGCCCCTTTACCAAATAAACCCAAATCCAACCCAATTCAATGCCAACTCACTCCAAATTTGTTTTAAATCACTCATGACATATCCTTAAACTAAACCCAACATTTATTTGGCATGGCCCTTTACAATTTTTTTGATCTAAAAGCCCATTTTGAAACATAAAAGCCCATTCCCTTAAACCATTTTAAAAGCCCACCTTTACCAAATTTTAAAAGCCCAAAGTCCATTCCCAAGCCCACATGAAACCTTTTCTTCATCATTCCTTTAATAATCCTATTTGACCAAAGTCTTAAACCATCATGAAATCAACCCATTTGTAGGATCATGACAAATGCCATCAATGGAATCCAAAGTTTTCAAAATTCTAAATAACCCTTTTCCATGCAAGTGAGCCAACCTTTTCCCAAGCCATGAGCAAGCCAAATGAAGTCATGGAGCCATGCATAAGCCATATGCAAGCCATGGGGAGCCCTTTCCACCTCACCATGCCACTTATGGCAAGAAGAGGGGAGCCTTTCCTAAGCCTTCACTAAACCTTTTTTAAACCCATTCATGATACCCTTTAACCAAAATTGGCCACCTCACCTTGGATGGGGACTTCACCACACATGTGAGGCTGACCCAAATGATCTCACATCAGCCCAAATCAAGCCTTGGTGAGTGAACCAAGCAAAAACCATGAATTGACCCAAATTGGACCAAAAATGCTCCTTACACCCATGCAATTTAAATCCTTGACTTTACACATGGCATAACCCAATTGATTGCACCAAGATCAAGCTCAATCATGTGAGTTTTTCTCAGCCAAAAAACCTTGGTGAATGAACCAAGCCAACCCTCATGGCCACCCAAGCTCCATCATAACCTTCCTTATTTAAACCCCACCTCCATGACCAAGGGGAGGAGATGCAAAAGATTACCTTGGGGAAACTCTGTCAAATTGTTCCCAAAGCTTCTCTAAGCACTCCTAAGCTCAATCAAATCATTTCCAATTGAGGCCTCACCTCTTGGACAAAGGTATCAAATTTTTTCTCCTCCAACCGAGCATGTTTTAATTTTCTGTAACTATTCACATGTTTTAAGTATATCATCACCATATATATGTGTGCTACTCGATTAGACGATCATTTTAAAAAAAAATTCATTCAATTTCGTTGAGAATCGAGGGAGATATCAAGGTTTGAAGTTGGACGGTTTTGGGTGAATAGAACTAGGGGAGAGAAGCGACGGCTCGTCCGATCAGGCGTGTATCCAACGGACGGCGCCGATGGAGTTGGACGGTAGCCGCATCCATGAACGGAACCACGCCAGCAGAATCAGGGAGCGACACGTGGCGATTGAGCGGGAAAATGAAATATTTTATTTATTTTTGACCCTAAACTTCAAAAATGCATAACTTTGTGTAGAAAAATTATAAAAATAAAATAAAAATACCCTCTTGCTCAGTGAACAGAGGACAATAATGTGGAAAAGAAATCAAGTAATTTCATTGAGTATTTTATTTTTAATGATTTATTTACTCTCTACATTGTTTTAATTCTCCATTTGCATAGGCAATTCACCATGGCATGAGACCATAGGGCTTTGAAGCCTTCGAACTCGGGAAAATTCCCCGAATTTTCGAAGGTCGGAGGCCATCACTATGAGAAGTTGTTGATTTTTCAATCGTATGTTACTGTTTTGAGTATTTTAATTCCAATAATTAGCATGTTGAGAAATAAATTCTAGGAAAATTTGGTAATGTTTCTTATGACTAGAGGAACCTAAGAAAAATAGCTTTTGAGTTAATTCATATGGAACAACCCTAATTGGCCTATTACCAAACTTAGTTAATTTGACTATAGTTCAATTTTGGGTGTTTAGGCCAATTAGGGTTAACTACACATCAAATTAACTTGAAAACAATTTTACACTGATCTTTAGGATCAGAGGAATATCACATAAAAATTTGAAGTCAATTGGACTTGATTAACCCCACCAAATGGGTAGATTAAGCCTATTAAGCAAAATGGATAAAATTAAACTTTAAAAATTCATAAGTCACAAAATAATTTTCAAAAATTCACAAAAATAGTTTTGGAGCTTCTCTAATATCAGAGGAACTTAGGAAAATTAAAAATTGTAATTTTCTAAAAAAGTTGATTTTTATCATTAATTTAATATTTTTAATAATTAAAAAATAATAAAAATCATAAAAATATTAAAAATCACCAAAATGTCACATTTTGAATTCTAATCACTTAAGAACAAACCAAATATTTTTTTCAAGTCCCTAGGATAAGGTATTGAATTTTAAAGGCTTAATGTAATTTTTAATATTAAAAAATGTATTTTCCAACCTTTTCACTAAAATAATTCTAATAAATCAAATAAAAATCAGAAAAATATAAAATTTATTTCTCTGGACTCCTTGAGGTAAGAGAGATTTATGAAAAATATAAAATCCATTTTTTAATTTTAATTTTATTTTAAAATTAATTAATACTCCAAAATTCAAAATAATTCTAATAAATAAACTATAATTCAAAAAATCACCAAACTTAGTCCCAATAGTCATCTAGTCATTAGGAACATCCCATAATTTTCTTAAGGATAGAAACATTTCCTTGGTCATGTTATTGAATTTTCCTTGAAAATCCCTTTTTTTCCATTGAAAATAATTACATAAATAAATTAAATACATAAAAATCACATTTTCTCCTCTAATGTCTTAATTGACATGTGAGTGAGGTTACATAAAAATTTCAAGTTCATTTGAGCTTAATTTAGTGAGTTATAGAATTATTAAGCTTGAAGTGCAAAAGGGTAAATAAAATTTCAACCCTTAATTAAAATTTTAGGATTAATCAAAAAAGGGGAGGGTAAAATATTTGATTTTAAACTGATTTTGGATGATTGAAACTTAAATGATTGAGGGTAGAAACCTACTAACCATTTCAAATAAAATTAAAATAAAACTTTATTTAATTAATTAATTGAAATTTTGGAAGAATATATTTAAATTTGGATCATTAAAGTAGGGATATTATTAAGAGGATATTTATTCTTTAATTTAAAAATCCCTAAATAAATCACTTCAATAACACTTAATTCTTACTTAAAAAATTTAAAATAATAATCCAAATTATAATTAAATTAAAATCAAAATTAAATTAAAATTAAATTAAATTAAAATTAAATTAAATTAAATTAAATTAAAATTAAATTAAATTAAATTAAAATTAAAATTAAACTAAAATTAAATTTAAATTAAATTAAATTAAAATTTAAATTAAATTAAATTAAATTAAATTAAAATCAAAATTAAATTAAAATTAAATCAAAATTAAATTAAAATTAAATTAAAATTAAATTAAATTAAAATTGAATTAAAATTAAATTAAATTAAATTAAATTAAATTAAAATTAAATTAAATCAAATTAAATTAAATTAATTTAAATTAAATTAAAATCAAATCAAATTAAATTAAAATTAAATTAAATTGAATTAAAATTAAATTGAATTAAATTAAATTAAAATCATTTAACAACAAACCTAAATGAAATTATTAAGAATTAAATCTAAAATAACTTGAACACTATTCCAAACTTAAACTAATTTTTTATAATTAAGTTAAAATTAAAATTAAATCATTTAGTTTAAATCATTAAAATACTTAATAAGTTGATTTGCCCTTTTAAAGCTCTTATTATTATAACTCTTAAATGAGGTATCAAGTGAAGTGTTACTTCACTTATAGGATATTCAAATGTCCTAGTTCACTGAGCAAGAGAGCAAAACTTAAACTCCTTGATGATTGATTCACTTATATAATTAAATTCTCTTGGACTTAAAACAATCCTAGAGGTATTGAAAAGATGTTTAAGACTCGTCTTAAGCACTTCCTCAATATGATGGGATGTTTATAAGAACAATTGAACATAATTGTTCTTTCGTGAAGAAAATCATCCTTAAACAAAAACACAAGAACCTAGACGTCATAGGAGATGACTAACTATAGGATTAGGACTTTTGTAGATAACCAAAACCTTTCCCTTAGCTTTACCTAGGTACTTGTTGAAACATTTAAATGTCTTAACATGTGTTTTAAGTGCAGCTTGGGATGACGGGAAGACCCTCCAGGTACGCTTTTATTTTATTGCAATTTACTTACATGCACTGTACTTTACTTTTCTTGCATGATAAATAACTGTTGCATGAAAACCAAAACCTTTAGGATAGTCCCTGAATTGAAATTAAATTAAAAGTCATTACAATATAAAAATCACCGCCACAACATTTCAAAATATAAAATAACTCAAAATTTAATCACAAACAGAACAACAAAACTATAACTTTAACTAAAATTAAAATGTCTCGTTGAATGATCGGGAATACCTCGGATGAAGTAACCCACGTGTTGCTAACGGGAGTTCCCATGGTCTAAATGAAAGTGTGGAACTCATTCTGTTGAGTTTAGCAAATTCATCTGGACTAAGTGAATTCAATGAAAATAACGGTGCCGGGATGACGGAACCGTGGGATCTTAATTGGTTCTATTTAAACAACTTTAAGATTTGTTTTAATTAAAATATTAAAAACACTTGGATTTTAAGATTTTCTCTAAACTAAAACACTTCTTTCATCTCCTGATTTATGACTTCTAAAACTAAACCTCTGCAACAACAAGGAGCTTGGAGCATAGTGGGCAGCACGGCCATCGTCATAAGCAAAACCTGAGTCTACTTCAGCAAAACCTTTTCTATTTTTAAACAACCAAGCCATAGGATTTCGTGGTAGTTTACTTAGTGCAACATAAATCCTCAACCCTTTTGTTAGGCATTTGCATAATCATATTATGTAAATTAAGCCCTAACCGGTCTTAGGATTCCAAGGTAGTTGTTTGGTACGACATAAACCCTCACATCTTCGAGGCTGTTTGTATGATCTTGTCATACGAATATAACTCCTAAATAATTAAAATTGACAGGATCGAAATAGTAAATAATTCTTCCTAAATTGAAGCCAAACAATAGGATAGTCGGGAAGTTGCCAAGATTCCTCTTGGATCCTCAACTTCTCCTACTTCTCTTCCTTTGGATTCCAAAACAAACGGTTCCAAATTTGATCCATTCCCAATTGAAAATTGCAAAATCCGATCCTTTGAAAACCTTAAACTTTGAAATTCTTGAGATCAAAGCCACTGATCATGATCGAGAGTTTTCTTAAGTGATTCTCATCACTTAGGATGTAATCAACTATAGGGGCTTGCCCTTATAGGGAACTTTAAGAACCCAGGTAATATAAACCCTGCTTAATTTCTTTATATTAAGCAGGGGAACTTGTCGGCTTATAAAATTGGTTCGCAGACCGAATGGATGTCACAAATCTTTTAGTTTATTTAATCGAGCCCCAACATCAAGCAGTGTGTCTATCCTTTGGGATAGATACACGGTTTGGAGTGCGGTGCTCGTTTATATAAACTATTTGGGATGTGAGATCAGCTTGATTTCATATCTTAAAATTTTCAAACTTAAAATTACTTTCAAAAATCAAATACTACTTTTCAAATTATTTAAATTAAATTAAAAAATTTGCCTACAACTTCTGTAGGCGACCCCCCTTTTCAAAATACACAACCTAAAAAATATGCCGACAGTTGGTCATTAGGTCAAGAATTGACCAATTTGAATAAAGTTGACTTTTTTGTCAAAGTTGACTTATTTGGTCAATGGTTTAGTAAAAGTTAACTTTATTGGTCATAGATTAACTTATTTAGTCAATAATTGGTCATTAGGTCAAAAATTGACTATTTTGACCAAAATTGAATTTTTTGTCAAAAGTTGACCCATTGGGTCAATTGGGTAAACATTGGGTCAGAAATGGACCATTTTAATCAGAGCCGACTTTTTGGTTAAAAGTTGACCTATTGGGTCATTGAGGTGGTCATTAGGTCAAAAATTGACCATTTAGACCAAAATTGACTTTTTTGTCAAAAGTTCACCTATAGGGTTGGTCATTGGGTTAAGGATTGACCATTTTGACCAAAGTTAATTTTTTGGTCAAAAGTTGGCCAGTTGGGCCATTGGGTCAAGGATTGACCGTTTTGACCTAAGTTGACTTTTTGTTCACAGATTGACTTATTCGGTCAAAAATTGGTCAATAGGTAAAAAATTGTGAATTTTAACAAAAATTTAATTTTTAGTCAAAAGTTGACCCATTAGGTCAACGGGGTGGTCATTGGGTTAGAAATTGACTAGATTGACCAAAGTTGACTTTTTGGTCAAAAGTTGACCAATTAGGTCAATAGGTTCGTCATTGGGTCAGAAATTGACCATTTTGACCAAAATTTACTTTTTGGTCAAAAGTTGACCTATTGGGTCAATGGGTGGTTATGAGGTCAAAAATTGGTTGTTTTTGACCAAAATTAACATTTTGGTCAAATGTTGATCCATTTGACCAATGGGTTAGTCATTGGGTCAAGGATTGACCATTTTGACCAAAGTTGACTTTTTGTTCAAAAGTTGACCAATTGGGTCAATGGGTTGGTCATTATGTCAAGGATTGACCATTTTAACCAAAGTTGACGTTTTCGTCAGAGATTGGCTTATTTTGTCAATAATTGGTTATTAGGTCAAAAATTGACTAATTTGACCAAAATTGACTTTTTGGCCAAAACTTGACCTATTGGGTCAATGGGTTTGTCATTTGGTCAAGTATTGACCATTTTAACCAAAGTTAATTTTTTGGTAAAAAGTTAACCTATTGGGTCAATGTGTTGGTCATTGGGTATAAAATTGACCATTATCAACAAAGTTGACATTTTGTTCAGTAATTGACTTAATGGGTCAATAAATGGTCATTAAGTCAAAAATTGACAATTTTGACCAAAATTGACCTTTTTTGAAATGTTGATCTATTGGGTCAATTAGTTTGTCATTGGGTAAAGAATTGACCATTTTGACCAAAGTTCACTTTTTGGACAAAAATTGACTTATTGGGTCAATGGGTTGGTCATTGAATCACAAATTGACTATTTTGACCAAAGTTGACTTTTTGGTTAAATGTTGAACTATTTTGTCAATGGGTGGTCATTAGGTCAAAAATTGACTATTTTGACCAAAATTGACTTTTTGATCAAATGTTGACCTATTTGGTCAATGAGTTGGTCTTTCGGTCAAGGATTGACCATTTTGATCAAAGTTAACTTTTTGGTCAAAAGTTGACCTATTAGGTCAATGAGTTGGTTATTGGGTCATGGATTAACCATTTTGACTAAAGTTGACTTTTTGGTGATTGGGTCAGAAATTAATCATTTTGAACAATGTTGGCTTTTTGGTCAAAGGTTGACCTATTTAAGTCGATGAGGTTGTCATTAGGACAAAAATTGATAATTTTGACCAAAGCTAACTTTTTAGTTAATAGTTGGCCTATTGGGTCAATGGGTTGGTCATTGCGCCAGAAATTGACCATTTTAACCAAAGTAGTCATTTTGGTCAAAAGTTGACTTATATGGTCAATGGGTGGTCATTAGGTCAAAAATTGACTATTTTGACCAAAATTGATTTTTTGGTCAAAAGTTGACCTATTGGGTCAATGAGTTGTCATTGGAGCAAGGATTGACCATTATGACCAAAGTTGACTTTTTGGTCAAAAGTTGACCTAGTGGATCAATGAGGTGGTCAGTAGGACAAGGTTTGACCATTTTGACAAAAGTTGACTTTTTGGTCAAAAGTTGACCTATTGGCTCAATGGGTTGGTCATTAGGTCAAAAATTGACTATCTTGATCAAATATGACTTTTGTTTCAAAAGTTGACCTATTGAGTCAATGGGTTGGTCATTGGGTCAAGGATTGACCATTTTGACCAAAGTTGATTTTTTGGTCAAAAGTTGACCAGTTGGGTTATTGGGTTGGTCATTGGATCAAGGATTGAGCATTTTGACCTAAGTTGAGTTTTTGGTCACAGATTAACTTATTCAGTCAAAAATTGGTCATTAGGTAAAAAATGTTAATTTTGACCAAAATTCAAATTTTGGTCAAAAGTTGACCCATTGGGTCAACGGGGTGGTAATTGGGTCACAAATTGACCAATTTGACTAAAGTTGACTTTTTGGTCAAAAGTTAACCTATTGGGTCAATGGTTCGTTATTGGGTCAGAAATTGACCAATTTAATCAAAGTTCACTTTTTAGTCAAAAGTTGACATATTGGGTCAATGGGTGGTTATCAGGTCAAAAATTGGCTATTTTGACCAAAATTGACTTTTTGGTCAAAAGTTGATCTATTGGGCCAATGGGTTGGTCAATGGGTCAAGGATTGACCATTTTGACCAAAGTTGACATTTTGCTAAAAATTTGACCAATTGGGTCAATGGGTTGGTCATTATTTCAAGGATTGACCAATTAGACCAAAGTTGACGTTTTGGTCAGAGATAGGCTTATTGAGGCAATAATTGGTTATTAGGTCAAAAAATGACTATTTTGAGCAAAATTGACTTTTTAGCCAAAAGTTGACCTATTGGGTCAATGGGTTCGTCATTTGGTCAAGGATTTACCATTTTTACCAAAGTTGACTTTTTTATTAAAAGTTAACCTATTGGGTCAGTGTGTTGGTCATTTGGTATAGAATTGACCATTATAAAAAAAATTGACTTTTTGTTTAGTGATTGAATTTTTTGTAAAAAGTTAACCTAATGGGTCAATAATTGGTCATTATGTCAAAAATAGACTATTTTGACCAAGATTGACTTTTTTTTCAGAAGTTGATCTAGTGGGTCAATGAGTTTATCATTGGGTCAAGAATCTAAAGTTGTCTTTTTGGATAAAAGTTGACCTATTGGGTCAATTGGTTGGTCATTGGGTCACAAATTGACCATTTTGACCAAAGTTGACTTTTTTGTCAAAAGTTGACCTATTTGGTCAATGGGTGGTCATTAGGTCAGAAATTGACTATTTTGACCAAAGTTAACTATTTGGTCAAAAGTTGAGCTATTGGGTCAATGAGTTGGTTATTTGGTTAAGGGTTAACCATTTTGACCAAAGTTGACTTTTTGGTCATTGGGTCAGAAATTAATCATTTTGACCAAAGTTGGCTTTTTAGTAAAAGGTTGACCTATTTAGGTTAATGAGGTGGTCATTAGGACAAAAATTGACAATTTTGACCAAAATTAACTTTTTTGTCAAAAGATAACCTATTGGGTTAATGGGTTGGTCTTTGGGTCAAGGATTGACCATTTTGGCTAAGGTTGACTTTTTGGTTAAAAATTAACCTGCTAGGTTAATGAGTTGGTCATTGGGTCAGAAATTGACCATTTTGACCAAAGTTGTCTTTTTGGTCAAAAGTTGACCTTTTGGGTAAATGGGTGGTCATTAAATAAAAAATTGACTATTTTGACCAAAATTGACTTTTTGGTCAAAAGTTGACCTATATGGTCAATGGGTTGGTCATTGGGTCAAGATTTGATCATTTTGACCAAAGTTGACTTTTTAGTCAAAAGTTGACCTATTGGGTCAATGGGTTGTTCATTAGGTTTAGGATTGACTATTTTGAGCAAAGTTGATTTTTTGGTCAGAGATTGACTTATTGGGTTAAAAATTTGTCATTAGGTGAAAAATTGACTATTTTGCCCAAAATTGAATTTTTGGTCAAAAGTTGACCCATTGGGTCAACTATGTTGTCATCAGGTTAGAAATTGACCATTTTGACAAAATCTAACTTTTTGGTCAAAAGTTTATCTATTTGGTGACTAAGTTGGTAATTGGGTCAAGAATTGACCCTTTTGGCCAAAGTTGACTTTTTTAGTCAAAAATTAACCTTTTGGGTCAATGGGTTGGTCATTGGGTCAAAAATTGATCATTTTGACATGTTGACTTTGTGGTCAAAAGCTAACCTATTGGGTCAATGGGTGGGCATCAGGTTAAAATTTGACTATTTTGATCAAAATTGACTTTTTGGTCAAAAGTTGACCAATTGAGTCATTGGGTCAAGGATTGACCATTTTTTACCAAAGTTAACTTTTTTGTTACAGATTAACTTATTGGGTCAATAATTGGTCATTAGGTCAAAAATTGACTATTTTGACCAAAATTGAATTTTTGGTCATGAGTTAACCCATCAGATCAACTAGGTCATTATCGTCGAAATTGACCATTTTGACTAAAGTTAACTTTTTGGTCAAAAGTCGACTTATCTGGTCGAAGAGTTGGTAATTGGGTCAAGAATTGACCATTTTGACCAAAGATGACTTTTTGGTCAAAAGTTGACATATTTGGTCAATGAGTTGGTAATTGGGTCAAGAATTGACCATTTTGACCAATGATGACTTTTAGGTCAAAAGTTGACTTATTGGGTCAATGGTTTGGTCATTGGGTCGAAAATTAACTATTTTGACCAAAGTTGACTTGGTTGGCCAAAAGTTGACCTATGGGGTCAATTGGTTGGTCATTGGATCGGAAATTGACCATTTTGACTAAAGTTGACTTTTTAGTTGAAAGTTGACATATTGTGTCAATGGGTGGTCATTAGGTTAAAAATTGACTATTTTTACAAAAATTGACTTTTTGATCAAAAGTTGACGTATTGGGTCAATGGGTTTGTCATTGGGTCATGGATTGACCATTTTGACCAAACTTGACTTTTTCGTCAGAGATTGACTTATTGAGCCAATAATTGGTCATTAATTCAAAAATTGACTATTTTGACCAAATTAACTTTTTCGTCAAAAGTTGACCTATTTGGCCAATGGGTTGGTCATTGGGTCTAGAATTGATCATTTTGATCAAAGTTGACTTTTTCGTCAAAAGTTGACCTATTGGGTCAATGGGTTGTTCATTGGGTCAAGGATTGACCATTTTGACCAATGTTGTCTTATTGGTCAGAGATTGGCTTACTGGGTCAATAATTGGTCATTAGGTCAAAATCTGATTATTTTGACCAAAGTTGACTTTTTGGTCAAAGTTGACCTATTGGGTCAATGAGTTGGTCATTGGGTCAAGGATTGATCATTTTGACCAAAGTTGACTTTTTAGTCAAATGTTGACCGATCGGATCAATGGGTCGGATTATCAGGTCGAAATTGACCATTTTGACCAAATCGACTTTTTGGTCAAAAGTTGACCTATTTTGTCAATTGGGTTGGCATTATATCAAAACTGACAATTTTGACCAAAGTTGACTTTTTGGTCAAAAGTTGACCTATTGGGTCAATTAGTTGATCATTATGTCAAAAATTGACCATTTTGACCAAAATTAACTTTTTAGTCAAAGGTTGACCTATTGGGTCATTAGGTCAAAGATTGACCATTTTAACCATAGTTGAATTTTTGGTCAAAAGTTGACCTATTGGGTCAACGGGTTGGTCATTGGGTCATTGATTGACCATTTTGACCAAAGTTCACTTTTTGGTCTAAGATTAACTTACTGGGTCAATAGTTGGTCATTAGGTCAAAAATTGACTATTTTAACCAAAATTGAATTTTTGGTAAAAAGTTAACCCTTAGGGTCAATGGGGTAGTCTTTGGGTTAGAAATTGATCATTTTGATCAAATTTAACTTCTTGGTCAAAAGTTGATATATTGTGTCAATGGGGTGGTCTTTAGCTAAAAAATTGACTATATTAACCAAAATTGACATTTTGTCAAAAGTTGACCTAATGTGTCAACGGGTTGGTCATTATGTCAAGGGTTGACTACGTTGACTAAAGTTCACTTTTTCGTCAATTGTTGACCTATTGGGTCAATGGGTTGGTCATTGTGTCAAGGATTGATCATTTTTACCAAAGTTTACTTTTTGGTCAGATATTGACTTATAGAGTCAATAATTAGTCATTATGTCAAAAATTGACTTTTTTGGTCAAATGTTGACCTATTGGGTCTATGGGGTTGGTCATTGGGCCAAGGATTGACCATTTTGACCAAAGTTGACTTTTTGGTCAAAAGTTGGCCTATTGGGTTAATGGATTGGTCATCAAACTTGACTTTTTGGTCAAAAGTTGACCTATTGGGTTAATGGGGTGGTCATTAGGTAAAAAATTGACTGTTTTGACCAAAATTGTCTTTTTGTCAAAAGTTGAGGTATTGGGTCAATGGGTCAGTCATTGGGTCCAAGATTGACCATTTTGACCAAAGTTGACTTTTTGATCAGAGATTGATTTGTTGGGCCAATAATTAGTCATTGACTATTTTGACTAAAATTGAATTTTTGGTCAAAAGTTGACCCAATGGGTCAGTGAGGCGGTCATTGGGTCAGAAATTAACCATTTTGACCAATGTTGACTTGTTGGTCAAAACTTGATCTATTTGGTCAATGGGGTGGTCATTATGTAAGAAATTGACTATATTAACAAAAATTAACTTTTTGATCAAAGTTGACATATTGTGTCAATGGGTTGGTCATTGTATCAAGAATTGACAACCTTAACTAAAGTTCATATTTTGGTCAAAAGTTGACATATTGGGTCATAGGTTGGTCATTGAGTCAAGATTGAACATTTTGACCAAAGTTGACTTTTTAGTTAAAAGCTGACCAATTAGGTCAATGGGTTGATCATTGGGTCAGAAATTGACAATTTTGACCAAACATGAGTTTTTGGTCAAAAGTTGACCTATTGGGTTAATGGGTGGTCATTATGTCAAAAATTGACAATTGACAGTTGACCTATTGGGTCAATGGGTTGGTCATTGGGTCAAAAACTGATCATTTTGGCCAAAGTTGTCTTTTTGGTCAAAAGTTGACTTATTGGGTCAATGGGTTGGTCAACAGGAAAGAAATTGACCATTTTGATCAAAGTTGACTTTTTGTTCAAAATGTGACCTATTTTGTCAATCGGTGGTCATTAGGTCATAAATTGACTATTTTGACCAAAATTGACTTTTTAGTCAAAAGTTGACCTTTTAGGTCAATAAGTTGGTTATTGGGTCAAGGATTGACCATTTTGACCGAAGTTGACTTTTTGGTCAAAAGTTGACCTATTAGGTCAATGGGTTGGTCATTGGGTCAAGGATTGACCATTTTGACTAAAGTTGACTTTTTGTTCGGTGATTGACTTATCAGGTCAATAATTGGTCATTAGGTTAAAAAATGACTATTTGGACCAAAATTGACTTTTTGGTCAAAAGTTGACTCATTGGGTCAATGTGGTGGTCATTGGGACAGAAATTAACCATTTTGACCAAAGTTGACTTTTAGGTCAAAAGTTGACCAATTTGGTCAATGAGTTGGTCATTGGGTCAAGAATTGACCATTTTAACCAAAGATTACTTCTTGGTCAAAAGTTGACATATTGGATCAATGGGTTGGTCTTTGGGTCAGAAATTGACTATCTTGACCAAAATTGACTTTGTGGTCAAAAGTTGACCTATTGGGTTAATGGGTGGTCATTAGGTCAAAAATTGACTGTTTTGACCAAAATTAACTTTTTGGTCAAAAGTTGACCAATTGGGCCAATGAGTTGGTCATTGGGTCAAGGATTGACGATTTTGATCAAAGTTGACTTTTTGGTCAAAATTTTACCTATTGGGTTAATGGGTTGGTCATTTGCTCAAGGATGAACCATTTTGATCAAAGTTGACTTTTTGGTCAAATATTAATTTATTGGGTCATTAATTGGTCATTAGGTCAAAAATTGACTATTTTGACAGAAAATTGACAATTTGGTCAAAATTTGACCTATTGTGTCAATGGGTTAGTCATTGGGTGATCATATTACAGAAGTTGACTTTTTGGTCAAATGTTAGTTTATCGGGTCAATGGGTTCGTCGTTGGGTCCAAAATTGATCATTTTAACCAAAGGCTACCTATTGGGTCAATTGTGTGGTCATTAGGTCAAAATTAACTATTTTGTCCAAAATTGACTTTTTATATCAAAAGTTCCCCGATTGGGTCAATGATTGACCATTTTGACCAACATTGACTTTTTGATCAAAAGTTGGCCTATTGGGTCAATGGGTTGGTCATTATGTCAAAAATTTACTATTTTGACCACAATTATCTTTTTGGTCAAAAATTGCCTAATGGGTCAATGAGTTGGTCATTGGATTAAGGATTGACCATTCTGACCAAAGTTGACTTTTTGGTCAAAAGTTGATCTATTCGGTCAATGAGTTAGACATTGAGTTAGAAATTGACCATTTTAACAAAAGTTGAATTTTTGGTCAATGGGTGGTCATTAGGTTAAAAATTGTCTATTGGGGAGTCATTAGGTCAAAAATTGTCTATTTTGGTCAAAATTTGACCTGTTGGGTCAATGGGTTGGTTATCGGGTCAAGGCTTGATTATTTTGGCCAAGATTGACTTTTTTATCAGAGATTAACTTATTGGGTTAATAGTTGGTCATTAATTTAAAAATTGACTATTTTAACCAAAATTAATTTTTTGGTCGAATGTTGACCTATTAGGTCAATGGGTTAGTCATTGGGTCAAGGATTGACCATTTTGACCAAAGTTGACTTTTTGGTTATGATTGACTTACTGGGTCAATAATTGGTCATTAGGTCAAAAATTGACTATTTTGACCAAAACTTGACTTTTTAGTCAAAAGTTGAACTATTGGGTCAATGGGTTGGTCATTGGGTTAAGGATTGACCATTTTGACCAAAGTTAACTTTTGATCAAATGTAGACCTATTTGTTTAATAGGTTAGTCATTGGGTCTAGGATTGACCATTTTGTCCAAACTTGACTTTTTTCTCAGAGATTGACTTATTGGATCAATAATTGGTCATTAGGTCAAAAATTGATTATTTTGACCAAAATTGAATTTTGGGTCAAAAGTTGACCAATTAGGTCTATTGGGTGGTCATTATGCAAGAAATTGACCATTTTAACCAAAGTTGACTTTTTTTCAAATGTTGTCCTATTGGCTCAATGGGTTGGTCATTAGATCAGAAATTGACAATTTTGACCAAACTTGACTTTTTGTTAAAAGTTGACCTATTGGGTTAATGGGGTGGTCATTAGATAAAAAATTAACTATTTTGAAAAAAATTGACTTTTTGGTCAAAAGTTGACCTATTGGGTCAATAGGTATTCATTCGGTCAAGGATTGACCATTTTTACCAAAGTTGACTTTTCGGTCAAAAGTTGACCTATTGGGTCAATGAGTTGGTTATTGGGTCAAGGATTAACCTTTTTGACCAATGTTGACTTTTTGGTCATTGGGTTAGGAATTAACCATTTTGACCAAAGTTGACTTTTTGGTCAAAAAGTTATCTATTTGGTCAATGGGATGGTCATGAGGTCAAAAATTGACAATTTTGACCAACATTGACTTTTTGGTCAAATGTTGACCTATTTAGTTAATGGGTTGGTAATTGGTCAAGGATTGACCATTTTGATCAAAGTTGTCTTTTTGGTTAAAAGTTGACTTACTGGGTCAATGGGTTGGTTATTGGGTCAGAAATTGATCATTTTAATAAAAGTTCAATTTTTGGTCAAACCTTAAACTACTGGGTCAATGGCTGGTCATTAGGTCAAAAATTGACTATTTTGACCAAAATTAACTTTTTGGACAAAAGTTGACCTATTGGGTCCAATGGGTTGGTCAATGGGTCAAGGATTGACCATTTTGACCAAAGTTGACTTTTGGCTCAAAAATTGACCAATTTGGTCAATGGGTTGGCCATTATGTCAAGGATCGACCATTTTGACCAAAGTTGACGTTTTGGTCAGAGATTGACTTATTGGGTCAATAATTAGTTATTAGGTTAAAAATTTACTATTTTGACCACAATTGACTATGTGACCAAAAGTTGACCTATTGGGTCAGTGGGTCGGTCATTTGGTTAAGTACTGACCATTTTGACCAAAGTTGGTTTTTTTGTAAAAAGTTAATCTATTGGGTTAATGGGTTGGTCAATGGGTATTGGATTGACAATTATCAACTTTGTTGAATTTTTGTTCAGGGATGGACATATTAGGCCAATTATTGGACATTAGGTCAAAAATTGACTATTTTGACAAAAATTGGCTTTTTTTTTCAAAAGTTGACATACTGGATCAATGACTTTGTCCTTGGGTCAAGAATTGACAATTTAGACCAAAGTTGACTTTTTGGACAAAAGTTGACCTTTTGAGTCAATGGGTTGGTCATTGGGTCACAAATTGACCAGTTTGACCAAAGTTGACTTTTTGGTCAGAAGTTAACCTATTTGGTCAATGGGTGGTCATTAGGTCAAAAATTGACTATTTTAATCAAAATTGACTTTTTGGTCAAAAGTTGAACTATTGGGTCATCGGGTCAAGGATTGACCATTTTGACCATAGTTGACTTTTTGGTCAAAAGTTGACCTATTGGTTCAATTAGTTTGTTATTGGATCAAGGATTGATCTTTTTGACCAAAGTTGATTTTTTGGTCATTGGGTTAGAAATTAATCATTTTGACCAAAATTGGCTTTTTTTGTTAAAAGTTGACCTATATAGGTCAATGAGGTGGTCATTAGGACAAAATATGACAATTTTGACCAAAATTGACTTTCTTGTCAAAAGTTAACTTATTGGGTTAATGGGTTGGTCATTGGGTCAAGGATTGACCATTTTGGCCAAAGTTGACTTTTTGGTCAAAAGTTTACCTATTGGGTCAATGGGTGGTAATGAGGTTAAAAATTGACTATTTTGACCAAAATTGACTTTTTCATCAAAAGTTGACCTATCGGGTCATAGGGTTGGTCACTGGGTCAAGGTTTGACCATTTTGACCGAAGTTAACTTTTTGGTCAAAAGTTGACCTATTGGGTCAATGGTTTGGTCATTAGGTTAAGGATTGACCGTTTTAACCAATGTTGTTTTTTTGTCAGAGATTAACTTATTGGGTCAATAGTTGGTCATTAGGTCAAAATTCGACTATTTTGACATTATTGAAATTTTGGGCAAAAGTTGACATATTGGGTCAAAAGTTGACCAATTTGGTCAATGTGTTGGTAATTGGGTCAAGAATTGACCATTTTGACTAAAGATGACTTTTTGGTCAAAAGTTGACCTGTTGGGTCAATGCGTTGGTCATTGGGACAAAAATTGTCCATTTTGCCAAGTTGATTTTTTGGTCAAAAGTTGACATATTGGGTAAACGGGTGGGCATTAGGTCAAAAATTAATTATTTAGACAAAAATTGACTTTTACATCAAAAGTTGATCTATTGGGTCAATGGGTTTATCATTGGGTCAAGGATTGAGTATTTTGACCAAAGTTGACTTTTTTGTCAGATATTGACTTATTGGGTCAATAATTGGTCATTACGTCAAAAATTGACTATTTTGACCAAAATTGAATTTTTGGTCAAAAGTTGGCTCTTTGGGTTAAAGGGGAGTTCATTGGGTCATAAATTGACCATTTTGGCCAAAATTGACTTTTTAGTCAAAAGTTAATCGATTTGGTCAATGAGTTAGTAATTGGGTCAAGAATTGACCTATTTGACCAAAGATGACTTTTTGGACAAAAGTTGACCTATTGGGTCAATGGGTTGGTCATTGGGTCAAAAATTGACCATTTTGATCAAAGTTGACTTTTTGTCAAAAGTTGACCTATTCGGTCAATGGGTGGTCATTAAGTCAAAAATTGACTATTTTTACCAAAATTGACTTTTGGTCAAAAGTTAACTTATTTGGTCAATAAGTTAGTCATTGGGTCAAGGATGGACCATTTTGACCAAAGTTGACTTTTTGGTCAAAAGTTAAACTATTGGGTCAATGAGTTGGTTATTGGGTCAAGGATTGGCCATTTTGACTAGAGTTGACTTTTTGGTCATTGGGTTAGAAATTAATCAATTTGAGCAAAATTGACTTTTTGGTCAAAAGTTCATTCATTAGTCAATGGGATGGTCATTTGGTCAAAAATTGACTATTTTGAGAAAAATTGACTTTTTGGTCAAAAGTTTACCGACTTAGTGAATGGGTTGGTCATTGGGTCAATGATTGAAGATTTTGAAAAAAGTTGTCTTTTGGTTAAAAATTAACTTATTGGGTCAACGGGTTGGTTATAGGGTCAGAAATTGACCATTTTAACTAAAGTTTACTTTTATGTCAAAAGTTAACATATTGCGTCAATGGGGTGGTTGTTAGAGTAAAAATTGACTATTTCGACCGAAATTTTCTGTTGTGTCAAAAGTTGACCAATTGGGTCAATGGGTATGTCTTTCTGTCAAGGATTGAACATTTTGACCAAAATTGACATTTTGGTCAAATGTAGACCCATTGGGTCAATGGGGTGGTCATTAGGTCAAAAATTGACTATTTTGACCAAAATTATCTTTTTGGTTAATAGTTGACCTGGTGGGTTAATTGGCTGGTCATTTGGTCAAGGATTGAACATTTAGATCAAAGTTGAATTTTTGATAAAAATTAACCTATTGAGTCAATCGGTTGGTCATTGGGTCAAGGATTGACCAATTTGAACTAAGTTCAAATTTTGGTTAGTGATTGACTTATTGGGCCAATAATTGGCCTTTAGGTCAAAAATTAACTATTTTGACCAAAGTTGACTTTTTGGTCAAAAGTTGACCCTTTGGCTCATGGGTTGGCTATTGGGTCAGAAATTGACCATTTTGACCAGAGTTCACTTTTTGGTCAAAATTTGACCTATTGGATCAATTGGGTTGTCATTTTGTTAAAAA
Source organism: Papilionanthe hookeriana x Papilionanthe teres (assembly GCA_022702705.1). Lineage (NCBI taxonomy): Eukaryota > Viridiplantae > Streptophyta > Magnoliopsida > Asparagales > Orchidaceae > Papilionanthe > Papilionanthe hookeriana x Papilionanthe teres. Next base: position 89,891,979 of record CM040427.1, on the reverse strand, counting down.
TTGACAATTTTAACCAAAGTTGACATTTTGTTCAAAAGTTAACCAATTAGGTCAATGAGTTGATCATTATGTCAAAAATTGACTATTTTGTCCAAAATTAACTTTTTGGTCAAAAGTTGACCTATTAGGTCATTGGGTCAGGGTTTGAACATTTGGACCAAAGTTGACTTTTTGGTCAAAAGTTGATTTATTGGGTCAATGGGTTGGTCATTGGGTTAAGGATTGACCATTTTGACCAAAGTTGACTTTTTGGCAGAGATTGACTTACTGGGTCAATAGTTGGTCATTTGTCAAAAATTAACTATTTTGACCAAAACAGAATTTTTGGTCAAAGTTGACTCATTGGGTCAATCGGGTGGTCAATGGGTCAGAAATTGACCATTTTGAGCAAAGTTGACTTTTTAGTCAAAAGTTGACATATTGGTTAAGGATTGACCATATTGACTTTTTAGTCAGAAATTGACCATTTTGGCTAAAGTTGACTTTCTGGTCAAAGATTGACTTATTGGGTCGATGATTGGTCATTAGGTCAAAAATTGACTATTTTGACCAAAATTGAATTTTTGGTCAAAAGTTGACCTATTGGGTCAATGGGTTGGTCATTAGGTCAGAAATTGACCATTTCGACCAAAGTTGACTTTTTTGGTCAAAATTTAACCTATTGGGTCAATTGTATTGTTATTATGTTAAAAATTGACAATTATGACCAAAATTCACTTTTTGGTCAAAAGTTGACCTATTGGGTCAATGAGTTGGTTATTATTTCAAAAAATGACTATTTTAGCCAAAATTGATTTTTTGGTTAAAAGTTGACCTATTGGGTCATTGGGTCAAAGATTGACCATTTTGACCATATTTGACTTTATGGTCAAAAGCTGACCTACTGGGTCAATGAGTTGGTCATTGGGTCAAGGATTGACCATTTTGACCAAAGTTGACTTTTTGGTCAGAGATTGACTTACTAGGTCAATAATTGGTGTCGGCATATTTTTAGGTTATGTGTGGTATTTTGAAAAGGGGTCGCCTACAGAAATTGTCGGCGAATTTTAGATTTTAAATTTAATTTAAATATATATAATTTGGAAAGTAGCATTTGATTTTGAAAATAATTATAAGTTTGAAAATTTTAAGATATGAAATCAAACCGATCTCACATCCCAAATAGTTTATATAATCGAGCACCGTATCGCAAACCACGTATCTATCCCGAATAATAGACACACTGCTTGATAATAGGGCTCTATTAAATAAACTAGAAGATTTGTGACATCCGTTTGGTCTGCGAACCAATTTTATAAGCCGACAAGTTCCCACGCTTAATATAAATGAATTAAGCGAGGTTTATATTACCTGGGTTCATAAAGTTCCCTATAAGGGCAAGCCCCTATAGTTAATTACATCTTAAATGACGGGAATCATTTAAGAAAACTCTCGATAATGATCAGTGGTTTTGCTCTCATGAATTTCAAAGTTTGAGGTTTCAAAGGATTGAATTTCGGAATTTCAAAAGAGATTAGCTCGAATTTGGAACAGTTTATTTTAAGAATCCAAAGGAAGAGAAGTAGGGGATGTCACGGACCCGAAGTAGACTTCGGTGACTTCCTAACTATCCGATGGTTTGGCTTCAATTTAAGAGTTTATTTAATGTTGTAATCCTGCCAATTTTAGTTAATTAGGACTTATATTTGTATGACATAATCACACAAATAGCCTCGAAGATGTGAGGGTTTATGTCATACCAAACAACTACCTCGGAGTCCTAAGATCGGTTAGGGCTTAATTTGAATAACATAATTATGCAAAAGCCCCCTCTCCAGGCCAGCCATTCCTCCTATCGGCCAAGCTTTGAAATCGGGCATGGTGGAAGTCTGGCCTAGACAATTCACCAGGGCCAGAGGCTTCATCCCTAGGCTCCTCCAGCTCCAACGAACGTGCCGAGCACATTCAATCGAGGCCTCACCTCCTGAACCAAGGTATGGAGAATTCTCCTTAACCCAAGCTTCCAGCGATTCTCCATTTCATTTGAGTCGATTTTAATGCATGTTAGCCGTATGGATGTGTAGCTCTAGGCTAGACAAACATGTAGGAGAAAACTGCTTGCGATTTAGTTAACTATAGCTCGAGATCTTAAGGTTTTAGTGTGGACGGCTCTCGGGACACACCAGTCGGAGACGATGACCAGCAGCCATTGGGTCGCGCATGTATCGGATGGACGGTCCAGATTGCGTCGGACACTGACGGAACGAGACCGCGGGACACGTGGCTGCTGACTCAGGTGGCAGCGTCGAATAGAAGCGCGTCGCGTGGCCTTTCAGAGCTGCCGAGGTTGACGCGGCGCTGACTGGGTTAAGTAGATAAATAGAATTTTTTCTATTTATTTAAATACCAGAACTTTAAAAATCCATATCTTTGTGTAGAAAAATCACAAAAATAAAATAAAAATACCCACTTGCTTAGTGAACAGAGAAGAACAATGTGGAAATAGAATTAAGTTAATTTGATGAGTATTTTATTTTTAATTAATTATTTAATGATATCAATATTTTAATTCTTTATGCATTTATACAATTCACCATGGCATGAGACCATAGAGCTTTTGTAGGCTCTGTTCTTGGGAACATTCCCTGAATTTTCCAAGGCCAGAGGCCATCTCTATGGCAAATTATTGATTTTTGAAGTTTAAGTCTCTGTTTTGGAAATTTAATTCCAATAATTAGCATGTTGCTTAGAAAATTCTAGGAAAATTTAGGGAGGTATCTTATGACTAGCGGACCTTAGGAAAATTTTGGTTTGGTTTGATTCCTCAAGAATAAACCTAATTGGCCTAAACACTCAAAACTGAATGTTAATTAAATAGGATTAACCAGACATCAAAACCACTTGAAAATAATTCTCCACTGACCTTTAGGGTTAGAGGAGTCCCACATAAAAATTTGAAATCAATTGGAAATGATTTAACCCACTAAATAGATTAATTAAGTCACATAAGCAAAATTAAACTTTAAAAATTCACAACACCCAAAATACATTTCAAAAATTCACCAAATTGATTCTGGGACTTCTCTGATATAAGAGGAGTCTAAGAAAATTAAAATTAGAATTTTCTAAAAATCTTCATTTTTCACCATATTTTAATATTTTAATAATTAAAAAATAATAAAAATTACAAAAATATTAAAAATCATAAAAATGTTACAACTTGCCTCCTAATCAATTATGAACAAACCAATATTTTTCCCAAGTCTCTAGGTTAAAAAATTGAATTTTAAAGGCTTAAGACAAATTTTAATATTAAAAAAATGGATTTTCCAACCTTTTCACTAAATTAATTCTAGTAAATCAAAGAAAAATCAGAAAAATATAAAATTTGCTTCTCAGAACTCCTTGAGGTCAGAGAGATTTATGAAAAATATAAAATTCATTTTTCAACCTTAAATTTATTTTATAATTAATTAACACTCCAAAATTCCAAACAATTATAATAAATAAAATATAATTCAAAAAATCACCAAAATTGGTCCAAATGGTCCTCTAGTCAGTAAGAACATCCCATAATTTTCCTAAGGACAGAAACCTTACCTTGATCATGTTGTTGAATTTTTATTGAAAACCCATATTTTTCATAAAAATAAATATATAAATTAAATTAAAATCAGAAAAATCACATTTTCTCCTCTAATGTCTTAATTGACATATGATTGAAGTAACATAAAAATTTTAAGCTCATTTGAGCTTAATTTGATGTGTTATGAAATGAATAAGCCTAATGGGGCATAAATGTAATTAAAGAATTTTAACCCTAATTAATTTTTAGGTTTAATCAAGGGGAGGGTAAAATATCTGATTTTACAATTTTCATTAGATGATTGAAACCTTGGGAAAAAAGGGGTAAAAACCCATTAATCATCTTGAAAATATTTAAAGTAAATTTTAATTATTTAAACAATTTGAATTTTGGAAGAATAAGTTAAAATTTGGATTATTAAGATTGAGGATATGATTTAAGAAGATATCAATTATTTAATTTAAAATCCCTAAATGAATCACTTTAATAATATTCAACTCTTAAACAAACTTAAAAATGATAATTTAAATTAATAATTAAATAATTAAAAGAAAAATAAACCTTAATTAAATTAAAATCTTAAAACATTAAGTGATTTGATAATCAAATTGAAATAAATTTAAAACATTAAAATTAATTTGAAATTACTTAAAAAAAACAAATCTAAAAAAAATTTAAAACATTAAAGAAAAGCAACTTTAAGACAATTCATAATTAAAAACATAAAAAAATCAAACTAATTAAAATTAACCTAAAAGTGTTACAATTAAGTCAAATTAAATTTAAATCATTAAAGTTTAATAATCTAAACACCTCTTTCAAATCAAACAATTTAAAACACTTAAGATAAAATCAACTTGAATTTTGAAACTAAATTAAATCATCCTAAATCATCAATTCAACTTTAAAACAAAGTGGTTAAATTCTTTAACAAAATGATTTGCCCCCTAAAGACTTTCATTATCATAACTCTTAAATGAAGCATTAAATGAAATGTCACTTTACTCATCGGACAATCAAATGTCCAAGTTCACTGAGTAAGAATTAAAACTTAACTAAATTCTTGGATGATTAATTCACGAGTACAATAAAACTCATTTGGACTCAAAATTATCTCAGAAGTATTTAAAAGATGTTTAGGACTTGTCCTAAGCACTTTCTCAATATGATGAGATGTTTTAGAAGAACAACTGAATTTAACTGTTCTTTGATGAAGAAAATCATCCTTAACAAAACACAAGAACTTAGACGTCATAGGGATTGACTAGCAATAGGATTAGGACTTTGGTAGACAACAAAAACCTTCCCTTAGCTACGTGTTTTCTTGCAAATGTATAAATGCTCTAACATGTGTTTTAAGTGTAGCTTGGAATGACGGGAAGACCCTCCAGGTATGCTTTTATTTTACTGCAATTTATTTACTTACAAACACTGCACTTTACTTTTCTTTCATGTTAAACAAGATTGATACCCTGCATGAAAACTGAAACCTTTAGGGTAGCCACAAAACTGAAACCCAAAACTAAATTAAAAATCACAACAAGATAAAATCCACCTCCACAACATTCAAAATATAAAACAACTCAAAATTTAATCACAAACAGAACAACAAAACCACAACTATAACTAAATTAAAACGTTTTGTTGGATGATCGGGAATACCTCGGATGATGTAACCTACGTGTTGCTAACGGGATTTCCCACAGTCTAAATGAAAGTGTGGAACTCATTCTATTGAGTTTAGCAAATTCATTTGGACTAAGTGAATCCGATAAAAATAACGGTGCTGGAATGATGGAACCGTGGGATCTTAACCGGTGTTGTTATAATCAACTTTAAGATTTGTTTTAATTAAAACATTAAAAACTATTTGGACTTTAAAACTTTTCTAAACCAAAACACTTCTCTCATCTCCTGATTTTTACTTTCTAAAACTAAACCTCTGCAACGACAAGAAGCTTGGAGCATTGTGGGCAGCACGGCCATCGTCGTCAGCAAAACTGGAATCTACATCAGCTAAACCCTTCTGGGGAACGTCTTCTCTTGGTCTGGTGAAGGTGTAGGGTCCATCAATTTGAGGATTGGCTCACTGTGGTGAAGTGTCCAGTTTTTTAGGTGGATTTTGAGCTGAAAAATTGAGCTCGGCCAGAGGGAATTAGGGATGGATTTCAGTGGGAATCAAGTGCTCTGTGTTTGGAGAAGGGTCTGGAGTGATTTTGTCAGAGTTTTGGTAAGGTTTGGTTCAGCACCTCTTTTGGCCGAGAGGTGGTGGTGTTTAAGTAGAGGTGGCTGGAGGGCTTCCTAGGGGTAATTAGGGCTTTGGATCAGCTGCTCAGGACAAGGGAAGAACAACCATGGAGTTCAATTGAGCTGGGACAACTCAGCAAGTTCAATTTGAATTTTTGAATCAAATTAAGCCTCGCGGCCTGGTGGTTTCCGGTGGCTGTGGTGGCTAGCCGGCTAGAATTAGGTCACCATCTGACTCAGTGTGGTCAGGGCTGGGGTTTGGTGCAATCAATTGGCCCTGGATATGTGTAAAGGGTTTGGTTTAAATGGTAGGGGAGAATGGGCTATTTTGGACTTGGTTTGGTTCAATGCATGGATTAGGCTAGGTGCACCTCCCCAAGGCTGGTTTGGGCTGAAGAGAAAGTCATTTGGATCAGCTTGATTAGTGGGGACAAGTCACAATCCAAGTAAAATTAAGCTTAAGCATGGGTTAGGGGAGACATGGGAATGGTTAATGATATTTAAGGGGTGCTTAAAGGCTCTCCTCCTGTTTCCATTTATGGGGGGTTGACAATCCTAAGATTCTCATGACTTTCATGTGGATTGTGCATGGCTCCAAGGCTTGCTCATGGCTTAGGAAATGGCTTGGTCAATTTCATGGAAGAGGGTTTTAGGAATTTTGGCATTTTGGTGGAAATTTGGATGAAGCTTGATTTGGAATGATTTGATTATTGATTTAGAACTTAGGGATGATATCAATTAAAGGTATGATGAGGAGAAATTGTCATGTGGGCTTTAGAGCCAATTTTGGGCTTTTTGAAATCATTTGGATGGGCTTTTAAAATGGTTTAAGGAAGTGGGCTTTTAGGTTTTGAAATAAATTGATGGATGAAAAATGGTGAGGGTTTGTGTTGTATAAATGTTGGAATTGGTTTAAGAATGTGTCATGACTAATTTGGAACAAATTTGGGGTGATTTTGGGTTGAATTGGGTTCAATTTAGGCTATTTGGTAATGAGGCCAAGGTGGATCAAATTGGGCTAGCTTGGGTTAAGGTTGGACCAATGTTGGGTTTGATGTAAAATTAATGTTTAAAAATGTTTATGGGAGTATAACAAAGAGTTTTCAACTTTGGCTGGGCTTTGATTTTGGGATTTGGGCTCATTTGGGTTCATGATGGATTTAGGCCAAATTGGGGATTTTTGTTTTGGGTTAGGTTTGGGTGGAGTTTGGTTTCAAATTTGAGGCAAATCATGTTAGTGTTTTGTTTGTGGGGATGTTAGGAAGGTTTAGGAAAAGATTTGGGGGTTAATTGGAGTTAAGTTGGGTTGGTTTGGGCTAAGTTTAAGTCATGGGCCAAAATTGGGCTTTAAGCTTCAAATTGAGATTGGATCCACATGTTGATGAAATTAGGTTTGGGTTTAGTCTAAATTGATATTGGGGATATTGAATTGAAGATTAGAATTGAATTAGATCAAAATTGAGGTCAATTGGAGTGGTTTGGTTAGACATTGGGTCCACTTAGGTTAAAAATAGGTTAAATTAAGGGTTTTGGTAAAAGTGGGCTAAATTGACAAAATTGGCTTATGATGTAGTTGAACAAAATAAAATTGGGAATATTTGGGATTTTCTGAAATTTTCTGGGAATTTTCTGAATTTTTGGAATTTTTGGGTTAGAAGGGTATTTTGGGTATTTGGAGGGTATTGTGGGGGTATTTTTGGAATTTTTGATATATTTGGCCATGGATGATCAATTTGAGTGGGGGGAAATGATTAGTATTGGTTTTGAGGAATTTTGGGTAATTTAGGCAATTTTGCATATTTTGGGCAATTTCAAGGGCATTTGGTAGGCTTAGTAGGTTTAGGGCCCCGGGGGTCAAAAATTGAAATTTGGGGAAAATGAAGATTAATTAGTTGTGAATAAAATGGGCCATTTTGGTTGAGCCATGAAGCCATATTAAGCTCAGAAGATCCATAAGAGGACTCATCTTAGGCACTAAATATGTTGTTCCTAACCCTCTTAACCAGGGGCTTAGAGGTTGAAGACCATCCATATGAATTACCAACATGAGTTGGGAAGTCAAATTGGGTAAAAGTGGTTTTAGGGTTTGGAATGTGTGTAAAAGTGTGGTGTGTGCAAGCTTACCCTCACCAGGACCGGACCATCCAAGGTAATCCTAAGGCCAAAGAGTCCTATAGGAAACTCATCCTTTAAACCTCCACATTTGATCTTAACCCTCCAAGTGGCTTAGGGGTTTACAATCAAACTTGTGGGGTTTGAAGGAAGCCAAGAAGTGTTTGAATTTCTAAGTGATGGGTCCCATTTCTAGTCCTCTAAGATAGTCAAGGAGAAGCCCTATGGCTAGATCCTAAGTACTAAGGAGAGAGAAGAGAAAAGACCTCATCAAAAATGAGGTCAACAATTGTTCATTGGTAAAAAATTGATTATTTTCACCAAAATTCAATTTTTTTTCAAAAGTTGACTCATTGGGTTAATGGGGTGGTCATTGGGTCAAAAATTAACCATTTTGACCAAAGTTGACTTTTTGGTTAAAAGTTGACATATTGGGTCAATGGGGTGGTCATTAGGTCAAAAATTGACTATATTGACCAAAATTGACTTTTTGGTCAAATGTTGACTTATTCTGTTAATGGGTTGGTCATTGTGTCAAGAATTGACTATTTTGACTAAAGTTCACTTTTAGGTCAAAGGTTGACCTATTGGGTCAATGGGTTGTTCATGGGGTCAAGGATTGACCATTTTGACCAAGTTGACTTCTTGGTCAAAAGTTGACCTGTTGAGTTAATGGGTTGGTCATTGGGCGAAATTGACCATTTCAACTAAACTTGACTTCTTGGTTAAAAGTTGACCTTTTGGTGTTAATAGGGTGGTCATTATGTCAAAAATTGACAATTTTGACCAAAATTAACTTTTTGGTCAAAAGTTGACCTATTGGGTCAATGGCTTAGTCATCGGGTCAAAGATTGACCAAAGTTGACTTTTTGGTCAAAAGTTAAACTATTGTGTCAATGGGTTGGTCATTGAGTAAAAGATTGACAATTTCGACAAAAGTTGACTTTTTGGTCAGTGATTGACTTATTGGGTCAATAATTTGTCATTCGGTCAAAAATTGATTATTTTGACCAAAATTTAATTTTTGAACAAAAGTTGACCCATTGGGTCAATTGGGTGGTCATTATGTCAGAAATTGACCATTTTGACCAAAGTTGACTTCTGTCAAAAGTTGTTCTATTGGGTCAATGGGTTGGTCATTAGGTCAGAAATTGACAATTTTGATGATACTTGACTTTTTTGTCAAAAGTTGACATATAGGGTCAATAGGGTGGTCATTAGGTAAAAAATTGACTATTTTGACCAAAATTGACTTTTTAGTAAAAAGTTGTTTTGACCAAAGTTGACATTTTGGTAAAAAATTGGCTTTTTGGTCAATAGTTGACCTATTGGGTCATTGGGTTGGTCATTGGGACAAAGATTGACTATTTTGACCAACGTTGATTTTTTTGTCAGACGTTGACCTATTGGGTTAATGGGATGGTCATTGGGTCTAGGATTGACCATTTTAACAAAAGTTGAGTTTTTTGGAAGAGATTGACTTATTGGTCAATAATTGATCATTAGGTAAAAACATTGATTATTTTGACCAAAATTTAATTTTTGGTCAAATGTTGAACCGTTGGGTCAATGGGTTTGTCATTGTGTTAGAAATTCACCATTTTGACCAAACTTGACTTTTTGGTCAAAAGTTGACCTTTAGGGTCAATGGGTTGGTCATTGGGTCAAAGATTTACCATCTCGACTAAAGTTGACTTTTTGGTCAGAGATTGATTTATTGGGTCAATAATTGGTCATTAGGTCAAAAATTGATTATTTCGACAAAAATTAAATTTTTGGTCAATGTCGACATATTTTAAGGTTATGTTTTTTGAAAAAGGGGGTCGCCTACAGAAATTGTCGGCTAATTTTAGATTTTAAGTTTAATTTATATATATATATATATATATATATATATATATATATATATATATATATAATTTGAAAGTAGCATTTAATTTTAAAAATAATTTTAAGTTTGAAAATTTAAAGATATGAAATTAAACCGATCTAACATCCCAAATAGTTTATATAAACGAGCACCACATCACAAACCGTGTATCTATCTCAAAGAATAGACACACTGCTTGATGATGAGGCTCGATTAAATAAACTAGAAGATTTGTGACATCCATTTGGTCTGCGAACCAATTTTATAAGCCGACAAGTTCCCCTGCTTAATATAAATGAATTAAGGAGGGTTTATATTACCTGGGTTCTTAAAGTTCCCTATAAGGGCAAGTCCCTATAGTTAATTACATCTTAAATGTCGGGAATCACTTAAGAAAACTCTCGATAATGATCAGTGGTTTTGCTCTCAAGAATTTCAAAGTTTAAGGTTTTCAAATAATTGGATTTTGGAAATAAGAAAAGTGATTAGCTCAAATTTGGAACAGTTTATTTTAAGAGTCCAATGGAAGAGAGGTAGGAGAAGCTGAGGATCTAAGAAGAATCTTGGCAACTTCCCAAACTATCCTATTATTTGGCTTCAATTTGGGAGTTTATTTAATGTTATAATCCTACCAATTTTAATTAATTAGAACTTATACTTGCATGACATAATCACACAAATAGCCTCGAAGATGTGAGGGTTTGTGCCGTATCGAATGACTACCTCGGAATCCTAAGACCGGTTAGGACTTAATTTGCATAAAAATGATTATGCAAATGCCTAACGAAATGTTGAGGATTTATGTTACACTAGGAAAACTACCTCGAATCCTATGGCTTGGTTATTTAATTCTAAGAATGGTTTTGCTGAAGTAGACCCGAGTTTTGCTGAAGAAGATGGTCGTGCTGCCCACCGTGCTCCATGCTCCTTGTCGTTGTCGCAGAGGTTTAGTTTTAGAAAGTGAAAAAAATCAGGAGGCGAGAGAAGTGTTTTGGTTTAGAGAAATCTTAACGTCCAAATGTCTTTAATGTTTTAATTAAAACAAATCTTAAAGTTGGTTAAACAGAACCGATTAAGATCCCACGGTTTCGTCATCCCGGCGCTATTTTTTTCATCGGATTCACTTAGTCCAGATGAATTTGCTAAACTCAACTGAATGAGTTCCACACTTTCATTTAGACCGTGGGAAATCCCGTTAGCAATGCGTGGGTTACATCATCCGAGATATTCCCGATCATCTAACGAGACGTTTTAATTTAGTTGCAATTGTAGTTGTGTTATTCTGTTTGTAATTAAAATTTGAGTTGTTTTATATTTTGAAATATTGTGGCGGTGAATTTTATCTTGTTGTGACTTTTAACTTAGTTTTGGGTTTCAGTTTTGTGGCTATCCTATAGGTTTCAGTTTTCATGCAGGGTGTCAATCTTTTTTAACATGCAAGAAAAGTAAAGTGCAGTGCAGGTAAGTAAATAAATTGCAATAAAATAAAAGCGTACCTGGAGGGTCTTCTCGTCATTTCCAAGCTGCACTTAAAACACATGTTAAGGCATTTATATATTTGAAGAAACACCTAGGTAAAGCTAGGGGAAGGTTTTGGTTGTCTACCAAAGTCCTAATCCTATAGCTAGTCAATTCCTATGACGTCTAGGTTCTTGTGTTTTGTTAAGGATGATTTTCTTCATCAAAGAGCAATTAAGTTCAATTGTTCTTCTAAAACATGTCATCATTTTGAGAAAGTGCTTAGGGCGAGTCCTAAACATCTTTTCAATACTTCTGAGATTATTTTGAGTCCAAATGAATTTTATTGTACTGGTGAGTTAATCATCCAAGAATTTAGTTAAATTTTGCTTCTTGCTCAGTGAATTAAGATGTTGGATTATCCTATGAGTGGAGTGACATTTCACTTAATGCTCCATTTAAGAGTTATGATAACGAAAGCCTTTAAGGGCAAATTAATTTATTAAAGATTTTAATGATTTAAAATTGGAATTGATGATTTGAAGTGGTTTAACTTAGTTATGAAATTTTAATAATTTTAAGTTTGGAATAGTGTTGAAGTTGTTTTAATTTAATTAAATCTTTACATTTTAAATGATCTCAATGTATTAGATTAATTTGGGTTGAAAGAGGTGTTTAGATTATTCAATTTAGATTTTAATGATTTAATTTTAATTTAAATGAAATATTTTAAGTTAAATTTTAATTGGTTTGATTTTTAATTATGAATTATTTTTTAGGTTGATTTTGATGTTTCAAGTTTATTTTTGATTTGCTTTCAGGTGATCTTAAATTAATTTTAATGTTTTAAATTTATTTCAATTTGATTATCAAGTTATTCAATGTTTTTGGTTTTTAATTTAATTAAGGTTAATCTTCCTTTTAATTATTTAATTATTAATTTCAATTATCACTTTAAATTTAGTTAAAAGCTAAATATTATTAAAGTGATTCATTTAGGGATTTTAAATTAAAGGATTGATATCTTCTTAAATCATATCCCTAATCTTAATAATCCAAATTTTAACTTATTCTTCCAAAATTCAAATTGTTTAATTAATTAAAATTTACTTTTAAATATTTTCCAGATGATTAATGGGTTTCTACCCCTTAATTCCCTAGGTTTCAATCATCTAATAAAAATTTTAAAATCAGATATTTTACCCCCCCTTGATTAAACCTAAATATTAATTAGGGGTTAAAATTCTTAATTACTATTATGCCCTTTTAAGCCTAATTATTTCATAACTCATCAAATTGAGCTCAAATGAGCTTAAAATTTTTATGTCACTTTACTCACATGTCAATTAAGACTATAGAGGAGAAAATGTGATTTTTTTATTTTTAATTTTCTTTATATAATTATCTTAATGAAAAAAAGGGATTTTCAATGGAAATTCAACAACATGATGAAGGCAAGGTTTCTATCCTTAAGAAAGTTATAGGATGTCCCTATTGAACAGAGGACCACTTTGACCAATTTTGGTGATTTTTCAAATTATATTTTATTTATTATGATTATTTTGAGTTTTGGAGTGTTAATTAATTATAAAATAAAATTAAAGTTGGAAAATGGATTTTATATTTTTTCTTAAATCTCTCCGACCTCAAGAAGTTCAGAGAAACAAATTTAATTATTTTCTGATTTTTCTTTGCTTTATTAGAATTAATTTAGTGAAAATGTAAGGAAATTCATTTTTTAATATTAAAAATTGTTTTAAGCCTCTAAAATTGAATATCTTAACCTAGAGACTTGAGAAAAATATTTGGTTGGTTCCTAAGTGATTAGAAGGCAAAATATGACATTTTTATGATTTTTAATATTTTTGTGATTTTTATTATTTTTTTAATTATTAAAATATTAAAATATAGTGAAAAAAGAAGATTTTTAAAAAATTCCAATTTTAATTTTCTTAGACTCCTCTGACATCAAGGAAGCCCTAAAACCATTTTGGTGAATTTTTAAAATGTATTTTTGGAGTTATGACTTTTTAAAGTTTAACCATGGTCATGTGACTTAATTAGTCCATTTAGTGGGGCTAATCACCTCCAATTGATTTCAAATTTTTACGCGAGACTCCTCTGACCCTAAAGATCAGTGGAGAATTGTTTTCAAGTTATTTTGATGCATGATTAACTCAAATTAATTAAAAGTTAGTTTTGAGTATTTAGGCCAATTAGGGTTATTCTTAATGAATTAACTCAAAATACATTTTTTTAGGGTCCTCTGGTTCTAAGATACCTCCCCATATTTTCCTAGAATTTATTGAAAAGCATGCTAATTATGGGAATTAAAATTCCAAAACAGAGACATAAACTTGAAAAATACATAACTTGCCATAGAGATGGCCTATAGCCTTGGAAAATTATGGGAATGTTCCCAAGAACAGAGGCTACAAAAGCCATATAGTCTCATGCCATGGTGAATTGTATGCATGTATGGAGAATTAAAATACTGAAAACAATAAATAACTAATTAAAAATAAAATATTCATCAAAATAACTTAATTCTTTTTCCACATTATTCTCCCCTGTTCACTGAGCAAGAGGGTATTTTCATTTTATTTTTGTGATTTTTCTACACAAAGTTATGGATTTTCTAAGTTCTGGGTATTTAATTAATTCAAAAATAGGGATTTTTCTACTTATCCACGCGGCGCCGCGTCAACCTTGGCAGCTCCGAAGCCCTACGTGTCGCGCTCCCATTCGACGCCGCCACCTGAGTCGCCAGCCACGCGTCCTGCGGTCCCGCTCCGTCTTCTGATTCAACGCGATCTGCACCGTCCATTCGATACACGCTCGATCCAACGGCTGTTGGTCATCGTCTCCGACTGGTGTGTCCCGAGAGCCGTCCACACTCAAACCCTAAGATCTCTCTCATTTCACAACGGATTTTTGTGATCTTATGCTCTATGGATTCGTCTTGAGGAGACGAACACTTCCATATGATTTACATGTTATGAAATTGATTCAAATGAAATGGAGAATTCACAGAAGCTCGGGAGGGAGAAGTGATCGATACCTTGGCTCTGAGAAGTGAAGCTTCAATCAGAGAGTTGTGGCACCTTCGATTGTACCCAAGGAAGCTCTAGATGATGTCTCTGGCTCTGGGGAATTTCCTAGGTACAAAAGTGACCAAGGCTGATTTCAAGCCATGGACTCTAGAAGCAATGGCTGGCCTGGTGAAGGGGCTTTTGCTGGGGAACTTCTTCTCTACCTCTGGTGAAGGTGTGGGAGAAGTTAATTTGGATTTGGTGGAGTTTCAAGGGATGTCCTGTTCTGTCCTGAGAATTGAGCTACAAAATTAATCTCAATCAGTGGAAATTAGGGCAGGAAGACAATGGGGATGAGTTGCTCTAGGCTAGGGAAGCTCTGTGAGGAGTCTGGTGAAGTTCTGTGAAGGTTGATTTCAGCCAACCTTTTGGCCGAGAGGAATGGCTGGTTTAAATAGCCATGGTTAGGGGCTTCCCAGTGGAAATCGAGGGCCGGGATTTGCCGCTCCGGTGAGGAGAAGAAGAGCTGTGGTGGCCAATTAGGATGGGACACTCAACAGTGAAATTTGAATTTTGACCAAATTAGGCCTCTCGGCTCGGTGGTTTCGGCGACCGGGGTGGTAGTCCGGCCAGTGGTCGGGTCACCCTCGTGGTCGTGGAGGTCAGGGCTTGATGTTTGTGAACTTAATTGGCTAATGCCATGTGTAAAGGGGTTGATTTAAAAAGGAATGGGGAAGGGTGCATTTTTTGCTCAATTTGGTCAAGTCATGGTTTAGGCTAGGTGCACCTCCCCAAGGCTTGACTTTGGGCAGAGGGAGAATCATTTGGGTCAGCTAGGAAGGGGTGGTGAAGTCCCCATCCAAGGTGATGTGGCTAAGCTTGGTTTAAAGTGTGACATGAATGGGGTTAAAAAGATTAATGAGGGATTAAGAAAGAGGCCCCCTCCATTTGCCATAAATGACATGGTGAGGTGTAAAGTGACTCCCATGGCTTGCATATGGCTTATGCATGGCTTCACGGCTTCAATTGGCTTAGGAAAAGGTTTGGTCAATTTCATGGAAGAGGGTTGTTTGGAATTTTGAAAACTTTAGATTTTTGTTGGGATTTGTCATGATGCCATTTTGGTTTAATTAAAGTGATAGATTTTGGACTTAGGGGATAGTTTTAATTAAATGGGCATGATGAGACAATATCACATGGGCTTTGGAATAAGTCTTGGGCCTTTGAAATGTTTTTGGAATGTTCTTTTAAAATGGTTTAAGGAAGTGGGCTTTTAGGTTTTAAAATAAATTGATGGATGAAAATTGGTGAGGGGTTGTGTCAAATAAATGTTGGGATTGGTTTAGGAATGTACCATGAATAATTTGGAACAAGTTTGGGGTGATTTTGAATTGAATTGGGTTCAATTTAGGCTTTTTGGTAATGAGGCCAAAGTGGATCAAATTGGGCCAACTTGGGTTAAGGTTGGGCCAATGTTAGTTTTGTTGTGAAATTAATGTTGAAAAATGTTTATGAGGGTGTGACAAAAGTTTTCAACTTTGTTTGGGCTTTGATTTTGGGATTTGGGCCTATTTGGGTTCATGATTGGTTTAGGCCTAAATTGGGGATTTTTTATTTGGGTTAAGTTTGGGTGGAGTTTGGGTTCAAATTAGGGGCAAATCATGTTAGTTTTTTGTTTGTGTGGATGTTAGGAAGGTTTAGGAAAAGATTTAGGGTTAATTGGAGTTAAGTTGGGTTGGTCTGGGCTAAGTTTAGGTCATGGGCCAAAATTGGGCTTTAAGCTTCAAATTGAAATTGAATCCACATGTTGATAAAATTGGGTTTGGATTTGGTCTAAATTGATATTAGGGATATTGAATTGAAACTTAGAATTGAATTAGATCAAAATTGAGGTCAATTGGGTTGGTTTGGTGGGACATTGGGTCCACTTAGGTTAAAAATAGGTCCAATTGGGGGTTTTGGTAAAAGTGGGCCAAATTGACAAAATTGGCTTATGGTATAGTTGAACAAAGTGAAATTGGGAATATTTAGGATTTTATGGAATTTTTTGAGAATTTTCTGAATTTTTGGAATTTTTGGGTTAAAAGGGTATTTTGCGTATTTGGAGGATATTGAGGGCTATTTTTGGAAAATTTTGGTATATTTGGCCATGGATGATCAATTTGAGTGGGGGGAAATGTTTAAGATTGGTTTGGAGGCGTTTTGGGTAATTTAGGCAATTTTGTAAAATTTGGACATTTTTCAAGGGCATTTGGTAGGCTTGGTGGGTTTAGGGTCCCAGGGGTCAAAAATTGAAATTTGGGGAAAATGAAGATTGATCAAGTGTGAGTGAAATGAAATCATTTTGGTTGAGCCATGAAGCCATGTTAAGCTCACAATAGCAATGAGAGGACCATTTTAGACATTCACTATGTTGTTCCTAACCCTCTTAGCCAGGAGCCTAGGGGTTGAGGTCCATCCAAATGAATTACATACATGAGTCAGGGAATCAAGTTAGATAAGAATGATTTTAGGGTTCGAATGTGTGTGAGAGTGTGGTGTGTGCAAGCTTACGCTCACCAGACTAGGCCACCCAGGGTAATCCTAAGGTCAAAGAGTCCTATAGGGAACTCATCCTTTAAACCTCCACATGTTAGTTTTAACCCTCCAAGTGGTTTGGGGGTTTATAGTCAAGCTTGTGGGGTTTGAAGGGAGCCAAGAAGTGTTTGAATTTCTAAGTGGTGGGTCCCATTTCTAGTCCTCTAAGATAGTTAAGGAGAAGCCCTATGGCTAGCTCCTAAGTACTAAGAAGAGAGATCAGACCTCACTAAAAATGAGGTCAACAAATGGACCCCCAATAGGTGTGGTGTGCTAACCAAGCACACCGCACGTATTGGCGTTGACCGAAGAGATCAACAAAACCAACATAGATGTCCAAGTGACACACTCAGAACGAAGTATAGAAAATTTCCTCTGGGGAGTATCAGGTAAATCTCCAAGACTGAAGATCCCTGAACTCTCGCTGGGGAAGAGAAAAGGAGGTAAATTTTGGATCACAAGATCTAGAAGGATTCAATTTTAGATTTTTTTCATTTTTCTGTTTCAAGTTTTAATGTGTGAGTTTGTATTTTTGGTTTGAGTTTTAATTCTGATTGAAGTTCGATTCAAGATTTATTTCAAGAGGGATTTCGTGGAAATCTGGGGTTTGAGGTGAGCATCGGAACCTAGGTTCCAACCTTAGGATTTGAAGAGAATTAGAATTTAGGATCTAGCCACAAGAAGAGAGTTGGAATTTGAAGAGAACTAGAATTTAGGCTCTAGCCTCAAGAAGAGAGTTGGAGTTTAGGCTCCATCCTCAAAAATTTGAAAGAGAGCTTGAAGTTCGGCTCTAGCCTCGAAGATAACTGGAAGTTCGGCTCCAGCCTCGAAAATTTTGAAAGAGAGCTAGAAGTTCAGCTCTAGCCTCGAAGAGAACTGGAAGTTCGGCTTCAGCCTCGAAAATTTGAAAGAGAGATAGAAGTTCGGCTCTAGCCTCGAAGAGAACTGGAAGTTTGGCTCCAGCTCTCGAAGTTTGAAAGAGAGCTAGAAGTTCGGCTCTAGCCTCGAAGAGAACCGGAAGTTCGGCTTCCAAATTTCGAAATTTGAAAGAGTCGAAAGAGGGCTAGAAGTTCGGCTCTAGCCTCGAAGAGAACTGGAAGTTTGGCTCCACCCTCCGAAGTTTGAAAGAAAGCTAGAAGTTCAGCTCTAGCCTCAAAGAGAACTAGAAGTTCGGCTCCAGCCTCAGAAATTTGAAAGAGAGCTGGAAGTTCGGCTCTAGCCTCGAAGAGAACTGGAAGTTCGGCTCCAGCCTCGAAAATTTGAAAGAGAGCTAGAAGGTCGGCTCTAACCTCAAAGAGAACTGGAAGTTCGGCTCCAGCCTCGGAAGTTTGAAAGAGAGCTAGAAGTTCGGCTCTAGCTTCGAAGAGAACTGGAAGTTCGGCTCCAACCTCAGAAGTTTGAAAGAGAGCTAGAAGTTCGGCTCTATCCTCGAAGAGAACTGGAAGTTCGGCTCCAGCCTCAGAAATTTGAAAGAGAGCTAGAAGTTCGGCTCTAGCCTCGAAGAGAACTTGAAGTTCTGCTCCAGCCTCAGAAATTTGAAAGAGAGCTAGAAGTTTGGCTCTAGCCTCGAAGAGAACTGAAAGTTTGGCTCCAGCCTCGAAAATTTGATCTGTATGAAGAGGGACCCAATCCCATGCCGTCAGAACCAAATCAAACAAAGTTCATGGCTCAGTGTCAATAGGACTAGTCGATCCTCTAACACACATAGGAAGAAGAATTGAAAGGTTGGAATTGAAGGATTCAGAATGAAAATCAGTCTGAGATTTAGATTTGTTTTATTCATTTTAGTCATTCGATTTCATTTTCATCTATTTGGAGTTCGTGTTTGTTTTCAGTTTATTTTGACATTCAAATTCTTAAGAAGAAGGAATTCCTTATTCGTTTTCTTTCTCTTTTCGTTCTTTGTTCGAAGTTCATTTAGCTTAATGGCGTTTCCCAATCATTTTGCATAAAAAGAGGTGAAGGCAGAACATGACATGATCATTCTCATTCCAATCTATTGAAAATACATCATACAACTTGATCCAAAACATGATGATATTTTCCTCAAAAATTTAGTATCTCATACAATCCCCATAAATCCAAAACGTATTGTGTAAGATTCATGTTGATTCTTCCAAAAGCATTTGTCAAAATCCATGTCTGAATAGTAAGATACATGGACAATAATATCACCTTCCAAGCCACCCTTGACAGGAATGCCATACGGATGTGCATTGGAGGTGTGCTATCTCCCATGTAACTCACAGCTCATAGGGTCGGAGACTCTCTAACTCTGGATCTGGCTGAAAATGAAAAGGCAACTTACTCTCATGCATCCTTCTGAAGGTGACGGAGATTCGCTCAACAGGCACTCCTGGGACGCAGTGTTTTGCTATGTCTGCTCCAGTTCCTTTTAATAACATGACGGAACCTACCGGTAGTGGTATTTCCACTAGCCCTTATAATTTTCCGGGGCCCGTTATCTGATGGTCAGATCCGAACATGATATTACACTGGTTGAAAAAAGAGACTATGCAGAATGGTCTGACAAAGTCATGATGGTCTATGTGTGGAGGTATGCAGTCGCCCTCCTTATAAATGTTAATGTTGCAGCTGTTGGATATGTAATCCGCTGTGCAATACCCTCCATGTCACCTTCCTTTTTACCATTCTTTTGATAATTCTTGGCATGGTATCCACCTCACTGTGACGAAGTATCCCTGGTGGATTTCCTTTTCTGTCTTCTGCAAAGTTGTAGCAACACCCGCACTGGATAGTAACTCTTCCTTTTCCTAGCATCCATCGTCGGGGCCCTGGATAGGTTTTCTCCCTCAGACGACCAGCTCGGCCCATTTTCTGAAGCTCGATAATGCAGTCCACAATCTGCTGTTGTTCGTAATCTGAGAACACATCCGTATGCAGCTCAAGGCCTTCCAAGATGTTGACCCTCTTGCCTCGAATTCTCTCGAAGTATTCAAAAGTTTTCTTTTCAACTTACTGTAATTTCTCCAGCTCGTATTCCGGGATTATCTGAAGTCCTCGATGTCTGGTAACATACTACGGGATGTACAACACAACCCCAGCACGCTCTCCTGCATGTCTCGGCTCCTCGGGGATAGTCTCTGTCGGGACATCCTCCGGGGTTGCTTTCGCAACAAGACTCTTCAAAACTGGTAGCTCTGTCTAGCGTAGTGGTACTATCTCCGTTTCTATTTTCTTCAGGTTTTCTTTTATTCTTTATGCTGTTCTTGGAATGAACTTCCTCCTTTCTGGTTCCTGCCGAACCAATTTCTTCGAAGTATTTGTGACCGACGGTAGCGATCGTCTCTTCACGCCGATCCGCTCGCCGCCTTAGTCAGCATCTTGCGAATACGACAGTTCTTGTTTCTTCGTTGAGTAGGAGTGAGAGTGGCTCTCCTCACTTCTTAAATTTCTGTAGGCATGGTGCTGATAACTCTGCCTTCTGCTGTAGCCACCACGGACTTAACCTTCTTGTCTTCTCCCGTTGCATGAGCGGTGTTTGCTTTTCTTTTCTTGCTAGTAGACGGCTGACTCGGGTCACCTAATTTCATCACTGCATGACTGCAGAGCTCTTCCCGATCAATCGGAGTCCAATCAGTTTCTTCATATTGTAGCCCGGCTGGTGTGAAATTAGAGTCGATCTCAATCACGGCTCCATCCTTCATCCTCTTTTCATCGAGTGCTAGACTCACACCATTTTTAAAGTTCAGAACCAACCGCCCGTTCGACATTTCCCTGCAAAAAATAAGGAAAGGATTAGGGGTTGTTCTAAGAACAAGATTTATAAGAAAACATTCATTAATGAAAAATTTTATTTACTTCTTTTAAATTTTAAAGGAAGTAGGAAGAGATGAGGAAAGATCAAGAATGAATTGATTTAAGAGGACGAATCAAAATTTTATCGTTTCAAATATTAACTTTTTAACACATTTTTGTTAATGATTTTTATTTTATCATCCATTTTTTTTATATTTTAGGTTCGGACCCAGTTACGAATGATTACTCTACCTGTGTTTCTAGGAATGAGACTCCACTTTTAAACATGGATGATAAAATCAAAATCATTAACAAAAATGGATGTCAAAGTAAAGTATCGTCCATTAATTAGAAGCATAGGTCATTCTCCACGACAGTTAACAAGCTGGTAAGAGTCCCCTGAGGAGACTGTCTTGACCATGAACGGCCCTTCCCAAGTTGGTTCAAATTTACCTCCTATCTTGCGGTGTGAAAGAATAGGTCTTCTGAGTACTAGAACCAAATCACCGACTTTGAATGTCCTCAGCGGACTCGCTTATCGTGGGCCTAGATCATCTTGGCTTGATACAGTTCCAAATTTTGCTGCGCTAAAAGTCGTTTCCCTTCTAAGCTTTCCAATTCTTCTAGTCGTAATTTGGCATTTTTCTTCTGTAGTGATCTTGTTCGCAACTGAAATTCTAAGTGACGGAAGCTGAACCTCTAAGGGTAAAATGGCCTTGGACCCGTACACTAAGGCGTAAGGCTTAGACTGGGTAGGAGTTCTGAAAGTTGTTCTATAGGCCCATAAAGCTTCTAACAACTTCTCGTGCCAATTTCTTTTGTTGTCATCCAAAATTTTCTTTAATATTTGGACGAGAGTTTTATTAAAAGCTTCAGCCAAGCCGTTTGCTCTCGGTAGTAGATCGTTAAATAGCGCGGCCGATCCTGTGTCTTCTGACAAAATTGTTGACCTTCATACTTCAGAATGCGGACCCATTATCTGAGATGATTCTGTGCGGTACCCCGAAACGGTAAACAACTTGATTCTTGAAGAACTGTAGCACGTGGTGTGCCTTCACTTCTCTGAGCGGTACTGCTTCTGCCCATTTGGAAAAGTAATGTGTAGCTGCAAGAATGAAGCGATGTCCTCTTGAAGAAGGCGGTTCTATCGGGCCCACAATATCTGTGCCCCAACATTCAAATGGCCATGACGCAATTGTCGGATGTAGCACATTTAGAGGTTGATGTAGAACCACTCCATGTACTTGGCACTGGTGACAACTCTTAGCAACATTCATGCAATCAGTCATCATCGAGGGCCAGTAGTACCCTAGTCTCTTAATCTTCATTTTCATCTTCGGATCTGACTGATGAGCGCCATAAAGTCCTGAGTGCACTTCTTTAACAATTTCACGAGTCTCGGACTCGCTCAGGCACCTTAGCCACATATGGTTAAAAGACCTTCTATATAACGTATTGTTTATTAATGCGTAAGACAGAGTTCTTTTCTTAATTTAATGGGCAAATAACTTATCATCCGGTAGGTTTCCTGTTTGCAGGTAGTCTATTAGCGGCTGACGCCAGTCTTTTACATTTTTTGTTACTGCCACAATTATTTCTTCTTCTTTTTCTGACTTGTGTATCGTGTCCATGTTGAGCTGTGAGAGAACCTGATGTCCCTAACTGACACTTCAACTGCTTCATCCTGCAAGCAGGCAAATTCTTTTGCAAGGCGGGCTAACGCATCTGCAAGAGCGTTTTCTCTCCTGGGAATCTTGTAGATCGTTACATTCGGAATCTGCTCCAACAATTTCATGGCATACTGAATGTACTGCTCGAGTCTTGGCTTTAGAATTTTGTATTGTCCTGCGACCTGTTGAATTATCAACTGAGAATCCCCATATATGTTGATATCCGTTATCCCCATCTGAATGGTTAATTCCAATCCGATTATAAGGGCTTCGTATTCTCGCTTCATTGTTTCGTACACGGTCTCGTTAAGTGGTAGGAGTACCTTAACATCCCCCGCTCCGGTGTTATAAATATTAGTCTGATTCCTGCCTTACTGTGCACTATCATTTGCAATTCTTTATTTCTCTATGCTGAAGATGTTCCGTCGAAGTACAGTTCCCAACATCGATCGTCGGGTCTTCTAGGCTCATTATCCGCTCGTCCGGCAAGTCGTCGTTGAGAGGCGATTCGTCAGTAAAGGGTGTGCCGCAAGGAAGTCTGCTAGGACTTGTCCCTTTACGACACGAAGAGGAACGAAAGTTATGTCGAATTGCACAGCATCATCGACCACCTAGCAAGTCTGCCGGAAAGCGTCAAGCGAGGCATCAAATATTGCAATGAATTAACTTTCGAGATAAGGTTGACCTTATGAGAAAGCATGTAATGCCTGAGCTTTTGAGAGGCGAAGATCAGGGCCAGACAATGATTCTCAATCGGGGGATACTTTACTTCCGTCGGAATTAGATGATGACTTAAGTAGTAGAGAGCATTTTCTTTCCCCTCGTCATCGACTGGCCAGCAGGGCTCCAAGGGAGTCGTCTAAAGCTGCGGTATAAAGTATCAACGGTCTACCCATGACTGGGGCTGCTAAGACAGGGGGTGTCATTAAATATTGTTTAATGTCCTCGAAGGCCCACTGGCATTTCTCTTCCCAAACAAATTTGGCGTCCTTTTTAACTAATACCGAGATGGGCTGCCACCTGCCTGACAAATTCAAGATAAAGCGTCGAAGATATGCCAATTTTCCTTGAAAGGATCGTAGTTGTTTCAAGGTTTTGGAAGGTGGTATTTCTAAGATAGCTTTAATCTTTTCTGAATCGATTTCAATTCCACGATGTCGGACAACAAATCCTAAGAATTTCCCAGAGGCGACGCCGAAGGCGCATTTCATGGGATTCATCTTAAGGTTATATTGTCTTAATCGCTCGAAAACAACTCTTAAATCATACAAATGATCTTCTTTCAGTTTGCTTTTAATGACTACATCATCCACGTAGCATTCAAATTTGTTGTGAATGAGATCATAAAAAATTCTCGTCATAGCTCTTTGGTATGTTGTTCCTGCGTTCTTCAATCCCAAAGGCATCACTGTGTAGCAGTATATTCCGATTGGCGTTCTGAAGGCTGTGAGCTTTTCGTCTTCCGGTGCCATCTTTATCTGGTTGTATCCTGATGATTCATCCATGAAAGAGAAGACTTCGTGCGTTGAGGAGATGTCGATCATTAATTATGGGATTGGTAGTGGGAATTCATCCTTTGGAGATACTTTATTCAAATCTCTGAAATCTATGCGAGATTCTCGATCCGTCCATTCTTCTTCTCGATCGGTACCACGTTGGCTAACCAAGTTGTATATTGTTCTTCACGGACAAATTTAACGTCTATTAGCTTCTTAACTTCAGCTATTACATCTTGTTCGATTTCTAGATGCATTCTTCTCAGAGCTTGTCTGACTGGAACGACAGTGTGATCCACTCCTAGCTTCGCGAACCGCAACCTCCGGAGCTAATCTCGGCATTTCATCGTAACTCCAAGCAAAACAAGCCCTCGAATTCCATCGTAGCTTCGATCATTTCTTCGGAGACTTCTTTATCGAGTAAGAGCTAACAAAGGTCGGCCTAGGCTCTTCGGTAGTACCTAAGTTAACTTCCATTAACTCGTCTATCGTAGATTTAATTTCTTCTTCAAATTTCGGTGGAGCGTCTTCGACTGGTAGATCTTCGAGATCATCTGAAGCTTCCAAGCAATCTTCATTAGGCTCGCAAGTGACAACCAAGCAAAACTCTGAGTCGTCAACTGATTCTACTGTGCCGAATCCGAGACCATGTTTTGAATTGGGAGGCCGACCAACATTATTCCATAACTTTTCAAAGTGTTGTGATCGACCTTTTGTCCATCATCGAGGTAAGATACCGCGTTGAATTAAATTTTGAACACAGGGAGAATACCACTCAAAAGACAGTTCCATTAATTTAGAAGAAGTAACATCTTCAAATTGTACATTAGTTTCAGTTTTGGAAGAAGAAGCACCACGGTAGAATTTGATTGGTTTAGTACCGCCGCCATGTACTTCCTTGACCACCATACCCTCGACCTTATTAGAATGGATCCGGGTCAGGGTCATAGTATGTACATAATGGTAAATCTTCTCGTACATTGATTTGTATTCTTCATTCTTTTCATCTTCGAGAGAGATCTTCAACTAGGGTTTCTTTTGATTCACTGTTGCTATTTCTTTCTTAATTTCTTCTTCATCGGAACTGTTCTCCCAATCAACGTCGATGACTGGTTTCTTCTGTCCAACTGTTCCAACGTCTCTTCCTCGACCTCGTCCCCGGCCTCGACCCCGTGTGTGAGTTCTGGAGAAACCATCACCATCTCGCCGTAAGGGAGTAGTGAGTAACTGTTGGACTAGAATTTCAGGTTCTTCGTCGTCCCGAACTTCTTTTGCTTCATTTGGTACGATATTTTTGGAGAAGATTGTTTTCTTCGGAGGCGCGTAATAGGCTGCATCTTCATGAATTCCAATCTCGTGTACGGAGAATGGTTGCAAGTCACCCTTAATACACTATTCTCCTCCTTCGTAATACTTTATGCACTAATGCAGAGAAGACGGTACCATCCGGTTCTCATGGATCCATGGCCGACCCAGTAGAGCATTGAATGATGTCTCAGAATCAATTATATGGAATTTTGCGGTTGTCTTTGCTAAGTCACCGGTCTTCATTAATAGTGTTATCGATCCAAGAGCTCTCTCTCCCTTCTGATTGAACCCTCTTAATAACATCTTATCTACTTTAAGCTTGCGAGCATCAATTTCTAAATATGCCAACGTCTGAAAATTCATTATGTTAATTGATGCTCCCGGGTCAACCAACACTTTGGAGAGCGTGAACTTTCCAATAGTGACTGAAATGTACAACGACCGATTGTGATCAGCTGTTCCAAGTAGTAAATCATTGTTCGTGAAGGTAACACCTCACTGTTCTTTCAACGAGCAAACCTCATCTAAGAAATTACCGGCCATTTGAGCTAAGCAAATTTCTGGATCAAGTAAAGCCTTGATCAGATTTTCTCTCATCCCCTTTGACAGGATCAGAACGTCGTAGATGCTTAGTTTAGCTGGTAGCTTCCTAAGATGGGCTAGCACGTTAAAATCCACTTTTTTACCATGTTCCTCGATATCTTCCCGAACGGGTAATTCTTCTGTTGGGGTTGGCTCCTCCTGAGCAACCACCTACTTTCCTTTATCCTTTGGACCCATTCTCGGAGGTAGAAATTTTCTACTTCTTAGGTTGACTTCAATTACTTGTTCGAATCCGTGGTGACTCGCCGTGTCTCCTCTCGAGTCGAACGATCGACTTTTTGGAATTGCTTCGGAATCTGATAACTCTAGTTCTATAGTGATTGGATCTCCTCATAATTCATAAATAGATTCATTGCTTGTTGAGCTTTCATAGCCATCTTTGTGAGTGTCTTCTCCTTCGCCGCGGTCATCAAGGTTTAGTATGATTTGAGAATCGTTTATCATATCGGAATCGAGATCCGGATTAGGTTGGTTGTCGTTAGTTACGTAATCGTTAGAAACAGTCAAAACGTAGCCAACACCAAAACTCTTATCATTATAAGATCCCGCCAGGGCGAGCAAATAATCATATAGAGTTAGAGGTCCGAGAGATTTCTCCCCTGAATCGGAAACAACCATCCTAGGATAAGCAGCCCCTAGTCTACCCTTCAGAACCTCAGTCTTCTTTTCTTCCACAATCTTCTTCTCCTTCTGGGGTGGTTCTTCAATCGCAAGCGATAGCACCGAAGCGTTCTGGATATGATCCAAGATTTTCTTAGAAGACTTTGTCCAGACTGTATTCCATCCATCATCGGTCATGTATGGGTTTATCGGAACAACAGGACCCATTGAAATGACATTGATGGAACCTCATTTTTGGGGTTCCTTCATGTATTCCTTCAGAATCGTTATGTTCCCTTTTCGAAGATTACCTTCGAGCCAATTCTTAAAAGTGAAGCAGTCTTCAATCTTGTGTCCGATCATCCGGTGGTAAGGGCAGTAGTTCGGATGATCTTTCTTGTTGACTTCCTTTGGCTTTTTAGGCTCGGTAATCGAAAATCAGTGTGTCCTCATCAAACCGCGAAACATCTTAGCTACCGCTTCCATCTTGAATGGGTATTCCTTGTTCGAAGTTCCTCCGGGGATGTGATGAATGAGATAGTGGTTGACTATGCTGCCTGGCTGGTGGCTCGGTCGAGGGTGTTGATAGCCCTGCTGAGGTTACTCATAAATCTGTTGTGGTTGTTGGTAAGTCCATTGTGGTGGTTGATAACTAGGTTGTGGTTGCTCTGGCTGTATCTGCACGGGCTGCTTGCCTTTATCTACTATCGCGAAGATTCCTGATTTCTTCTCAAAAGCTTTCATGGGCTTCTGTTTATTGGTCTTGTCGATGAAACTTAGCTGTTTTGCCTCCTCCTACAAGCTCCTGGCCTTGCTAAGGAACTTCTCAAAAGTCTTAATTGTAAATCCTTTAAGGAGAAGTGCTATCGGGCCATGGATACATTTCAACAAAATACCGATCACATGTTGTTCCTGAAGTTGTGGTTCACACTTGATGCTTAAGTTTCTCCATCGAAGTATGTAATCCACCAAAGTTTCGTTCGGTTTCTGTTGCTCCACCACTAAATCACCGATAGTGATGTGGTGCCGAGCTCCGGCAAACCGCTTAACAAAGAGGTTTTCTAACTCTGAAAAGGTCTTAACTGAGCCATTTGGAAATTCTGCATATCAATCGAAGGCAACCCTTGACAGGCAGCTGACAAACTATCGAAAGTGTAAAGCATTGCTCCCACCGGAATTGCAGCAACTAGCATGAAAATGTGTGACCTGCTGTCAGGGGTTTCCCATTCCATCAGAAGTCTTGAACAGAGGTGGTACGAAGCCTTTTGGGTATTGGACCGCATCAAATTCTTCAGGGTAAGGTCTACTCGTCTTAATAGAAGTTCCACTCTTAGACTGTGCTAAGGCTTCTCGCACCTGTTGTTCTACCATGTTTTTGATATCCTTTTCGGGAATCATGCTCTATGCAGAATCTTTCTTCGGTTGTTCATCTCCGTTAACAGATGTGATCTCCTTCCCTCCGTCTGCGATGTGAATAATCTCTGGGGGTGTTTCCTTTTGAGGCTGCAGCTGACTCTGGAGAGTGGCTAAAGAGGTAGCCATCTCTTCCATTCTTTTTGCCATTTGGGAAATTGTATCATCCTTTTCTTGAAGTTGTGCTCTCATCACTTCTGGTTCTTCCCTTTCTAAAGCTGATGGAGCGCCTTGCGAAGCTGCCGATGCTCGGGTCTCGACCATATTAATCTCGACGTACTCTCCATCCATACCTTCGATGAATCTACTTCGCTCCAATTTTACTCCTCTTTCCTTTACCAATCGTTCGATGTCTGTTCTTAGCTTGCCTATGGCATCCTCTAGTGGACTCTTCCAAACGGTTTCACGGTTGTCATGTGATGATTGATAGACTTCTTTCTCAGGAGTTTCTTTTAATGCAGTAGCACTTTCTTTAGATTCTGGCTTTCTGACGAGACTCTTCATTCCAGAACATGGTGCTTGTATCGGTTTAGTAATAATAGGTCGCCACACCATCCTTCTCGCAGTAGAAGGCCTAGGACCACATGGTCTGTTGGCTGTGCGTCGGTAGGTGGTGTCCTCCCTAATATGGTGTCCCGATACAACAACAGGCGAACTAGCTCGCACTTTCTTCCTTGGCCTCTCCGGGGCAGTGACGGGGTTTACTCGTGGTCTAAGGCGGGATTTGACTGGCACTCGTCCAATTCTTCTTAAGATCTCTGATACGGCGCATCCTTGCTTCTTAGATAGTTTCTCTACTACGGCTAGCAGTCGGGTAAGCGGCGTAATCTTGGCTCTCTTCCTCTTACAGTCACTATAATATGCAGGTCGGGGTAATGCAACGGCGATCTTTCGAATATCTTCTTCATCCGATGCAGCAGAGAGAGGGTGGAACCTACTTCCTCCCAACAGCGGTAAAATTTCAGGTAATTCTTCTTCTTCCTCAGAAATCTCTTCCAGAAAAGCAACTTCAGCAGCCTTGGCCTTCTCGAACCTGGCGATCTTTCTGCTCCTATTTTTTCTCAGAGTCCGAGTTAGGGGTGTAAACTTTGAACTGGACCCAACTTAGAAAACAAACGGTATTGCAGCGAAATCTGTACCCTCCACGGTGGCAGGTTTATCATAAACTTGGACTCCCTTCCCTTTCAGTTTGGCGGGAGCCGAGGCAGGTATAGAGATAACTAGATCGGTGGGGGTAGAGATCACAGTCCTTCTACGAACAGTGGTGTCTCTTTCAGCTTGGACTTTTCGTAAGGGAGGGAATTCTTGAGTCGACTTCAGGTTAAACTCAATCACGGGTTCCTCAGTTTCTGACACTTTGTCCATTAGTGTGAAGAGGGTGAAGTCAGCAAACTTGATACCTGTATTGTCGAATCCTTGTCCAAAACGGATGATTCCATTGTCGAGTAGTTCATCCTTATAGACGGTGAAGTCCATTCATTTGGTGAAGGAGAAAATTAACTTTGGTGCAGTCATTTTCTGCAGGGTAAATTCCGAATGCCAGTCCCGAATTATGCTTCCTTTTGTCGCAAAGCTTAAGACGGAAAAGAAAGAGTCCAAACACATTTTAGTTTATCTTAGTATATTTGCGATTTAAAAGAGTTCGTTTATTAAAAGGTTGGTTTTAGAGGATTTGTTTGTTAGGAACAAAATGATTAAAGGTATAGAAAAGGTAAAGGACCCGATTTAAAATTGGAAAGGAAGAGAAAGTCTCGTAAGACATCTCAACTCAAAAGACCGCTCCTAGGCTAACACATATTGGGGGTCCACTCCACCTCAGAAAGACGCAAAAAAGGATTTTAGAACCTCTCTGTTTAGTGGTGTCTAAAAAGTGGCTCCAAAATCCAATAGGAATTGAATATACCCGTTCAAGACAGAAATGAACGTGGTATGCCAACGAGAAGAATGGTAGTTTGGTCCACAAGGCGTATGGACTCACTACCGATTTATGAAAGCAAAACCATCTGATCAAAATGGAGAGAGGAACTTTTCCCCAGCGGAGTCGCCAGAAGTTGTCGGTATCTTTTTAGGTTATGTTTTTTGAAAAAAGGGGTCGCCTACAGAAATTGTCGGTGAATTTTAGATTTTAAGTTTAATTTAAATATATATATATATATATATATATATATATATATATATATATATATATATATATATATATAATTTGAAAGTAGCATTTAATTTTGAAAATAATTTTAAGTTTGAAAATTTAAAGATATGAAATTAAATTGATCTAACATCCCAAATAGTTTATATAAACGAGCACCACACCACAAACCGTGTATCTATCTCGAAGAATAGACACACTACTTGATGATGAGGCTCGATTAAATAAACTAGAAGATTTGTGACATCCGTTTGGTCTGCGAACCAATTTTATAAGCCGACAAGTTCCCCTTCTTAATATAAATGAATTAAGGAGGGTTTATATTACCTGGGTTCTTAAAGTTCCCTATGAGGGCAAGCCCCTATAGTTAATTACATCTTAAATGACGGGAATCACTTAAGAAAACTCTCGATAATGATCAGTGGTTTTGCTCTCAAGAATTTTAAAGTTTAAGGTTTTCAAAGGATTGGATTTTGGAAATTTGAAAAGGGAATAGCTCAAATTTGGAACAGTTTATTTTAAGAGTCCAATGGAAGAGAGGTAGGAGAAGCTGAGGATCTAAGAAGAATCTTGACAACTCCCAAACTATCCTATTGTTTGGCTTCAATTTGGGAGTTTATTTAATGTCATAATCCTGCCAATTTTAATTAATTAGAACTTATACTTGCATGACATAATCACACAAATAGCCTCGAAGATGTGAGGGTTTGTGCTGTATCGAATGACTACCTCGGAATCCTAAGACCGGTTAGAACTTATTTTGCATAAAAATGATTATGCAAATGCCTAACGAAATGTTGAGGATTTATGTTACACTAGGCAAACTACCTCGAATCCTATGGCTTGGTTATTTAATTCTAAGAATGGTTTTACTGAAGTAGACCCGAGTTTTGCTGAAGAAGATGGTCGTGCTGCCCCCCGTGCTCCATGCTCCTTGTCGTTGTCGCAGAGGTTTAGTTTTAGAAAGTGAATAAAATCAGGAGGCGAGAGAAGTGTTTTGGTTTAGAGAAATCTTAACGTCTAAATATCTTTAATGTTTTAATTAAAACAAATCTTAAAGTTGGTTAAACAGAACCGATTAAGATCCCACAGTTTCGTCATCGTGGTGCTGTTATTTTCATTGGATTCACTTAGTCCAGATGAATTTGCTAAACTCAACTGAATGAGTTCCACACTTTCATTTAGACCGTGGGAAATCCCGTTAGCAACACATGGGTTACATCATCCGAGGTATTCCCGATCATCTAACGAGACGTTTTAATTTAGTTGCAATTGTAGTTGTGTTATTCTGTTTGTGATTAAATTTTGAGTTGTTTTATATTTTGAAATATTGTGGTGGCGAATTTTATCTTGTTGTGACTTTTAAATTAGTTTTGGGTTTCAGTTTTGTGGCTATCCTAAAGGTTTCAGCTTATGCATGTGGTGTCAATCTTGTTTAACATGCAAGAAAAGTAAAGTGCAGTGCAGGTAAGTAAGTAAATTGCAATAAAATAAAAGCGTACCTGGAGGGTCTTCTCGTCATTTCCAAGCTGCACTTAAAACACATGTTAAGGCATTTATATATTTGCAAGAAACACCTAGGTAAAGCTAAGGGAAGGTTTTGGTTGTCTACCAAAGTCCTAATCCTATAAGTAGTCAACTCCTATGACGTCTAGGTTCTTGTCATTTGTTAAGGATGATTTTCTTCATCAAAGAACAATTAAGTTCAATTATTCTTTTAAAACATCTCATCATATTGAGAAAGTGCTTAGGGCGAGTCCTAAACATCATTTCAATACTTCTGAGATTATTTTGAGTCCAAATGAATTTTATTATACTGGTGAGTTAATCATCCAAGAATTTAGTTAAATTTTGCTTCTTGCTCAGTGAATTAAGATGTTAGATTATCCTATGAGTGGAGTGACATTTCACTTAATGCTCCATTTAAGAGTTATGATAACGAAAGCCTTTAAGGGCAAATTAATTTATTAAATATTTTAATGATTTAAAATTGGAATTGATGATTTGAAGTGGTTTAACTTAGTTATGAAATTTTAATAATTTTAAGTTTGGAATAGTGTTCAAGTTGTTTTAATTTAATTAAATCTTTACATTTTAAATGATCTCAATGTATTAGATTAATTTGGGTTGAAAGAGGTGTTTAGATTATTCAATTTAGATTTTAATGATTTAATTTTAATTTAATTAAAATATTTTAAGTTAAATTTTAATTGGTTTGATTTTTAATTATGAATTATTTTTTAGGTTGATTTTGATGTTCAAGTTTGTTTTAGATTTGCTTTCAACTGATCTTAAATTAGTTTTAATGTTTTAAATTTATTTCAATTTGATTATCAAGTTATTCCATGTTTTAAGTTTTTAATTTAATTAAGGTTAATCTTCCTTTTAATTATTTAATTATTAATTTCAATTATCACTTTAAATTTAATTAAAAGCTAAATATTATTAAAGTGATTCATTTAGGGATTTTAAATTAAAGGATTGATATCTTCTTAAAGCATATCCAAATTTTAACTTATTCTTACAAAATTCAAATTGTTTAATTAATTACAATTTACTTTAAATATTTTCAAGATGATTAATGGGTTTCTACCCCATAATTTTCTAGGTTTCAATCATCTAATGAAAATTTTAAAATCAGATATTTTACCCTACCCTTGATTAAACCTAAATTTAAATTAGGGGTTAAAGTTCTTAATTACTATTATGCCCTTTTAAGCCTAATTATTTCACGACTCATCAAATTGAGCTCAAATGAGCTTAAAATATTTATGTCACTTCACTCACATGTCAATTAAGACATTAGAGGAGAAAATGTGATTTTTCTATTTTTAATTTACTTTATATAATTATCTTAATGAAAAATAGGGATTTTCAATGGAAATTCAACAACATTACCAAGGCAAGGTTTCCGTCCTTAAGAAAATTATAGGATGTCCCTATTGACTAGAGGACCACTTGGACCAATTTTGGTGACTTTTCAAATTATATTTTATTTATTATGATTATTTTGAATTTTGGAGTGTTAATTAATTATAAAATAAAATTAAAGTTGGAAAATGGATTTTATATTTTTCTTAAATCTCTCTGACCTCAAGAAGTTCAGAGCAAATTCTAAATTTTCTTTGATTTATTGACTTAACTTAGTGAAAATGTAAGGAAATTCATTTTTTTAATATTAAAAATTGTTTTAAGCCTTTAAAATTCAATATCTTAACCTAGAGACTTGAGAAAAATATTTGGTTTGTTCCTAAGTGATTAGGAAGAAAAATATGACATTTTTATGATTTTTAATATTTTTGTGATTTTTATTATTTTTTATTTATTAAAATATTAAAATATGGTGAAAAATGAAGATTTTTAGAAATTTTCAATTTTAATTTTCTTAGACTCCTCTGACATCAGGGAAGACCCAAAACCATTTTTGTGAATTTTTAAAATGTATTTTTGGAGTTATGAATTTTTAAAGTTTAATCTTGGTCATGTGACTTAATTAGTCCATTTAGTGGGGCTAATCACCTCCAATTGATTTCAAATTTTTATGTGGTATTCTTCTAACCTAAAGATCAGTGAAGAATTGTTTTCAAATTTTTTTGATATATGGTGAACCCAAATTAATTAAAATTCAGTTTTAAGTATTTAGGCCAATTAGGGTTATTCTTAATGAAATAACCTAAAATACATTTTTCCTAGGGTCCTCTGGTTCTAAGATACCTCCCCAAATTTTCCTAGAATTTATTGAATAGCATGCTAATTATGGGAATTAAAATTCCAAAACAGAGACATAAACTTGAAAAATACATAAGTTGCCATAGAGATAGCCTCTAGCCTTAGAAAATTCAGGGAATGTTCCCAAGAACAGAGGCTACAAAAGCCCTATGGTCTCATGCCATGGTAAATTGTATGCATGTATGGAGAATTAAAATACTGAAAACAGTAAATAATTAATTAAAAATAAAATATTCATCAAAATAACTTAATTCTTTTTCCACATTATTCTCCCCTATTCACTGAGCAAGCGAGTATTTTCATTTTATTTTTGTGTTTTTTCTACACAAAGTTATGGATTTTCTATGTTCTGGGTATTTAATTAATTCTGAAAATAGGGATTTTTCTACTTATCCACGCAACGCCGCGTCAACCTTGGCAGCTCCGAAGCCCTACGTGTCGCCCCCCATTCGACGTCGCCACCTGAGTCAGTAGCCATGCGTCCCGTGGTCCCACTCCGTCTTCTGATCCGACGTAATCTCCACCGTCCATTAGATACACGCTTGATCCAACGGCGGCTGGTCATCGTCTCCGACTGGTGTGTCCCGAGAGCCATCCACACTCAAACCCTAAGATCTCTCTCATTTCTCAACGAATTTTTGTGTTCTTATGCTCTATGGATTCGTCTTGAAGAGACGAACATATCCATACAGTTTACATGCTATGAAATTGATTCAAATGAAATGGAGAATTCACAGAAGCTCGGGATGGAGAAGTGATCCATACCTTGTCTCTGAGAAGTGAAGCTTCAATCAGAGGGTTGTGGCACCTTTGATTGCACCCAAGGAAGCTCTAGATGAAATCTCTGGCTCTGAGGAATTGCCTAGGTATGAAAGTGACCAAGGCCGATTTAAAACCTTGAACTCAAGAAGCAATGGCTGGCCTGGTGAGGGGGCTTTTGCTGGGAAACTTCTTCTCTACCTCTGGTGAAGGTGTGGGAGAAGTTAATTTGGATTTGGTGGAGTTTCAAGGGATGTCCTGTTCTGCTCGAGATGAGCCCAAAATGAGCTCCAAAATTGAGCTCAATCAGTGGAAATTAGGGCAGGAAGACAGTGGGGATGAGTTGCTCTAGGCTAGGGGAAGCTCTGTGAGGAGTTTGGTGAAGTTCTGTGAAGGTTGATTTCAGCCAACCTTTTGGTCGAGAGGAATAGCTGGTTTAAATAGCCATGGTTAGGGGCTTCCCATAGGGCACTCGAGGGCTGGGATTTGTCTGCTCGGTGAGGAGAAGAAGAGCTGTGGTGGCCAATTAGGATGGGGCAGCTCAGCAGGTGAAATTTGAATTTTTAAATCAAATAAGGCCTCTCGGCCTGGTGGTTTCCGGCGACTTGGGTGGTGGTCCGGCCAGGGTCAGGTCACCCTCAGGGTCAGGGAGGTCAGGGCTTGATGTTTGTGAACTCAATTGGCTAATGCCATATGTAAAGGGGTTGATTTAAGATGGGGAAATGTGCATTTTGGGCTCAATTTTGTCAAGTCATGGTTTAGGCTAGGTGCACCTCCCCAAGGCTTGACTTTGGGCTGAGGAAGAATCATTTGGGTCAGCTAGGAAGGGGTGGTGAAGTCCCCATCCAAGGTGATGTTGCTAAGCTTGGTTTAAAGTGTGACATGAATGGGGTTAAAAAGCTTAATGAGGGATTAAGAAAGAGGCCCCCTCCATTTGCCATAAATGACATGGTGAGGTGTAAAGAGACTCCCATGGCTTGCATATGGCTTATGCATGGCTTCATGCCTTCATTTGGCTTGGGAAAAGGTTTGGTCAATTTCATGGAAGAGGTTATTTGGAATTTCGAAAATTTTGGATTTTTGATGGGATTTGTCATGATGCCATTTTGGTTTCATCAAAGTGATAGATTTTGGACTTAGGGGATAGTTTTAATTAAATGGGCATGATGAGACAATATCACATGGGCTTTGGAATAAGTCTTGGGCCTTTGAAATGGTTTTGGAATGGGCTTTTAAAATGGTTTAAGGAAGTGGGCTTTTAGGTTCTGAAATAAATTGATGGATGAAAATTGGTGAGGGGTTGTGTCAAATAAATGTTGGGATTAGTTTAGGAATGTATTATGAATAATTTGGAACAAGTTTGGGGTGATTTTGAATTGAATCGGGTTCAATTTGATGCTTTTTGTAATGAGGCCAAAGTGGATCAAATTGGGCCAACTTGGGTTAAGGTTGGGCCAATATTGGGTTTTATGTAAAATTAATGTTGAAAAATGTTTATGGGGGTGTGACAAAGAGTTTTCAACTTTGGTTGGGCTTTGATTTTGGGATTTGGGCCTAATTGGGTTCATGATTGGTTTAGGCCCAAATTGGGAATTTTTTATTTGGGTTAAGTTTGGGTTCAAATTTGGGGCAAATCATGTTAGTTTTTTGTTTGTGTGGATGTTAGGAAGGTTTAGGAAAATATTTGGGGTTAATTGGAGTTAAGTTCGGTCAGTTTTCGCAAGTTTTTGTCATAGCCAAAAATTAAGCTTTAAGCTTCAAATTGAAATTGATCCACATGTCGATAAAATTGGGTTTGGATTTAGTCTAAATTGATATTGTGGGATATTCAATCGAAGCTTAGAATTGAATTGGATCAAAATTGAGGTCAATCGGGTCGAGTTTCGTGACATCGGGTCCACTTAGAGTTAAAAATAGTCAAATTGGGGGTTTTGGTAAAAGTGGGCCAAATTGGCAAAATTAGCTTATGGTGTAGTTGAACAAAATGAAATTAGGAATATTTGGGATTTTCTAAAATTTTCTAGGAATTTTTTGAATTTTTTGAATTTTTGGGTTAAAAGGGTATTTTGGGTATTTGGAGGGTATTGAGAGGTATTTTTGGGAAATTTTGGTGTATTTGGCAATGGATGATCAATTGGAGTGGGGGAAGTGTTTAGGATCGGGTTTGGAGGCATTTTGGGTAATTTAGGCAATTTTGCAAAATTCGGGCATTTTTCAAGCGGCATTTGACAGTTTCAGGCGTTTAGTGGTCCCTGGGTCAAAAAATGAAATTTGGGGAAAATTAAGATTGATCAAGTGTGAGTGAAATGAAATCATTTTGGTTGAGCCATGAAGCTATGTTAAGCTCACAAGATCCATGAGAGGACTCAATTTAGACATTCACTATGTTGTTCCTAACCCTCTTAGCTAGGGGCCTTGGGGTTGAGGTCCATCCAAATGAATTACATACATGAGTCAGGGAATCAAGTTGGGTAAGAATGATTTTAGGGATGGAATGTGTGTGAGAGTGTGGTGTGTACAAGCTTACCCTCACCAGCCAGGCCACCCAGGGTAATCCTAAAGCCAAAGAGTCATATAGGGAACTCTTCCTTTAAACCTCCACATGTTGGTTTTAACCCTCCAAGTGGTTTGGGGGTTTATAGT
Organism: Papilionanthe hookeriana x Papilionanthe teres; assembly: GCA_022702705.1. NCBI lineage: Eukaryota > Viridiplantae > Streptophyta > Magnoliopsida > Asparagales > Orchidaceae > Papilionanthe > Papilionanthe hookeriana x Papilionanthe teres. The sequence goes on along the minus strand of CM040427.1, from coordinate 89,854,992 downwards.
CAAGCTTGTGGGGTTTGAAGGGAGCCAAGAAGTGTTTGAATTTCTAAGTAGTGGGTCCCAAGGAGAAGCCCTATGGCTAGATCTTATGTACTAAGAAGAGAGATCAGACCTCACCAAAAATGAGGTCAACAGTAAAAAGTTGACCCCTTGGGTCAATGGGGTGGTCATTGTGTCAAAAATTGACCATTTTGAACAAAATTGTCTTTTTAGTCAAAAGTTGACCTATTTAGGTCAATATGGTGGTCATTAGGTTAAAAATTGATAATTTTGACTAAGATTAACTTTTTGGTCAAAAGTTGACCTTTTGGGTCAATGGGATGGTGATTGGGTCAAAGATTGTCCATTTTGGACAAAATTGACTTTTTTGTCAAAAGTTGACCTATTAGGTCAATAGGTTGGTCATTAGGTCAAGGATTGACCATTTTCACCAAAGTTGACATTTAGGTCAAAAGTTGACCTTTTGGGTTATTAATTGCTCATTAGGTTAAAAATTGACTATTTTAACTAATATTAAATTTATGTCAAAAGTTGACCCATTGAGTCAAATGGGGGTCATTTGGTCAGAAATTGACTATTTTGACCACAATTGACTTTTTGGTCAAAAGTTGACCTATTTAGTCAATAGGTTGGTCATTGGGTCAAGGATTGACCATTTTGACCAAAGTTTTCTTTTTGGTCAAAAGTTGACCTATTGGGTCAATGGGTTGGTTTTTGGGTCTTAAATTGACCATTTTAACAAAAGTTGACTTTTTGGTCCAAAGTTGAACTATTAGGCCAATCGGGTGGTTGTTAGGTTAAGATTGACTATTTTGACAAAAAATTACTTTTGATCAAAATTGACATTTTGGTCAAAAGTTGACCTTTTGGTTCAATGGGTGTTCATTAGGTAAAAAATTGATAATTTTGACCAAAATTGATTTTTTGGTCAAAAGTTAACCTATATGGTCAAAGGGTTGGTCATTGGGTCAAGGTTTAACCATTTTGATGAAACTTGACTTTTTGGCCAGTGATTGACTTATTGGGTCAATAATTGGTCATTTGGTTAAAAATTGGCTATTTTGACCAAAAATGAATTTTTGGTGAAAGGTTGACCCATTAGGTCAACTGGCGGTCATCGGGTCGAATTCGACCATTTTAACCAAAGTTGATTTTTTGGTCAAAAGTCGACCTATTCGGTTAATGAGTCGGTAATCGGTCAAGAATCGACCATTTTGACCATATATGACTTTTGGTCAAAAGTCGACCTATCGAGTCGATCGGCAGCATTAGGTCAAAAATCGACTATTTTGACCAAAATGTGACTTTTTAGCCAAAAGTCGACCTATCGGGTCGAGGAGTTCATTATCGGGTCAAGGATCGACCATTTCGACCAATGTCGACTTTTTGGTCAGAGATCGACTTATCAGGTCAATAATTATTCATTAGGTCAAAAATCGACTATTTCGACGCAATATCAATATTTGGTGAAATGTCGACCTATCGAGTCAACGGTGGTCATTGGGTCAAAATCGACTATTTCGACTCAAATTCGATTTTTTAGTCAAAAGTCAATCTATTTGGTCAATGAATCGGTAATTGGGTCAAGAATCGACCATTTCGACCAAAGATGACTTTTTGGTCAAAAGTCGACTAATCGGGTCAATAATGCTATTATAGTCAAAAATTAACTATTTTGACTAAAATCGTCTTCGGTCAAAAGTAGACCTATCAAGTCAATGGGCTTGGCCATTCGTCAAGGATCGACTATTATGACCAAAGTCGACTTTTGGTAAAAAGTTAACCTATCGGGTCAATGGGTTAGCTATCGGGTTAAGGATCGACCTATTTTGAACAATGTCGACTTTTTGGTCGAGATCGACTTTATCGGGTCAATAATCGGTCATTATGTCAAAAATTAACTATTTCGACCAAAATCGACTTTTTGTTCAAAAGTCAACCTATCGGGTCAACTGGGTCGTCATCGGATCAATAATTGACCATTTTGACCAAAGTTGACTTTTTGGTCAAAAGTTGACCCATTGAGTCATTGGGTCAAAGATTAACTATTTTGACCATAGTTGACCTATAGAGTCAATGGGTTTGTCATTAGGTCAAGGATTCACCATTTTTAATAAAGTTGACTTTTTGCTTAGATATTGACTTATTGGGTCAATAATTGGTCATTATGTCAAAAATTGATTATTTTGGTCAAAAGTTGACCTATTGGGTCTATGAGTTGTTCATCGAGTTAAGGATCGACAATTTTGACCAAAGTCGACTTTTTCGTCAAAAGTTAACCTATCAGGTTAATGGATCGGTCATCGGGTCGTAAATCGCGCATTTTAACCAAACTCGACTTTTTAGTCAAAAGTCGACTTATCAAGTTAATGGGTTAGTCAAGAGGTCAAAATCGACAATTTCGACCAAAATTAACTTTTTGGTCAAAAGTCGACATATCGGATCAATGGGTCGTCATCGAGTAAAAGATCGATAGCTTTCACCAAAGTCGTTTTTTGGTCGGAGATCGACTTATTTCGTCAATAGATGGTCATTAATTCAAAATCGATTATTTTGACCCAAATCTATTTTAACTCAAATCGACTTTTTGGTCGAAAGTCGAATTATTAAAGCCATATGGGTCGTCATCGAGTCAAGGATCGATCATTTTCGACCAAAGTCGAATTTTGGTTAGAGATCGACTTATCGGGTCAATAATCGGTCATTAGGTCAAAATCGACTATTTTGACCAAAATCGACTTTTTTGGTCAAAAGTCGAATTTATCGGTCATTTCGTCGACATATCGTGACACAAATTGATCATTTTGACCAACGTTGATATTTTGGTCAAAAGTTGACCTATTGGGTTAATGGGATGGTCATTAGGTCAGGGATTTACCATCTTGACCATAATTGACTTTTTTGTCAGTGATTGACTTATTGGGTCAATAATTTGTCATTAGATCAAAAATTAATTATTTCGACAAAATTTAAATTTTAACCAAAGTTGAGTTTTTTGTCAGAGATTGACTTATTGGTCAATAATTGGTCATTAGGTAAAAAAATTGATTATTTTGACCAAAATTCAAAATATCAACCGTTGGGTCAATGGGGTTGTCATTGTGTTAGAAATTGACCATTTTGACCAAACTTGACTTTTTGGTCAAAAGTTGACCTATTGGGTCAATGGGTTGTTCATTAGGTCAGGGATTTACCATCTTGACCATAGTTGACTTTTTGGTCAGAGATTGACTTATTGGGTCAGTAATTGGTCATTAGGTCAAAAATTAATTATTTCGACAAAAATTAAATTTTTGGTCAAAAGTTGACCCCTGGGTCAATGGGGTTGTCACTGTGTCAGAAATTGACCATTTTCACCAAAATTATCTTTTTTGTCAAAAGTTGGCGTATTTAGGTCAATGAGGTGGTCATTAGGTCAAAAATTGACAATTTTGACTAAGATTGACTTTTTGGTCAAAAGTTGACCTAATGGGTCAATGGGTTGGTGATTGGGTCAAAGATTTACCATTTTGGCCAAAGTTGACTTTTTGTCAAAAGTTGACCTTTTGGGTCAATGGGTTGGTCATTGGGTCAAGGATTGACCATTTTCACCAAAGTTGACATTTAGGTCAAAAGTTGACCTTTTGGGTTAATAATTGGTCATTATGTCAAAAATTGACTATTTTAACTAAAATTAAATTTTTGTCAAAACATGACCTATTGGGACAAATGGGCGTCATCGGGTCGAAATCGACCATTTTTACCGCAGTCGACTTTTCGGACAAAAGTCGACCTATCGGGTCAACAGTCGGTCATCGGGTCAAGGATCGACTCATTTCGACCAAAGTCGACATTTTCGTTACTGTTCAATTTACTCGGTTCAACATCGGTCAATAGGTCAAAATTGACTATTTTGACCAAAGTTGACTTTTTGGTCAAAAGTTAACTTATTGGGTGAATGGGTTGGTCATTGAGCCAAGGATTGACCATTTCGACCAAACTTTACTTTTTGGTCAAAAGTTGACCTATTGGGTCATTGGGCTGATGAATTGGTCAAGGATTGACCATTTTGGCAAAAGTTGACTTCTTAGTTAGAGATTGACTTATTGGGTCAATTATTCGTCATTAGGTCAACAATTGATTATTTTGACCAAAATTGAATTTTTGGTCAAAAGTTGACCTGTTGGGTCAATGGGGTTGTCATTGTGTCAGAAATTAACCATTTTGACAAAAGTTGGATTTTTTGTCAAAAGTTGACCTATTTAGGTCATCGAGTCAAGGATTTTTTGGTCAAAGTTAACCTATTAGGTTAATGGGTTGGTCATAGGGTCAAGGAAAAACCATTTTGGCCAAAGTTGGCCTTTTGGTTAAAAGTCAATCTATCAGTCAATGGGTTACGTTAACGGGTCGAAATCGTCCATTTCGACCAAAGTCGACTTTTTGGTCAAAAGTCGACCTATCAGGTCAATGAGGGTCATTAGGTCAAAAATCGACTATTTTGACCAAAATCGACTTTTTGGTCAAAAGTCGATCTTCGTGGTCAAGGTTCGACCATTTTTACCAAAGTTAACTTTTCGGTCAAAAGTCGACTTATCGGGTCAATGGGTCGGTCATTAGGTCAAGGATCGACCATATCGACTAAAGTCGACTTTTTGGTCGAGATTAACTTATCGGGTCAAAAATCGGTCATTAGGTCAAAAATCGTCTATTTCGACCAAACTCGAATTTTGGTAAAAAGTCGACCCATTCGGTCAATCTAGTGGTCATTGGGTCAGAAATTGACCATTTTGACCAATATTAACTTTTTGGTCAAAAGTTGACCTATTTGGTCAATGAGTTGGAAATTGGGTCAAGAATTGACCATTTTAAGCAAAGATGAGTTTTTGGTCAAAAGTTGACCTTTACGATCAATGGGTTGGCTTTTGGGTCAAAAATTGACCTTTTTGACCAAAGTTGAATTTTTGGTCAAAAGTTGACCTATTAGGTCAGAGGGTGGTCATTAGATCAAAAATTGAAGATTTTAACCAAAATTGACTTTTTGGGGGTCACTAGGTTTGTCATTTGGTCAAGGATTGACCATTTTGACCAAAGCTCGCTTTTTATTTAGAGATTGACTTATTGGGTCAATAAGTGTTCATTAACTAAAAAATTGACTTTTTGGTCAAAAGTTGACTAATTAGGCCAATGGGTTGGTCATTAATTCAAGGATTGATCATTTTTACTAAAGTTGACTTTTGGTCAAAAGTCGAATTCGTGGTCACCAGGTCGGTCATCGGGTCATGGATCGACCATTTCGACCAAAGTCGTCTTTTTTGGTTAGTGATCGCCTTACTCGGGTCAATAATCAGTCATTAGGTCAAAAATCGACTATTTCGACCAAAATTAACTTTTCGGTCAAAAGTCGACCTATCGGGTCAATCGGGTTGGTCATCGGGTCAAGGACTAACCATTTCAACAAAGTCGACTCTTGGTTAGAGATCGACTTATTATGTCCTAATCGGGTCATTGGTGTCAAAATAGATTATTTCGAACAAAACCGACTTTTTGTTCACAGATTAAATTTTTCGGTCAATAATCGGTCATTAGGTAAAAAATTAACTATTTCGACCAAAATTGAATTTTTAGTCAAAAGTCAATCCATCGGGTCAATAGGGTGATCATCGGGTCGAAATCGACCTTTCGACCAAAGTTGACTTTTGGTCAAAAGTCGACATATCGTCAATGAGCGGTCATTGGATCAAGGATCGACCATTTTCGACCAAAGTCGACTTTCGGGTCGAGAGTCGATCTTATCGAGTTAACAATCGTCATTAGGTCAAAATCGACTATTTTGACTGAAATCGAATTTTGGTCAAAAGTCGACCTATTGGGTTAATGAGTCGTCATCAAGTCCAAGATTTACCATTTTCGACCAAAGTAGACTTTTTGGTCAAATGTCGAACTAATTGGATCAATGGGTTGCATCATCGGATCAAGGATCGATCATTTTCGACAAAAGTCGACTTCTTGGTCAGAGATTGACTTATTGGGTCAATAATTGGTCATTAGGTCAAAAATTGACTATTATGTCCAAAATTGAATTTTTTGTTAAAAGTTGACCCATTGGGTCAACAAGGTGGTCATTTTGTCAGAAGTTGACCATTTTGACCAAAGTTGACTCTTTGGTCAAATTTTGACCTACTGGGTTAATGAATTGGTCAATGGGTCAAAAAATTGACCATTTTGACCAAAGTTGACTTTTTGGTCAAAAGTTAACCTATCAAGTTAACGGTTACTGTCAGTCGAAATCGACCATATCAATCAAAGTCGACCTATCGAGTCAATAGCGGTTTTTACAACAAAATCGATTATTTTCGACCAAAAGTCGACTTTTCGTCAAAAGTCAATCTATCATCAATGGGTCGTCATTGGGTCAAGGATTAACCATTTTGACCAAAGTTGTTTTTTAGTCAAAAGTTGACCAATTTGGTTAATGGGTTGGTCATTGGGTCAAATATTGACAATGTTGACCAAAGTTAACCTTTTGGTCAGAGATTGACTTATTTTGTCAATAATTGGTCATTAGTTCAAAAATTAACTATTTTGACCAAAATTGACTTTTTAGTCAAAAGTTGACATATCACCTCAAAAGGTTGGTCATTGGGTCAAAAATTGATCTTTTTGAACAAAGTTGACCTATTGTGTCAATGGGGTGGTCATTAGGTTAAAGGGTGACCTATTGGGTCAATGGGTTGGTCATGGGGTCAAGGATTGACCATTTTGACCAAAGTTGAATTTTTGGTCAAAATCGACTTATTGGGTCAATAATTGGTCATTACGTTAAAAATTGAATATTTTGGTCAAAAGTTGACCTACTGGGTCTATAGGTTGGTCATTAGGTCAAGGATTAACCATTTTGACCAAATTTTACATCTTGGTCAAGAGTTAGCTTTTAGTAATGGCTTATCATGGGTCAAAATGCACTATTTTAACCAAACTTGACTTTTTAGTCAAAGGTCGACTTATCGAGTTAATTGGGTGGTCATTAGGTTAAAAGTCAATAATTTTGACTAAAATTAACTTTTGGTTAAAAGTCGACTTTTCGGGGTCAATGGGTTAGTCATCGGTAAAGGATCGAGCATGTCGAATTCAAAGTCAATTTTCGGTCAAAAGTCGATCTTATCGAGTCAATGGATCGGTCATTGAGTAAAAGATTGACAATATCGACCTAAATTGACTTTTTGGCCAGAGATGGATTTATTGGGTCATTAATTGGTCATTCGGTCAAAAATTGATTATTTTGACCCAAAATTTAATTTTTGTTCAAAAATTTGACCCATTGGGTCAATTGGGTGGTCATTATGTCAGAAATTGACCATTTTCACCAAAGTTGACTTCTGTCAAATGTTGTTCTATTGGGTCAATGGGTTAGTCATTACGTCAGAAATTGACAATTTTGACCAAACATGACTTTTTTGTCAAAAGTCAATTTATCGGGTCAATGGAGGTGGTCATTCGAGTAAAAATCGATTATTTCGACCAAAATTGACTTTTTGATCAAAAGTTAACCAATTTGGTCAATAGGTTGTTTATTGGGTCAAGGATTGACCATTTTGACCAAAGTCGACTTTTGGTCAAAAAGTCGATCTATCGGTCATCGTAGCTGGTTATTGGGTCAAGGATTGACCATTTTGACCAACGTTGACTTTTTGGTCATTTGGTTAAAAATTAACCATTTTCACCAAAGTTGACTTTTTGGTAAAAAGCTCATCTATTTGGTCAATGGAATGGTCATTAGGTTAAAAATTGACTATTTTGACGAAAATTGACTTTTTGGTCAAAGTTGACCTATTTAGTCAATGGGTTTGTCATTGTGTCGAGGATTGACCATTTTGGTCAAAGTTGTCTTTTTGGTCAAAAGTCGAATCTATTGGTCAATGGTCGGCTATCGGTCAGAAATCGACCATTTTAACAAAAGTCGACTTTTTGGTCCAAAGTTGAACTATCAGGTCAACGAGGTGGTCGCTAGTTACAAATCGACTATTTCGACCAAAATTTACTTTGTTGTCAAAAGTCGACCAATTGGCTCAAATGGGTTGTTATCGGTCAAGGATCGACCATTTCGACCAAAATCGACATTTTGGTCAAAGTCGACCTTAGTCAATGGATGGTCATTAGGTCAAAAATCGACTATTTCGACTCAAATCTTACTATTTCGACCAAAAGTCGACTTTTTGGTCGAGATCGACTTATCAGGTCAATAATTGGTCATTATGTCAAAAATTGACTATTTTGGTCAAAAGTTCATCTATCGGGTCAATGAGTTGGTCATCGGGTCAAGGATCGACCATTTTGACCAAAGTCGACTTTTCGTTAAAACGTCGACCTATCGGTTAATGGCTGTCATTGGGTCGAAATCGACCATTTTAACCAAAATCGACTTTTTGGTCAAAAGTTGACCAATTGGGTTCATGGGTGGTCATTAGGTCAAAAATCGATAATTTCGACCAAAATTAACTTTTCGTCAAAAGTCAACTCTATCGGTTAAGTCGGGTCATTATTGGATCAATGATTGACAATTTTGACCAAAGTCAATTTTTTGGTCAAAAGTTGACCTATTCGGTCAATGGGACTACATTGAGTAAAAGATTGACAATTTCGACCAAAGTTACCTTTTTGGTCAGAGATTGACTTATTGAGTCAACAATTTTTCATTCGGTCAAAAATTGATTGTTTTGACCAAAATTTAATTTTTGGTCAAAAGTTGACCAATTTGGTCAATTGGGTGGTCATTATGTCGAAATCGACCATTTCGACTAAAGTCGACATTTTGTCAAAAGTCGACTTATCGGGTCAATGGTTCGGTCAAAAGTCGACTTTTGTCCTTATCGGTCAATGGTTCGCCATCAGTCAAAATTGACAATTTTGACCAACTTGACTTTTTTGTCAAAAGTTGACCTATTTGGTCAATGGGGTGTTCATTTGGTAAAAAATTGACTATTTTGACAAAAATTAACTTTTTGGTCAAAAGTTGATCTATTGAGTCAATAAGTTGTTCATTGGGTCAAGGATTGACCATTTTGACCATAGTTAACTATTTGGTCATTGGTTAGAAATTAACCATTTTGATCAAAGTTGACTTTTTGGTCAAAAGTTCATCGATTTGTTCAATGGGATGGTCATTAGGTCAAATATTGACTATTTTGACCAAAATTGATATTTTGGTCAAATGTTGACCTATTTTGTCAATGGGTCATGCTAGGTTAATGATCGATTATTTTGACAAAAGTCGATTTTTCGTCAAAAGTCGACATGTTCGGTTAATGGGTCAAGTTATCGGGTCGAAATCGACCATTTTAACTAAAGTTGTTTTTTTAGTCGAAAGTCAACTTATCGATCAATAGTGGTTAGTTCGATAAAATTAACTATTTTGACAAAAATTACTTTTGTCAAAAGTCGACTCAATCGGGTCAATGGTATGTCATCGTGTCAAGGATCGACCATTTTGAATAAAATTAACATTTTGGTCAAAAGTCGATCATCATTGGGTCAATCGGGCAGTCATTAGTCAAGAATTGATTATTTTGATCAAAATCGAATTTTGCGTCAAAAGTCAATTTATCAGGTCAATCGGCTGTCATTATCGGGTCAATGTTTCTACTATGTTCAACTAATGTTGAATTTTTGGTCAAAAGATGACCTATAGGGTCATTGGGTCAAGGATTGACCATTTTGACCAAAGTTGACTTTATGGTTAGAGATTGACTTATTGAGTCAATAATTGGTCATTTTGTCAACAATTGACTATTTTGACCAAATGACTATTTTGACCAAAATTGAATTTTTGGTCAAAAGTTGACCTATTGGGTCAATGGATTGGTCATTAGGTTAGAAATTGACCATTTTGACCAAAGTTGACTTTTTGGTCAAAAGTTGACCTATTGGGTCAATTGTATTATCATCATGTTAAAAATTGACAATTTTGACCAAAATAGACTTTTTGGTCAAAAGTTTACTTATTGGGTCAATGAGTTGGTTATTATTTCAAAAATTGACTATTTTGACCAAATTGACTATTTTGACCAAAATTGACTTTTTGGTTAAAAGTTGATCTATTGGGTAATTGGGTCAAAGACTGAACATGTTGACTATATTTGACTTTTTGGTCAAAAGCTGACCTTCTGGGTCAATGGATTGGTCATTGGGTCAAGGATTGACCAATTTGACCAAAGTTGACTTTTCTACCAGAGATTGACTTACTGGGTTAATAATTGGTCATTGGTAAAAAATTGACTATTTTGACTAAAATTGAATCTTTTATCAAAAGTTGACTCATCGGGTCAATGGGGTGGTCATTGGGTCAGAAATTGACCATTTTGACCAAAGTTGACTTTTTGGTCAAAAGTTGACATATTGGGTCAATGGGTTGGTCATTAGGTCAAAAATTCACTATATTGACCAAATTGACTTTGTGGTCAAATGTTGACCTACTGTGTCAATGGGTTAGTCATTGTGTCAAGGATTTTCTATTTTGACTAAAGTTTACTTTTTGGTCAAAAGTTGACCTATTGGGTTAATGGGTTGGTCATGGGGTCAAGAATTGGCCATTTTGACCAAAGTTGACTTTTTGGTCAGAGATCGAGTTATTGGGTCAATAATTGGTCATTATGGTAAAAATTGAATATTTTGGTCAAAAGTTGTCCTATTGAGTCTATAGGTTGGTCATTAGGTCAAAGATTGATCATTTTGACCAAAGTTGACTTCTTGGTCAAAAGTTGACCTATTGGGTTAATGGGTTGGTCATTGAGTCAGAAATTGACCATTTAAACCAAACATGACTGTTTGGTCAATAGTTGACATATTGGGTTAATGGGGTGGTCATTAGGTTAAAACTTTATAATTTTGACCAAAATTAACTTTTTGGCCAAAAGTTGACATATTGGGTCAATGGGTTGGTTATCGGGTCAAGGATTGACCAAGTTGACCAAAGTTGATTTTTTTGGTCAAAAGTTGACCTATTGGGTCAATGGGTTGGTCTTTGAGTAAATAATAAACAATTTCGACCAAAGTTGAGTTTTTGGTCAGAGATTGACTTATTGGGTCAATAATTGGTCATTCGGTCAAATATTGATTATTTTGACCAAAATTTAATTTTTGGTCAAAAGTTGACCATCGGGTCAATTGGGTGGCAATTATGTCAGAAATTGACTATTTTGACCAAAGTTGACTTCTGTCAAAAGTTGTTCTATTGGGTCAATGGGTTGGTCATTAGGTCAGAAATTGACAATTTTGATCAAACTTGACTTTTTCTATCAAAAGTTGACCTATTGGGTCAATGGGGTGGTCATTGGGTAAAAAATTAACTACTTTGACCAAAATTGACGTTTTTTTTCAAAAGTTAACCTATTTGGTCAATAGGTTATTCATTGGGTTAAGGATTGAACATTTTGACCAAAGTTAACTTTTTGGTAAAAAGCTGACCTATTGGGTCATTGAGTTGGTTATTGGGTTAAGGATTGACCATTTTGACCAACGTTGAATTTTTAGTCATTGGGTTAGAAATTAATCATTTTAACCAAAGTTGACTTTTTAGTCAAAAGCTCATCTATTTGGTCAATGGGATGGTCATTAGGTCAAAAATTGACTAATTTAACCAAAATTAACTTTTTTGTCAAAAGTTGACTTATTTAGTCAATGGGTTGGTCATTAGGTTAAGGATTGACCATTTTGACCAACGTTGTCTTTTTGATCAAAAGTCGACTCTATTGGGTCAATGGGTCAGTTATCGAGTCAGAAATTGACCATTTTAACAAAAGTTGACTTTTTGGTCCAAAGTTAAACTATTGGGTCAATGGGGTGGTTGCTAGGTTAAATATTGATTATTTTGACCAAAATTTTCTTTTTTGTCAAAAGTTGACCAATAGGGTCAATGTGTATGACATTGTGTCAAGGATTGACCATTTTGGTCAAAAGTTGACCCACTGGGTTAATGGGTGGTCATTAGGTTAAAAATTTACTATTTTTACCTAAATTGACTTTTTGGTCAAAAGTTGACCTACTCGGTCAATGAGTTGGTCATTGGGTCAAGGTTTGACCATTTTGACCAAAGTTGACTTTTTAGTCAAAAGTTGATATATCGGTTAATCGGTTACTATCGGGTCAAAGATCGACCATTTCGACCAAAGATGATCTTTTTGGTCGAGATTTACTTATTCAGTCAAAAATCGATCAATCAGTCAAAAATCGACCTATTTTGACTAAAATTGAATTTTTGATCAAAAGTTGACCCATTGGGTCAATGAGCTGGTAATTGGGTCAAGAATTAACAATTTTGACCAAAGATGACTTTTTGGTTAAAAGTTGACCTATTTGGTCAATGAGTTAGAAATTAGGTCAAGAATTGACCATTTTGACCAAAGATTACTTTTTGGTCAAAAGTTGACCTATTGGGTCAATGGATCGTCATCGGGTCAAAAATCGACCATTTCGACCAAAGTCGACTTTTTTGGTTAAAAGTCGACCTATGGGGTCAATGGGCAGTCATCGGGTCAAAAATCGACTATTTCGATAAAAATTCACCTTTTAGTCAAATATATCACCTATCGGGTCAATCACGGTCATTATCGGTCAAGGATTGACCATTTTGATCAAAGTTGCCTTTTTGGCCGAAGATTGCTTATTGGGTCAGTAATTGGTCATTAATTTAAAAAATTGATTATTTTGACCAAAATTAACTTTTTGGTCAAAAGTTCACCTATTAGGCCAATGGGTTAATCATTTGGTCAAGGATTGATCGTTTTGACCAAAGTTAAATTTTTGGTCAAAAGTTGACCTATTGGGTCAATTGGTTGGTCATTGGGTCAAGGATTGAACATTTTTACCAAAGTTGACTTTTTTGTTAGAGATTGACTTACTCAGGTCAAAATGGTCATGAGGTCCAAAATCGACTATTTTGACCAAAATTAACTTTTCGTCAAATGTCGAGTTAATCGGTCAATGGATCGGTCATTGGTCAAGGATCGATCATTTTGACCAAAGTCGACTTTTAGTCAAAAGTCGACCTATCGGGTCAATGGATCGGCTCATCGGTCGAAATCGACCATTTCGACAAAATCGACTTGTTGGTCAAAAGTTGACATATTAGGTTAATGTGTTGGTCATTAGGTCGGAAATTAACCATTTTCACCAAAATTGATTTTTTGGTCAAAAGTTGACCTATTGGGTCAAAGGTTGGTCATTAGGTAAAAAATTGACTATTTTGACAAAAATTTACTTTTCGGTCAAAAGTTAACCTAGTGGGTCAATGGGTTGGTCATTGGGTCAAGGATTAACTATTTTGACCAAAGCTGACTTTTTGGTCAAAAGTTGACCTATTGGATCAATGAATTGGTTATTGGGTCAAAGATTGACCATTTTGACCAAAGTTGACTTTTTGGTCATCGGTGTAAATTAACCATTTTGACCGATTGATTTTGGTCAAAAGTTCATCTATTTGATCAATGATGGTCATTAGGTCAAAAATCGACTATTTTGACTCAAAATTAACTTTTGGTCAAAAGTCGATCTATTTACCAATGTGTTCATTATCGAGTCAATGATCGACGATTTCAAAAGTTATCTTTTTGGTCAAAAGTCGACTCTATCGGGTCAATGGTCAGTTATCGGTCAGAATCGACCATTTTAACTAAAGTCGATTTTTGGTCGAAAGTCGACCTATCTGGTCAATCGGTAGGTTGCAGTTAAAAATTGACAATTTTGATCAAAACTAACTTTTTTATCAAAAGTTAACTAATTGGGTCAGTGGGTGTCATTGTGTCAAGGATTGACCATTTTGACCAGAATTGACATTTTGGTCAAGAGTTGACCCATTGTGTCAATGCGGCCATTGATCAGATCAAAATCGATCATTTTGACCAAAATCGACTTTTCGTCAAAAGTCGATCTATCGGGTCAATGGGATGGTCATTAGGTCAAGATTCGACCATTTTCACCAAAGTTCACTTTTTTGGATCAAAAGTCGATCTATCGGCTCAATGGCTCAGTCATCGGGTCAAGGATCGACCATTTCGACCAAAGTCGACTTTTGGTCAGAGATCGCCTTATTGTGGTCAATAATCGATCATTAGGTCGATAATCGACTATTTCGACCAAAATTAAATTTTTGGTCAAAAGTTACCCATTGGGTCAACGGGGTCTACATAGGGTCAGAAATTGACCATTTGACTAAATTTGACTTTTTTATCGAAAGTTAACTTATTGGGTCATTGGGTTGGTCATTAGGTCAAGGATTCACCATTTTGTCTAAAGTTGACTTTTTTTTAGAGATTGACTTATTGGGTTGGTCATTAGGTCAAAGATTGACTATTCTGACAAAAACTGACTTTTTGTTCAAAATTTGACATATTGGGTTAATGAGTTAGTCCTTGGGTCAAGAAATGACCTTTTGCCTAAAGTTGACATTTTGGTCGAAGGTTGACCTATTGGGTCAATTGGGTTGTCATTATGTTAAAAAATGACAATTTTGACAAAAATGGACATTTTGGATAAATGTTGACATATTAGGTCAATGAGTTGGTCATTATGTCAAGAATTAACTATTTTAACCAAAATTTACTTTTTGGTCAAAAGTTGACCTATTGGGTCATTGGGTCAAAAATTGATCATTTCGACCATAACTAACTTTTTGGTCAAAAGTTGACCTATTGGGTCAATGGGTGGTGATTAGGTCAAAAATTGACTATTTTGACCAAAATCGCTTTTCGTCATAAGTCGATCTATCGGGTCAACTGGTTAGTCATCGGGTCAAAGATCGACCATTTCGACCAAAGTCGACTTTTGGTCGAGATCGACATATCGGGTCAATAATCGAGAATTAATTCAAAAATTCGACTCATTTGACTTTTGGTCAAAAGTCAATCTATTAGTCATAAGTTGACATTATTCGTCAAGGATTGATCATTTTGACCAAAGTTGACTTGTTGGTCAAAAATTGACCTATTGGGTCCATGGGTTAGTCGTTGGGTCACAAATTGACCATTTTGACCAAAGTTAACTTTTTGGTCAGAGATTGGTTTACTAGGTCAATAAATGGTCATTTGGTTAAAAATTAACTATTTTGACCAAAATTGACTTTTTGGTCAAAAGTTAACCGATCAGTCATCTGGTCGGGTCATCGGTCAAGGATCGACCATTTTGACTCAAACTTAACTTTTCGCGAACGTATCGACTTATTGGTTCAATAGTCGGTCATTTGGTCAAAAATCGACTATTTTGACCAAAATCGATTTTTCGGAGAAAAGTGACTCTATCAGGTCAATGGGTTTGTCATTGGGTCAAGGATCGACTATCTCGACCAAAAGTCGACTTTTGGTCAAAAGTCGACCTATCGAGTCAATGGGCTCGATCATCGGGTCAAAATCGACCATTTTGACAAAATCGACTTTTTGGTCAAAAGTTGACATTTTACGTCAATGGGTTGGTCATTGGGTCAAAAATTGACCATTTTGACCAAAATTGACTTTTTGGTCAAAAGTTGACCTATTGGGTCAATGGGTGGTCATTAGGTCAAAAATTAACTTTTTGGTCAAAAGTTGACCTATTGGTTCAATGGGTTGGTCGTTAGGTCAAGTATTAACCAGTTTTACCAAAGTTGACTTTTTGGTCAAAAGTCAATTTGATCAGTAAATGAGTCAGTTATCAGTCAAGGATTGACTATTTTGAAAAAGTTGTCTTTTGGTCAAAAGTTGACCTATTGGGTCAGTGGGTTGGTTATATGCTTGAAAATTTACTATTTTAACTGAAGTTTACTTTTTGGTTAAAAGTTGACCTATAGGGTCAACGGGTATGTCATTGTTTCAAGGATTGACCATTTTGACCAAAATTGACATTTTGGTCAAAAGTTGACCCATTGGGTCAATGGGGTGGTCATTAGGTGAAAAATTGTCTATTTTGACCAAAATTGTCTTTCTGTTCAAAGGTTGACCTATTGGATCAATGGGTTGGTCATTTGGTCAAGTAGTGACCATTCTGACCAAAGTTGACTTTTCGGTAAAAAGTTAGCATATTGAGTCAATGGGTTGGTCATTGGGTCAAGGATTGACCATTTTGAACAAAGTTGACTTTTTGGTAAGAGATTGACTTATTGAGTCAATAATTGGTCGTTAGTTCAAAAATTGACTATTTTGACCAAAATTGACTTTTTGGTTAAATGATGACCTATTGAGTCAATGGTTTGGTCATTGGGTCAAAAATTGACTATTTTATCCAAAATTGACTTTTTGGTCAAAAGTTGACCTATTGGGTCAATTGGGATGTCATTATGTTAAAAATTGACAATTTTGACCAAAATTGACTTTTTGGTCAAAAGTTTACCTATTTGGTCAATGAGTTCGTCATTATGCCAAATATTAACTATTTTGACCAAAATTAACTTTTTAGTCAGAAGTTGACCTATTGGGTGATTGTGTCAAAGATTGACCATTTTGATCATAGTTAACTTTTTAGTCAAAAGTTGACTTATTGAGGCATTGGCTTGGTCATTGGGTCAAGGATTGACCATTTTGACCAAAGTTGACTTTTTTGTCAGAGATTGACTTACTGGGTCAATAATTGGTCATTAGGTTAAAACATGACTATTCTAATCAAAATTAAATTTTTTGTCAAAAGTTGACCCATTGGGTCAAAGGGTTGGTCATTGAGTCAGAAATTGACCATTTTGACCAGAATTGACTTTTAGGTCAAAAGTTGACATATTGGGTCAATGGGGTGGTCATTAGGTTAAAAATTGACTATATTGACCAAAATTGAGTATTTTGCCAAAAAATGACTTATTGTGTCATTGGGTTTAGTCATTTTGTCAAGCGTTGACTATTTTGACTAAAGTCCACTTTTTAGTCAACCGTTGACCTATTGGGTCAATGGGTTGGTCATTAAGTCAAGGATTGGCCATTTTTACCAAAGTTAACTTTTTGGTCAGATATTGACTTATTGGGTCAATAATTAGTCATTATGACCAAATTAACTTTTTCGTCAAAAGTTGACCTGTTTGGTCTATGGGTTGGTCGTTGGGTCAAAGATTGACCAAAGTTGACTTTTTGGTCAAAAGTTGACTTATTGGCTCAATGGGTTGGTCATTGGGTAATTGATTGACAATTTCGACCAAGGTTAACTTTTTGGTCAGAGATTGACGTGTTGGGTCAATAATTGGTCATTCAGTTAACAATTGATTATTTTCACCAAAATTTAGTTTTTGGTCAAAAGTTCAACCTTTAGTCAATTGGGTGATCTTATGTCAGAAATTTTACGTTTTTATCAAAGGTAACTTTTTTTCAAAAGTTGACCTATTGCGTCAATTGTTTGGTCATAGGGTCATAAATTGACAATTTTGACTAAACTTGATTTTTTTATCAACAGTTGACCTATTGGGTCAATGGGGTGGTCATTAGATAAAAAATTGGCTTTTTTGACCAAAATTGACTTTTTGGTCAAAAGTTAACTTATTGGGTTAAAGGGTTGTTCATTGGGTCAAGGTTTGACCATTTTGACCAGAGTTGACTTTTTGGTCAAAATTTGACCTATATGGTCAATGAGTTGGCAATTGGGTCAAGAATTGACCATTTTGACCAAAGATAACTTTTTGGTCAAAAGTTGACATCCTGGGTCAATGGATTACTCATCAGGTCAAAATCGACCTTTCGACAAAGTTAATTTTTCGATCAAAAGTCGACCTATCGAGTCAATGGGTCAGGTCATCGAGTAAAAAATTAACCATTTTCGCCAAAGTCGATCTTTTGGTCAAAAGTTGACCTATTGGGTCAATGGGTGGTCATCAGGTCAAAAATTGACTATTTTGACCAAAATTAACTTTTTGGTCAAAAGTTAATCTATCAGGTCAACGTGTTTGTCATTGGGTCAAGGATTGACCATTTTGACCAAAGTTGACTTTTTGGTTAGAACTTGACTTATTAGGTCAATAATTGGTCAATAATTCAAAAATTGACTATTTTGACCAAAATTGCCTTCTTGGTCAAAAGTTGACCTATTTAGTCAATGGGTTGGTCATTGGGTCGATGATTGACGATTTTAACAAAAGTCTTTATTTTGGTCAAAAGTTGCCTTATTTGTTTAATAGGTGGGTTATTGGGCCAGAAATTGACCATTTTAACTAAAGTTGACTTTTTGGTCGAAAGTTTACCTATTGGTTCAATGGGGTGGTTGTTAGGTTAAAAATTAACTATTTTGACCAAAATTTACTTTTTTGTTAACAGTTAACAAATTGGCTCAGTGGGTATATTATTGTGTCTAGGATTGACTATTTTGACAAAAATTGACATTTTGGTCAAAAGTTGACACATTTGCTCAATGGGTGGTCATTATGTCAAAAATTGACTATTTTGACCTAAATTGACTTTTTAGTCAAAAGTTGACCTATAGGGTCAATGGGTTCGTCATTTGGTCAAGGTTTGACCATTTTGACCAAAGGTGACTTTTTGTCAAATGTTGACCTATTGGGTCAATGTGTTAGTCATTGGGTCAAGGATTAACCATTTTGACCAAAGTTGAGTTTTTGGTCAGAGATTGACTTATTGGGTCAATAATTGGTCATTATGTCAAAAATTGACTATTTTAGTTAAAAGTTGATATATTGGGTCTATGGGTTGGTCATTGGGTCAAGGGTTGACCATTTTGACCAAAGTTAACTTTTAGGTCAAAAGTTAACCTATTGGGTTAATGGGTTGGTCATTAGGTCAGAAATTGACCTTTTTAACCAAACTTGACTTTTTAGTCAAAAGTTGACCAATTGGGTTAATGGGGTGGTCATTAGGTCAAAAATTGACAATTTTGACCAAAATTAACTTTTTGGTCAAAAGTTAACCTATTAGGTCAATGAGTTGGTCATTGGATCAAGGATTGACCATTTTGACCAAAGTTGATTTTTTAGTCAAAAGATAACCTATTGGGTCAATGGGTTGCTCATTGAGTAAAAGATTGACAATTTCGACAAAAGTTGACTTTTTGGTCAGAGATTGACTTATTGGGTCAATAATAGGTCATTCAGTCAAAAAATGATTATTTCGACCAAAATTTAATTTTTGATCCAAAGTTGACCAATTGGGTCAATTGGGTGGTCATTATGTCAGAAATTGACCAGTTTGACTAAAGTTGACTTTTTGTCAAAAGTTGTCCTATTGTATGGTTTGGTCTCATTCATCGGTCAAAAATTGGTAATTTTGACGAAACTTGGCTTTTTTTATAAAAAGTTGACTTATTGGGTAAATGGAGTGTTCATTAGGTAAAAAATTGATTATTTTCACCAAAATTGACTTTTTAGTCAAAAGTTGACCTATTGGGTCAATAGGTTGTTCATTAGGTTAAGGATTGACCATTTTGATCAAAGTTGACTTTTTGGTCAAAAGTTGACCTATTGGCTCAATGAGTTTGTTATTTGGTCAAAGATTGACCATTTTGACTAGAGTTAACTTCTTGGTCATTGGTCATAAATTAACTATTTTGACCAAAGTTGACTTTTTGGTCAAAAGTTCATCTATTTGGATGGTCATTAGGTCAAAAATTGACTATTTTGACCAAAATTGACTTTTTTGTCAAAAAGTCGACATATCAGATCAATGTGTGTCATCAGAGTCAATGTTCGACGATTTCGACCAAAGTCGATTTTTGGTAAAAAGTCGACCTATCGGGTCTTCGGTTGGTCATCGGGTCAAGGATCGACCATTTTGACCAAAGTTAACTTTTCTGGTCGAGATCGACTTATCGGTCGTTAAGATTGGTCATTAAGTAAAAAATTGACTATTTTGACTAAAATTGAATTTTTGGTCAAAAGGTGACCTAGTGGGTCAATGGGCTGGTCATTAGGTCAAAAATTGACCATTTAGACCAAAGTTAAATTTTTGGTCAAAAATTAACCTATTGGGTCAATTGTATTGTGATTATGTTAAAAATTGATAATTTTGACCAAAATTCACTTTTTCGTCAAAAGTTGACCTATTGGGTCAATGAATTGGTTATTATTTCAAAAATTGACTATTTTGACCAAATTTGACATTTTGGTTAAATGTTGACCTATAGGGGCATTGGGTCAAAGATTGAACATTTTTACCATATTTGACTTTATGGTCAAAAGCTGACCTACTGGGTTAATGGGTTGGTCATTGGGTCAAGGATCGACTCATTTCGACCAAAGTCGACTTTTTAGTCAGAGATCGACTTACTAGGTCAATAATTTGTCATCGGCAAAAATTTACTATTTCGACTCAAAATCGAATTTTTTGTCAAAAGTCGACTCATCGGGTCAATGAGGCTAGTCATCGGGTCGAAATTAACCATTTTGAACAAAGTTGACTTTTTGCTTAAAAGTCGACATATCAACAATGTAGGCATTATTAGTGTTAAAAGATCGACTATTTCGACCAAAATTGACTTTTTGGTCAAATGTCGACTTATCGTGGTCAATGGTTTTCATTATTGTGTCAAAATCGACTATTTTGACTAAAGTTCACTTTTAGGTCAAAGGTCGATTTATCGGTCAATTGGTCAGTCATTGGTTAGAGGATCGACCATTTTGATCTAAAGTCGATTTTTGGTCAATAGATCGACTTATCAGTCAATAATCGATCATTACGACTAAAATCGAATATTTTGGTCAAAAGTTGACCTATTGGGTCTATAGGTTGGTCATTAGGTCAATGATTGAACATTTTGACCAAAGTTAACTTCTTGGCCAAAAGTTGACCTATTAGGTTAATGGGTTGGTCATTGGGTCAGAAATTGACCATTTTAACCAAACTTGACTTTTTGGTCAAAAGTTGACCTTTTAGTGTTAATGGGGTGGTCATTATGTCAATAATTGATAATTTTAACCAAAATTAACTTTTTGGTCAAAAGTTGACCTATTGGGTCAATGGGTTGGTCATCAGGTCAAAGATTGACCATGTTGACTAAAGTTGACTTTTTGGTCAAAAGTTGACCTATTGGGTCAATGGGTTGGTCATTGAGTAAAAGATTGACAATTTCGACAAAAGTTGACTTTTTGGTCAGAGTTTGACTTATTGGGTCAATAATTTGTCATTCGGTCAAAAATTGATCATTTTGACCAAAATTTAATTTTTATTCAAAAGTTGACCCAGGTCAATAGGGCGGTCATTATGTTAGAAATTGTCTATTTTGACCAAAGTTGATTTCTGTCAAAAGTTGTTATATTGGGTCAATGGGTTGGTCATTAGGTCAGAAATTGACAATTTTTACCAAACATGACTTTTTTGTCTAAAGTTGACCTTTCGGGTAAATGGGGTGGTCATTAGGTAAAAAATTGACTATTTTGACCAAAATTGACTTTTTGGTCAAAAGTTAACCTATTTGGTCAATAAGTTGTTCATTAGGTCAAGGATTGACCATTTTTACCAAAGTCGACTTTTTGTTAAAAAGTTGTTTTGACCAAAGTTGGCTTTTTGGTAAAAAGTCGACTATATCGCGTCATCGATCGGTTATTAGATGTCGATGATCAACTCATTTTGATCAACGTTGACTTTTTGGTCATTAGGTTAGAAATTAACCATTTTGACTAAAGTTGACTTTTTGGTCAAAAACTCATCTACTTGGTCAATGTGATGGTCATTAGGTCAAAAATTGTCTATTTTGACCAAAATTGACTTTATGGTCAAAAGTTGACATATTTAGTCAATGGGTTAGTCATTGGGTTAAGGATTGACCATTTTGACAAAATTTGTCTTTTTGGTCAAAAGTTGACCTATTGGGTCAATGGGATGGCTGTTGGGTCAAAAATTGACCATCTTAGCAAAAGTTGACTTTTTGGTCCAAAGTTGAACTATTGAGTCAATGGGGTGGTTGTTAGGTTAAAAATAAACTACTTTGACCAAAATTGACATTATGTAAAGGATTGGCCATTTTGACCAAAATTGACATTTTGGTCAAAAGTTGACCCATTGGGTTAATGGGTGGTCATTAGGTCAAAATTTTACTATTTTGACCTAAATTGATTTTTTGGTCAAAAGTTAGCCTACTTGATTAATGGGTTGGCCATTGGGTCAAGGTTTGACCATTTTGACCAAAGTTGACTTTTTAGTCAAAAGTGGATTTCTTGGTTTAATAGGTTGGTCATTGGGCCAAGGATTGACCATTTTGACCAAAGTTGACTTTTTGGTAAGAGATTTACTTATTGGGTCAATAATTTGAGATTATGTCAAAAATTGACTATTTTGACTAAAATTAAATTTTTGATCAAAAGTTGACCCATTGGGTCAATGATCTGGTATTTGGGTCAAGAATTAACCATTTTGACCGATGATTACTTTTTGGTTAAAAGTTGACCTATTTGGTCAATGGGTTGGTAATTGCGTTGAAAATTGACCATTTTGACCAAAGATGACTTTTTGGTCAAAAGTTGACCTATTGGGCCAATGTTATTGGGTCAAAAATTGACCTTTTTGACCAAAGTTGACTTTTTGGTTAAAAGTTGACCTATGGGGTCAATGGGTGGTCATTGGTCAAAAATTGATTATTTTTACAAAAATTCATTTTTTGGTCAAAAGTTGACCTATTGGGTCAATGGGCTTGTCGTTGGGTCAAGGATTGGCTATTTTGATCAAAGTTGACTTTTTTGTCAGAGATTGACTTATTGGGTCAGTAATTGGACATAAATTTAAAAAATTGACTATTTTGACAAAAATTAACTTTTGGTCAAAAGTCGACCTTTTAAGCCAATGGGTTAATCATTGCGTTAAGTATCGATCGTTTCAATTCAAAGTTAACTTTTTGTCAAAAGTCGACTTCTTGTCAACGGTAGGTCATTATCGGTCAAGGATTGACCATTTTTTTTAGATTGACTTTTTGTTCAAAATTTGACCTAATGGGTCAATGAGTTGGACTTTGGGTCAAGAAATCACCATTTTGCCCAAAGTTGACATTTTGGTCAAAAGTTGACCTATTGGGTCATTTGGGTTATCATTATGTTAAAAATTGACAATTTTGACAAAAATTGACTTTTTGGTGAAATGTTGACCTATTGGGTCAATGAGTTGGTCATTATGTCAAAAATTGAATATTTAAAAAAAATTAACTTTTTGGTCTAAAGTTGACCTATTGGGTCATTGGGCCAAAAATCGACCATTTTCACCATATTCGACTTTTTGGTCGAAAGTCGACCTATCGGGTTAATGGGCTGGTCATTAGGTCAAGAATCGATTATTTTGACCAAAATCGACTTTTTGGTCAAAAGTCGACTTATCGGGTCAAAAGGTTTGTCATCGGGTCAAGGATCGATCATTTCGACCAAATTCGACTTTTTGTCGAAGATCGACTTATGCGGTCAATAATCGGTCATTAGATTGAAAAATCGACAATTTTGGAAAAATCGACTTTTTGGTCAAAAGTTAACCAATTAGGCCAATGTCGGTCAAGGATCGACATTTGACTTGTCAGTCAATGGGTCATCGGGTCACATCGATCATTTCGACCAAAGTTAACTTTTCGGTCGAGATCGACTTATCGGGTCAATAAATGGTCATTATAGTCAAAATTGACAATTTTAACCAAAGTCGACTTTTGGTCAAATGTCAACCTTCTCGAGTCGTTGGGTCAGGTCATCGGGTCAAGGATCGACCATTCCGACCAAAGTCGACTTTTTGGTAACAGATCGACTTATCGGGTCAATAATCGGCTCATTAGTAAAAATTGACAATTCTTACCAAAATTCACTTTTTGGTCAAAAGTTGTCCTATTGGGTCAATGGGTTGGTCATTAGGTCAAGGATTAACCATCTTGACCAAAGTTGATTTTTTGGTCAACAGTAGACCTATTGGGTCAATGGGTTAGTCATTGGGTTAGAAATTGACCATTTTGATCAAATCGACTTTTGGTCAAAAGTCGACATATTGCTTCAATGGGCCGGTCATCGGGTTCAAATCGACCATTATGACCAAAATCGACTTTTTGGTTAAAAGTCGATCTATCAAGTTAATGGATGGTCATTAGTCAAAAATCGATTTTTCGTTAAAAGTCAACCTATCGGGTCAATGGGTCGGGTCATCTAGCTATGGATCGACCACTTCGATCAAAGTCGACTTTGTGGTCAAAAGTTGACCTATTGGGTTAATGACTTGGTTATTGGGTCAAGGATTGACTATTTTGACCAAAGTTGACTTTTTGGTCATTGGGTCAGAAATTAATCATCCAAAGTTAACTTTTTTGTCAAAAGCTCTTCTATTTGGTTAACGGGATGGTTATTAAGTCGAAAATTGACTATTTTGACCAAAATTGACTTTTTGGTCAAAAGTTGACCTATTTAGTCAAACGGTTGGTCATTGGTTCAATGATTAACGATTTTGAAAAAAGTTATCTTTTGGTCAAAATGTTACCTATTTTGTCAATGGGTCAAGTCATAGGTCGTAAATCGACCATTTTAACTAAAGTTTACTTTTTAGTTAAAAGTCGACTTATTGGGTCAATGGAGTCGTTAGTTAAAATCGAATATTTTGACCAAAATTTAGTCTATTTTGTCAAGAGTCAATCGTTTCAAGGTCATTTACCAAATCGACATTTTGGCGAAAGTCAATCTATCAATAATTCGGGACCTCATTAGACAAAAATCGACTATTTCACCAAAATCGCCTTTTGGTCAAAGGTCGACCTATCGGTCAATGTCGTCATTGGTAAAGTATTCACCAATCTGACCAAAGTCGATTTTCGGTAAAAAGTTAACTTATCGGGTCAAGGATCGACCATTTCGAACAAAGTCGACTTTTAGGTCCGAGATCGATTTATCGGGTCAATAATCGGGTCATTAGTTCAAAAATTAACTATTTTGACCAAAATTGACTTTTTGGTTAAATGTTCACTATTGGGTCAATGGGTTGGTCATTTGGTCAGAAATTGACCACTTTGACCAAAACTGACTTTTTGGTCAAAAGTTGACATATTGGGTCATTTGGGCTGTCATTATTTTAAAAATTGATTATTTTGACCAAAATTAACTTTTTGGTCAAAAGTTGACCTATTTAGTCAATGAGTTGGTCAACATGTCAAAAATAAACTATTTTTACCAAAATTAAGTTTTTAGTCAAAAGTTGACCTATTGGGTCATTGGGTCAATGATTGACCATTTTGACTAGAGTTGACTTTTTGGTTAAAAGTTGACCTATTGGGCCAATGGGTTGGTTATTGGGTCAAGGATTAACCATTTTAACCAAAGTTGACTTTTGGTCGTAGATCGACCTATCGGGTCAGCAATCGGTCATTAGGTCAAAAATCGACTATTTTGATCAAAATCGAATTTTTGGTCAAAAGTCGACTCATCGGGTTCAATGCGATGGTCATCGAGTCGAATTTACCATTTTGACCGGAGTCGACTTTTGGTCAAAAGTCGACATATCGAGTCAACGAGGTGGTCATTAGGTCAAAAATTGATTATATTTACCAAAATTGCTTTTCTGTCAAATGTTTACCTATTGTGTCAATGGGTTGGTCATGGTGTCAAGGATTGACTATTTTGACTAAAGTCCACTTTTTGGTCAAATGTTGATCTATTGGGTCAATGGGTTGGTCATTGGGTCAAGGATTTACCATTTTTACCAAAGTTGACTTTTTGGTCAGATATTGACTTATTGGGACAATAATTGGTCATTATGTCAAAAATTAACTTTTTCGTCAAAAGTTGACCTACTTGGTCAATGGGTTGGTCATTGGGTCAAAGATTGACCATTTTGACCATAGTTGACTTTTTGGTCAAAAGTTGACATATTGGTTCTATGGGTTGGTTATTGAGTAAAAGATTGACAATTTCGACCAAACTTAACTTTTTGGTCAGAGATTGACATGTTGGGTCAATAATTGGTCATTCGGTCAACAATTGATTATTTTGATAAAAATTTAGTTTTTCGTCAAAGGTTCAACCGTTGGGTCAATTGGGTGGTCTTATGTTAGAAATTGTTCATTTTGATCAAAGTTGACGTTTTGTCAAAAGTTAACCTATTGCGTCAATGGGTTGGTCATTTGGTCAAAAATTGATAATTTTAACCAAACTTGACTTTTTTGTCAAAAGTTGACCTATCGGGTCAATGGGGTGGTCATTAGATAAAAAATTGACTATTCTGACCAAAATTGACTTTTTGGTCAAAAGTTGACCTATTGGGTCAAAGTGTTGTTCATTGAGTCAAGGATTGGCCATTTTGACCAGAGTTGACTTTTTGGTAAAAATTTGACCTATATGGACAATGAGTTGGTAATTGGGTCAACAATTGCAAATTTTGACCAAAGATGACTTTTTGGTCAAACGTTGACCTCCTGGGTCAATGGGTTGGGTCATCGGGTCAAAATCGACCATTTCGACAAAGTTGACATTTTGGTCAAAAGTCGACCTATTGGGTCAATGGGTCGGTCATCGGGTCAAAATCGACCATTTCGACTAAAGTGACTTTTTAGTCAAATGTCGACCTATTAGTTTAATGGGCAGTCATTAGATCAAAATCGATTATTTTCACCAAAATCGACTTTTTCGTCAAAAGTTGACATATTAGGTCAATGTGTTTGTCATTCGGTCAAGGATTGACTATTTTGACCAAAGTTGACTTTTTGGTCAGAGATTAACTTATTGGGTTAATATATGTTCATTAATTTAAAAAATGACAATTTTGACCAAAATTGACTTTTTGGTCAAAAGTTGACCTATTGGGTCAAAGGGTTGTTCATTGGGTCAAGGATTGACCATTTTTATGAGAGTTGACTTTTTGGTCAAAATTTGACCTATATGGTTAATGAGTTGGTAATTGGGTCAAGAATCGACCATTTTGACTCAAAGACGACTTTTTGGTTAAAAGTCGACCTCTCGGTCAATGGGTCGGGTTATCTGGTCAAAAATCAATCATTTTCACAAAGTCGATCTTTTAGTCAAAAGTCGACTTATCGGTCAACTGGTCGTCATCGGTCAATGTATCGACCATTTTCGACCAAAGTCGACTTTTCGGTCAAAGGTCGATCTATCGCTTAATGGGCGGTCACTTGGTCAAAATCGACTATTTCGACCAAAATCGACTTTTTGGTCAAAAATCGACTATTTTCGACTCAAAACCGACTTTTCGTCCAAAGTGCATATTACAGTCTATGTGCTCATTATCTCGGTCAAGGATCGACTATTTCGACCAAAGTCGACTTTTTGGTAGAGATCGACATATCAAGTTAATATATGGTCATTAATTCAAAAATCGACAATTTCGACCAAAATTAACTTTTGGTCAAAAGTATACTTTTAGGCCAATGGGTCATTATCGAAGTAAAGGATTAATCAATTCGACCAAAGCCGAGTTTAGTTAAAAGTCACATATCGGGTCAATGGGTTACCATCGGTCAAGGCTCGACCATTTTGACCAAAGTCGACTTTTTAGTTGTGAGATTGGCTTACTGGGTCAATAATTGGTCATCAAGTCAAAATTTGACTATTTTGACCAAAATTGAATTTTTTATCAAAAGTAAACCTATTGTATCAATGGGTTGGTCTTGGGTCAAGTATTAACCATTTTGACCAAAGTTTACTTTTAGTCAAAAGTTGACCTTTTGAGTCAATGGGTTAGTTATTAGGTCAAGAATTGACTATTTTGACCAAAATTGACTTTCATGTCTGAGATTGACTTATTGGGTTAATAATTGGTCATTATGTCAAAAATTTATTATTTTGAAAATTAAATTTTTGGTCAAAAGTTGACCCATTGGGTCAATGGGGCGGTCATTGTGTCAGAAATTGTCCTTTTTGACCAAAGTTGTCTTTTTGACCAAAAGTTGACCTATTTAGGTCAATGAGGTGGTCATTAGTTTAAAAATTGATAATTTTGACCAAATTTGACTTTTTGGTCAAAAGTTGACCTCTTGTGTCAATGGGTTAGTCGATGGGTAAAGGATTGACCATTTTCGCCAAAGTTGAGTTTTTTTCCAAAAGTCATTCTTTAGTCAACGGTTGTCATTATCGGTCGAAGGATTGACCATTTTCACCAAAGTTCACATTTAGGTTAAAAGTTCATCCATTGGGTCTATAATTGATCATTAGGTCAAAAATTGACTATTTTGACCAAAATTGACTTTTTGGTCAAAAGTTGATCTATTGGATCAGTGGAATGTCATTTGGTCAAGGATTTTCCATTTTAACCAAAGTTGACTTTTTGGTCAAAAGTTGACCTATTTAGTCAATGGGTTGGTCGTTGGGTCAATGATTGACGATTTTGACAAAAGTTGTCTTTTTGGTCAAATGGGTTGGTTATTGGTTAAAATGGGTTGGTTATTGGGCTAAAAATTGACCATTTTAACAAAAGTTGACTTTTTGGTCAAAAGTTGACCTATTGAGTCAATGGGGTGGTTGTTAGGTTAAAAATTGTCTATTTTGACCAAAATTTACTTTTTTGTCAAAAGTCGACCAATTTAGTCAGTGGGTAAGTCATTGTGTCAAGGATTGACCATTTTGACCAAAATTGTCATTTTGGTCAAAAGTCAATCTATCAATCACATGTGGTCATTACAGTAAAAAATTAACTATTTTGACCAAAATCGGCTTTTCGGTCAAAGTCGACTTATTGGATCAATTGGTCGGTCATCGGGTCAAGGATCGACCATTTTGACTCAAAGTCGATTTTTTGGTCGTAGATCGACTTTATTCGTCAATAATTGATCATTAGGTCAAAATCGACTATTTTGACCAAAATTAAATTTTTGTCAAAAGTCAATCTATCGATCAACGGGGTCATCATAGGGTCAGAAATTGAACATTTGACCAAAGCTGACTTTTTGTCAAAAGTTGCTTTATTGTGTCAATGGGTTGGTCATTGGGTCAAGGTTTGACCATTTTGACCAAAGTTGACTTTTTTTAGAGATCGGCTTATTGGGTAAATAATTGGTCATTAGGTCAAAGATTGATTATTTTGACAAAAATTGACTTTTTGTTCAAAATTTGACAAATTGAGTCAATGAGTTGGTCATTGGGTCAAGAAATGACCATTTTGCCTAAAGTTGACATTTTGGTCAAAAGTTGACCTGTTGGGTCAATTGGGTTATCATTATGTTAAAAATTGACAATTTTGACAAAAATTGACTTTTTGGTTAAATGTTAACCTATTGGGTCAATGAGTTGGTCATTATGTCAAAAATTAACTATTTTAACAAATATTGACATTTTGGTCAAAGGTTGTCCTATTGGGTCATTGGGTCAAAAATTGACCATTTTGACCATAGTTGACTTTTTGGTCAAAAGTTGACCTATAGGGTTAATGGGTGGTCATTAAGTCAAAAATTGACTATTTTGACTAAAATTGACTTTTTAGTCAAAAGTCAATTTATCGGTCAAAGGGTTGTCATTATCGGTCAAGGATTACCATTTTGACGAAAGTTGACTTTTTGGTCAGAGATTGACTTATGGATTCAATAATTGGTCATTAATTCAAAAATTGACTATTTTGACAAGGATGAATTTTTGGTGAAAAGTTGACCAATTATGCCAATGGGTTGGTCATTGGGTCAAGGATTGATCATTTTGATCAAATTTGACTTTTTTGTCAAAATTTGACCTATTGGGTCAATGGGTTAGTCATTCGGTCACAAATTGACCATTTTGATTAAAGTTAACTTTTTGGTCAGATACTGGCTTAATGGGTCAATAAATGGTCATAGGTCAAAAATTGACAATTTTAACCAAAGTTGACTTTTTGGTCAAATATTGACATATTTGGTGATTGGGTTGGTCATTGGGTCAAGGATTGACCATTCTGACTAAAGTTGACTTTTTGGTAACAGATTGACTTTTTGGGTCAATAATTGCTCATTAGGTCAAAAATGACAATTTTAACTAAAATTAACTTTTTGGTCAAAAGTCAATTTATTAGATCAATGGGTCGTCATCGGGTCAAGGATCGACCATCTTGACCAAAGCCGACTTTTTGGTCAATAATGACTTATCAAGTCAATGGGTCGGTTATCGGTCGAAATTGACCATTTTAACCAAATTTACTTTTTGTTCAAAAGTTGACATATTGAGTGAGTGGGTTGGTCATTGTGTTAGAAATTGACCATTTTGACCAAAATTGACTTTTTGGTCAAAAGTTGACCTATTGGGTCATTGGGTGGTCATTAGGACAAAAATTGACTTTTTGTTCAAAAGTTGACGTATTGGGTCAATGGGTTGTTCATTGGGCCAAGGATTGACCATTTTGACCAAAGTTGACTTTTTTGGTCAAAAGTTGACCTATTAGGTTAATGAGTTAGTTATTGGGTCAAGATTTGACTATTTTGACCAAAGTTGACTTTTTGGTCATTGGGTCAGAAATTAATCATTTTGACCAAAGTTGACTTTTTTGTCAAAAGCTCTTCTATTTGGTTAATGGGATGGTTATTTGGTCAAAATTTGACTATTTTGACCAAAATTGACTTTTTGATCAAAACTTGACCTATTTAGTCAAAGGGTTTCTGTTGACCTCATTTTTGATGAGGTTTTTTCTCTTCTCTCTCCTTAGTACTTATGATTTAGCCTTAGGCTTTCCCTTTGACTATCTTAGAGGACTAGAAATGGAACCCACCGCTTAGAAATTCAAACACCTCTTAACTCCCTTTAAACCGCACATGCCTGATTATAAACCCCTAAGCCACTTGGAGGGTTAAGATCAAATGCGGAGGTTTAAAGGATGAGTTCCCTATGTGACTCTTCGGCCTTAGAACTACCCTCGGGTGGCCCGGTCCGGTGAGGGCTGACTCTGCACACATTACACTTTCACACACATTCTAAATCCTAAAACCATTCATACCTGGCTTCGACTTCCCGACTCATGTAGGTAATTCATATGGATGGACTCTCCACCCTCAGCCCTCGCTAAGAGGGTTAGAAACAACATAGTGAATGCCTCAAATGAGTCCTCTCATGGCTCTTATGGGCTTGATATGGCTTCATAGCTCAACCAAAGTGATTCCATTATATTCAAACTTGATCAATCTTCATTTTTCAAAATTTCAATTTTTGACCCCCGGGGCCCTACACCCACCAAACCTACCAAATGTCCTTGAAGCTACCCAAAATTTGCAAAAATTACCTAAATTACTCAAAATTTCTCAGAACCAATCCTAAACATTTCCCACCATTTAAATTGATCATCCTTAGCCAAATATACCAAAATTTCAAAAAAATACCTCCCAATACCCTCCAAATATCCAAAATGCCCTTTTAAACCAAAAAATCCATAAATTCCAAAAATTCCTAAAAAATTCCAAAAAATCCCAAATATTCCAAATTTTATTTTGGTCAACTAAACTATAGGCTAATTTTGTCAATTTAACCCACTTTTACCAAAACCCCCAATTTGGCCCATTTTTAACCAAAGTAAGCCCAATGTCAAACCAAATCAACCCAATTGACCTCAATGTTGATCCAATCCAATTCTAAACTTCAATTAAATATCCCCAATCTTAATTTAGACCAAATCCAAGCCCAATTTGATTAACATTTGGATCCAATTCTAATTTGAAGCTTAAAGCCCAATTTTGGCCCATGACCTAAACTTAGCCCAAACTAACCCAACTCAACTCCAATTAACCCCAAATCTTTTCCAAAACCTTCCTAATATCCCCACAAACAAAATACTAACAAGATTTGCCCCAAATTTGAACCCAAACCTAACCCAAAACCAAAATCCCCAATTTTGGCCTAAACCCACCATGAACCCAAATGGGTCCAAATCCCAAAATCAAAGCCCAACCAAAGTTGAAAACTCTTTGTAACACTCTTATAAGCATTTCTCAACATTAATTTTACATCAAATCTAACATTAGCCCAACCTTAGCCCAAGTTAGCCCAATTTGACCCACTTTGGCCCCTTTACCAAAAAACCCCAAATCAAACCCAATTCAACTCCAAATCACCTCAATTTTGTTTCAAATCACTCATGACACATCCCTAAACTAAACCTAACATTTGTTTGGACCAATCATTCACAAAATTTCCATCCACCAATTTGTTTTCAAACCAAAAGACCCAATTTCTTTAACCATTCTAAAAACCCATTTTCACTAAATCCAAAAGGCTCAAAGTCAATCCAAAGCCTACATGATACTTTCACCTCATTATCCCTTTGATTTAAATCACTCCCTAAGTTTCAAATTCATCATTAAACTTTTATAAACCAAGCCATGTGCCAAATTACCCCTAAATATCTAAAATCCTTAAAACCCATTTCCATGAAATTGACTAAGCTTGGCCCCAAGCCAAATGGAGCCAATGAACCATGCATAAGCCATATGTAAGCCATGAGGAGCCATAGACTTGTCATCACTCCCTAAATGGAAAAAGGAGGAGATCCTTTAAGCACTCCCTAAAAGTCATTAGCCCTACCCATGATTCCCCTTAACCCAAATTTAATCCAAATAATCTTGATGGGGACTTCACCACTCTTCATAAGCTAACTCACCTGACCTCCCTCAGCCCAAAATCAGAGCTTTGGATGGTGCACCAAGCCATAAGCCATGATTTGATCCATTTGAAACCAAAATGACCCTTCCCCCTTACCACTTAAATCAAACCTCTTTACACTTGGCATTGGCCAATTGAACCCACAAACTTCAAGCCCTGACCCTCCCGATCGTAGAAGGAGACCCGACTCCGGCCGCCACCCACTGTGTCGCTGGAAAACACCATGGCCGAGAGGTTTAAATGGATTCAAAACTCAATTTGAACTAGCTGAGTTGTCCCATGCCCAATGG
The DNA here is from genome assembly GCA_022702705.1 of Papilionanthe hookeriana x Papilionanthe teres. NCBI lineage: Eukaryota > Viridiplantae > Streptophyta > Magnoliopsida > Asparagales > Orchidaceae > Papilionanthe > Papilionanthe hookeriana x Papilionanthe teres. The sequence continues at coordinate 89,822,289 of CM040427.1, read as the reverse complement.
CCACTGCAGCTGTTCTTCTCTTCACCAGAGCAGTTGATTCAAGCCATCAAACCCCCTGGGAGGCCCTGGCCATGGCTATTTAAACAAGCCACCCCCTCTCGGCCAAATGGTTGGCTGAAATCAATCTTCATAAAATCCCTACAAACTCCTCACAGAGCTTCACCTAGCCAAGAGCAATCCATCTCCACTGTTCTCCTGCCCTAAATCCCATTGATTGAGCTCAATTTTGGAGCTCAATTATCGGCCGAACAGACATCTCTCAAACCTCCACCAAAATCAAATTAAACTCACCCACACCTGCACAAGACCAAGAGAAGGAGTCCCCCAGTGGAAGCCCCCTCACCAGGCCAGCCGTTCTCTCTATTGGCCAAGCTTTGAAATCGGGCTTGGTGAAAGTTGCACCTAGACATTTCGACAGGGCCAGAGGCTTCATCCCCAGGCTCCTTCAACTCAAACGAACATGTCGAGCACATTCAGTTGAGGCCTCACCTCCTGAACCAAGGTGTGGAGACTTCTCTTTAACCCGAGCTTCCAGCGATTCTCCATTTCATTTGAGTTAATTTCATAGCATGTAAATAGTATGGATGTGTTTGTCTCCTCAAGACAAATCCATAGAGCTTAAGAACATGAAAATCCATTGAGAAACGAGAGAGATCTTAGTGTTTGAGTGTGGATGGCTCTCGGGACACACCAGTCGGAGACGATGATCAGCCGCCGTTGGATCGAGCGTGTATCGAATGGACGGTGCAGATTGCGTCGGACAAGTGAACGGGACATGAACCGCGGGCCCCCGGAGCGCTGAGTCAGGTGGCGGTGTCGAATTGGGAGGCGACGCGTGGGCTTTCGGAGCTGCCGAGGATGAGTCGGCGCTGCATGGATAAGTAGATAATTAGGGGTATTTTTGATTTATTTAAATACCCAAAACTTTAAAAATCCATATCTTTGCATAGAAAAATCACAAAAATAAAATAAAAATACCTTCTTGCTCAGTGAACAGACGAGAAGAATGTGGAAAAAGAATTGAGTTAATTTGATGAGCATTTTATTTTTAATTAATTATTTACTCATTTCAGTATTTTAAATCTCCATTTGCATAGACAATTCATCATGGCATGAGACTTTAGGGCTTTTGAAGTCTCTGATCTTGGGTACATTCCCTAAATTTTTCAAGGTCAGAGGCTATCTCTATGGCAAGTTATGTATTTTTCAAATTTATGTCACTGTTTTTGGTATTTTAATTCAATTAATTAGCATATTGCCTAGAAAATTCTAAGAAAATTTGGGGAACTTTCTTAGGACCAGAGGACCCTAGGATAATTATGTTTTAATTTAATTCATTAAGAATAACCCTGATTGGCCTAATTACTCAAAACTGAATTTTAAATAATTAGGATTAACCACACATCAAAAGAACTTAAAAATAATTCTCCACTGATCTTTAGGATCAGAGGAACCTCACATAAAAATTTGAAATCAATTGGAAATGTTTAACCCCACTAAATGGATTAATCAGGTCAAATGAGTAAAATTAAACTTTAAAAATTCATAACTCCAAAAATACATTTTAAAAATTCACCAAATTAGTTTTAGGACTTCTCTGGTAACGGAAGAGTCTAAAAAAATTAAAATTGAAATTTTGTAAAAATCTTCATTTTACACTTTATTTTAATATTTTAATATTTAAAAAATAATTAAAATCACAAAAATATTAAAAATCATAAAAATATCATATTTCACCTCCTAATCACTTAGGAACAAACTAAATATTTTTCCCAAGTCTCTTGGTTAAGATATTGAATTTTAAATGCTTAAGACAATCTTTAATATTAAAAAAATGGATTTTTCAACATTTTCACTAAATTAAATCTAATAAATCAAAGAAAAATCCGAAAATTATAAAATTTGCTTCTTTGAACTCCTTGTGGTTAGAGATAGTTAGGAAAAATATAAAATCCATTTTTCAACTTTAATTTTATTTTATAATTAATTAACACTCCAAAACTTAAAATAATTATAATAAATAAAATATAGATAAAAAAATCACCAAAATTGGTTCAAGTGGTCCTCTGGTCAGTAGGAACATCCCATAATTTTCTTAAGGATAGAAACTTTACCATGGTCATGTTGTTGAATTTTCATTGAAAACCCATATTTTTCATAAAAAATAAATATATAAATTAAATTAAATTCAGAAAAATCACATTTTCCCCTCTAATGTCTTAATTGACATATGAGTGAAGTGACATAAAAATTTTAAGTTTATTTGAGCTTAATTTGATGAGTTAGGAAATAAATAAGCCTAAAGGGGCATAAAGGTAATTAAAGAATTTCAACCCTAATTAATATTTAGGTTTAATCAAGGGGAGGGTAAAATATCTGATTTTAAAATTTTCATTAGATGATTGAAACCTAGGGAATTAAAGGGTAGACACCCATTAATCATCTTGAAAATATTTAGAGTAAATTTTAATTAATTAAACAATTTGAATTTTGGAAGAATATGTTAAATTTTGGATTATTAAGATTAGGGATTTGATTTAAGAAGATATCAATTCTTTAATTTAAAATCCCTAAATGAATCACTTTAATAATATTAACTTCTATTTAAATTTAAAGAGATAATTGAAATTAATAATTAAATAATTAAAAGTAAAATAACCCTTAATTAAATTAAAAATTTAAAACATCGAATAACTTGATAATCAAATTGGAATAAATTTAAAACATTAAAATTAATTTGAAATCACTTAAAAAACAAATCTAAAAAAATTTGAAACATTAAAGAAAATCAACCTTAAGACAATTCATAATAAAAAAACATAAAAAATCAAACCAATTAAAAATTAACCTAAATATTTCAATTAAATTAAAATTAAGTCATTAAAATTTAAATCGAATAATCTAAACACCTCTTTCAACCCAAATTACTCTAATACATTGAAATCATTAAAGATGTAAAGATTTAATTAAAATTAAAACAACTTGAACACTATTCCAAACTTAAATTATTAAAATTTCATAACTAAATTAAATCACTTTAAATCACCAATTCAAGTTTTAAATCATTAAATTCTTTAACAAACTGATTTTCCCCATAAAGGTTTTCATTATTATAACTCTTAAGTAAAGTATCCGGTGAAATGTCACTTTACTTATAGGATAATAAACATCCTAATTCACTGAGCAAGAAACAAACTAATCTAAACTTTTGGATGAACAATTCACTTGTACAACAAAATTCATTTGGACTCAAAATACTCTTAGAAGCATTAAAAAGATGTTTAAGATTCGTCCTAAGCACTTTCTCAATATGATGAGATGTTTTAGAAGAACAATTGAATTTAATTGTTCTTTGATGAAGAAAATCATCCTTAACAAAATACATGAACCTAGACGTCATAGTGATCGACTAAATAATGGATTCAGGACTTTGGTAGACAACCAAAACCATCCCTTAGCTTTACCTATGTGTTTTCTTGCAAATATATGTAAATGCCTTAACATGTGCTTTAAGTGTAGCTTGGAATGTCGAGAAGATCCTCCAGGTACGCTTTCATTTTATTGCAAGTTACTTACATGTACTGCGCTTTACTTTTCTTGCATGTTAAACAAAATTGTTGTATGAAAACTGAAACCTTTAGGATAGCCACAAAACTGAAAACCCAAAACTAAATTAAAAATCACAATAAGATAAAATTCACCGCCACAACATTTCAAAATATAAAACAACTCAAAATTTAATCACAAACAGAACACAAAACTATAACTAGAACTAAATTAAAACGTCTTATTGGATGATCGGGAATACCTCGGATGATGTAACCTACGTGTTGCTAATGGGATATCCCACGGTCTAAATGAAAGTGTGGAACTCATTCAATTGAGTTTAGCAAATTCATCCGGCCTAAGTGAATCGATAAAAATAACGGTGCCGAATGATGGAACTGTTGGATCTTAACCGGTGTTGTTATAATCAACTTTAAGATTCCCCTAATAAAACATTAAAGACATTTGGATTTTAAAAATTTTCTAAAACAAAACACTTCTCTTATCTCCTGATTCTCACCTTCTACAACTAAACCTCTGCAACAACAAGGAGCTTGGAGCACGGCGGGCAGCACGGCTATCTTCATCAGCAAAACCTGAGTCTACTTCAGCAAAACCTTTCTTAGAATTAAATAACAAGCCATAGGATTTCGAGGTAGTTTGCCTAGTGCAACTTAAATCCTCAACTTTTCGTTAGGCATTTGCATAATCATGTTATGTAAATTAAGCCCTAACCGTTCTTAAGACTCCGAGGTAGTCGTTTGGTACGCACAAACCCTCACATCTTCCAGGCTATTTGTATGATCATGTCATACAAATATAAGTCCTAATTAATTAAAATTGGCAAGATTGAAACATTAAATAAACTCCCAAATTAAAGCCAAACAATAGGATAGTTTGGGAAGTTGCCAAGATTCTTCTTGGATCCTCAGCTTCTCCTATTACTCTTCCTTTGGACTCCTAAAATAACTGTTCCAAATTTGATCCATTCCCAATTGAAATTTCCAAAATCCATTTGTTTGAAACCTTAAACTTTGAAATTCTTGAGAACAAAACCACTGATCATTATCGAGAGTTTTCTTAAGTGATTCCCGTCATTTAAGATGTAATTAACTATAGGGGCTTGCCCTTATAGCAAACTTTAAGAACCCAGGTAATATAAACCCTGCTTAATTCTTTTATATTAAGCAGGGGAACTTGTCGGCTTATAAAACTGGTTTGCAAACCAAACGGATGTCACAAATCCTCTAGTTTATTTAATCGAGTCCCATCGTCAAGTAGTGTGTCTATTCTTCGGGATAGATACACACGGTTTGTGATGTGGTGCTCGTTTATATAAACTATTTGGGATGTGAGATCGGTTTGATTTCATATCTTAAAATTTTCGAACTTAAAATTATTTTAAAAAAACTAAATGTTACTTTTCAAATTATATATATATATATATATATATATATATATATATATATATATATATATATATATATATATATATATATTTAAATTAAATTTAAAATCTAAAAATTCACCGACAATTCCTGTAGGCGACCCCTTTTCAAAACACTTAACCTAAAAATAAGCCGTACAACTTCTGGCGACTCAGCTGGGGAAAGGTTCCTCTCTCCATTTTGATCAGATGGTTTTGCTTTCATAAATCTGTAGTGTATCCATGTCCCTTGTGGAGTAAACTACCATTCTTTCCATTGGCATACCATGTTCATTTCTATCTTGAACGGGTATAGCCAGCTTCTCTCGGATTTAGGAGCCACTGTTTAGACACCCATAAACAAAGAGGTTCCGAAATCCTTTTACCTCCTTTCTGAGGTGGGGTGGACCCCCAATAGGTGTTAGCTTAGGAGCGGTCCTTCGGGTTGAGGAGTCTTACGAGACTTTCTCTTCCTTTCCAATTCTGAACCAGGTCCTTTACCTTTTCTATACCTTTAATCATTTTGTTCCTAACAAACAAATCCTCTAATAAACAACCTTCTAATAAACGAATTCTCTTAAAAATCACAAATACATTAAGATAAACGGGAATGTGTTCGGACTCTTGCTTTTTCATTCTAAGTTTTGTGACGAAAGGAAGCATAATTCGGGATTGACATTCAGAATCTACAATGCAGAAAATGATTGCACCAAAGTTAATTTTCTCCTTCACCAATGGACTGGACTTGGCTGTCTACAAGGATGAGCTGCCCGACAATGGAATCATCATTTTTGGACAAGGATTCGACAATACAGATATTAAGTTCGCTGACGTTACTCTTTTCACACTAATGGACAAAGTGCCAGAAACTGAGGAGCCCCTAATTGAGTTCAACCTGAAGTCGACTCAAGAATTTCCTCCCCTGCAAAGGGTTCCAGCCGAAAGAAGTACTGCTATTCGTAGGTGGATGGTTGTCTCTAACCCCACCGGTCTAGTCATCTCTGCACCTACCCCAGCTTCTACCAAACTAAAGGGGAAGGAAATCCAAGTCTGTGATGAGCCTGTCACCGTGGAGGATACAGATTTTGCTACAATACCATCTGTTTTCGAGATTGGGTCCAGTTCAAGGGTTGCACCCCTAACTCGGACTCAAAGGAGAAATAGAAGCGCAAAGACAAACAGATCGAGAAAGCCAAGGCCGCCGAAGTTGCTTTCCCGGAAGAAACCCCCGAACCGCCCGAGTATACACCTCTCGTTGGAAGGAAGTAGGTTTCACCCCCTCTCTGCTGCATCGAATGAAGAAGACGTCTGACGGATCGCCGCTACATTACCCCTACCTGCATACTATAGTAACTACAAAAGAAAAAGGGTTAAGACCACGCCATTTGCTCGGCTACAAGCTGTGATAGAAAATTGGCAAAGAAAGAAAGATGCCCCGAGTCAGAAATCCTAAGAAGAATGGGACAAGTGCCAGCTAGATCCCGCCTCAGACCGCGAGTAGAGCCAGTCACTGCCATAGAGAAACCAAGGAAGAAAATGAGAGCAAGTTCACCTGTTGTTGTATCGGGCCATCATATTAGGGAGGACACCACCTACCAAGCATATAGCCGACAGACCGTCCGGTCCTAGGCCTTCTGCTGCAAGAAGGATGGTGTGGCGACCTATTATTACTGAGCCGAGATCAACACAACGTCCTGAGAAGAAAAGCCTCGTCAAAGAGCATGAATCAGAAGAAAGTGCTACTGCAATAAAAGAAACTCCTAAAAATGAAGTTCAACAGCCATCACACGACAACCGCGAGACTGTCTAGAAGAGACCCCTCGAGGATGCTATAGGAAAGCTAAGGACGGATATCCAACGATTGGCGAAAGAAAGAGGAGAAAAGTTGGAAAATGAAGTTGATTCATCAGAGTTCATGGATGAGGAGTATGCCGAGATCAATATGGTTGAGACACGAGCATCATCAGCTTTGTAAGGTGCTCCGGCAGTTGCAGAAAGTGATGACAGGAAGTGATGAGAGCACAGCTTCGGGAAAGAGATGATACAATTTCCCAGATGGCAAAGAGGATGGAAGAGATGGCTGCTGATTTAGCCACTCTCCAGCCATCTCTCTAGATTCAGGTACAACCTCAGGAAGAAACAACCCCAGAGATCATCCATATTGTAGATGGAGGAAAAAAGATCACATCCGTCAACGGAGATGAGCCACCAAAGAAGGATTCTACACAAAATATGATTCTAAAAAAGGACATTAAAAACATGGTAGAACAGCAGGTGTGAGAAGCCTTAGCACAATCTAAGAGCGGAGCATCTATTCATACGGGTAGACCTTACCCCAAAGAGTTCGATGCAGTCCAATACCCGAAAGGCTTCGTACCACCTCTGTTTAAGACTTTTGATGGAACGGGAAACCCTCGACAGCATGTCACACATTTTCGTGCTAGTTGCTGCAATGCCGGTGGGAGTGACACTTTACTCTTCCGTCGCCTTGTCGCCAGCTTGTCGGGGATCGCCTTCGACCGGTACGCGAATTGCCAAATGGTTCGGCTAAGACCTTTTGCAGTTAGAAAACCTCTTCGTTAAGCGGTTTGCCAGTGGCTCGGCACCACATCACCATCGGTGATCTAGTGGTGGAGCACCAGAAACCGAGCTAGACTTTAGTGGATTACATACTTCGATGGAGGAACTTAAGCATGAAGTGTGAACCACAGCTTCAAGAACAGCATGCGGTCGGTATCCTGCTTAAGAGTATCCATGGCCCGATAGCACTTCTCCTTAAAGGTTTTACAATCAAGACATTCGAGAAGTTGCTTAGCAAGGCCGGGAGCTTGCAAGAAGAGGCAGAGCAGTTAAGTTTCATAAACAAGACCGATAAGCAGAATCCTGTAAAAGCATTTGAAAAGAAATCCAGAATCGTTGCGGCAGTAGATAAGGGCAAGCAGCCAGTTCAGATATAGCCAGAGCGGCAACAGCCTAGTTATCAACCACCGCAACGGACATACCAACCACCGCAACAGATCTATCAGCAACCTCAGCAGGGTTATCAACAGCCTCGACCGAGCTATCAGTCGCCTCTGCATTATGAACAATCGCCTCGTCCACAACAGTATCTCGAATGATTTTCTCGAATAAGGAATATCCATTCAAAACCGAAACAAGAAGCAAAGATGTTCCGCAGCTTAATGAAAACACCGACTTTTCAGCTACCGTAGCCCAAGAGGCTAGAAGAAGTCAACAAGAAAGATCATCCGAACTATCGCCCTTACCACCGAATGCTCGGACACAAGATAGAGGATTGCATCACTTTCAAGAGTTGGCTTGAAGACAATCTCCGGAAAGGGAACATAACGATCCCGAAGGAATACATGAAGGATCCCCAAAAAGGAGGGTCCATCAATGTTATCTCGATGGATCCTATTGTTCCGATAAACCTGTATACGACCGATGATGGATGGAGTACCGTCTAGACAAAGTCTTCAAAGAAAATTTTGGATCACATCTAGACCGCTTCAGTACGCACTTCAACTCAGAGTTTGAAACCTGCCGAGCCGGCACTATCGCCTGCAATCGAAGAACCGCCCCAGAAGGAGGAGAAGATAGTAGAAGAGAAGAAGATCGAGGCTCCGAAGGGTAGACTAGGAGCTACTTATCCTAGGATGCTTATTTCCGATTCAGGGGAGAAATCCTTCGAACTTCTGACTCTGTATGATTACTTGCTCGCCCCGGCGGGATCTTATAATGATAAGAGTTATGGTGTTGGCTACGTTTTGACTGTTTCTTACGATTACGTAGCTAGCGACAACCGACTTTATCGATCTCGATTTCGATACGAATAACGATTCTCAAATCATACTGAACCTCGATGACCACGACGAAGAGGATGTTCACAAAGGAGGCTACGCAAGCTCAACAAGCAACGAGTCCATTTGTGAATTTCGAGGAGCCCCAATCGCGATAGAATTAGAGTTATCAGATTCCGAAGCAACTCCAGAAGAGCCAGTCGTTCCAATTGAAGGGGAAACATCGGCGTATCCAAGCACCATACTCAGAACAAGTAACTGAAATCAACCTATGAAGAGGAAAAGTTTTACCTCTGAGAATGGGTCCAAAGGATAAAGGAAAGCAGGTGGTTGCCCATGAAGAGACAACCCCAGCAGAGGAATTGTCCGTTCGAGAAGAAAATGAAGAACATGGTAATAAGGTGGACTATAACGTGCTAGCCCATCATAGGAAGCTACCGACCAAACCGAGCATATACGATGCTTCGATCCCGTCAAAGGAGATGAGGAAGCTCCGATCAAGGCTCTACTCGATCCGCAGATTTTTTAAACTTCAAATGGCCGGTAATTCCTTCGACGAGGTTTGCTCGTTAAAAGAACAACGAGGTGTTACCTTCACGGACAATGATCTACTACCTGGAACGACTCGATCACAACCGACCGTTATACATTTCAGCCAATATAGGAAAGTTTACGCTCTTCTGCAGTGTTGGCTGATCCGGGAGCATCAATCAACATAATGAATCTTCTGGACGCTAAAGATATTTGGAAATTGATGCTCGTGAGCTTGAAGCAGACAAGATGTTATTGAGAGGCTTCAATCAGAAGGGAGAAAGAGCTCTCGGATCGATTACACTATTAATGAAAACCGGTGACTTAGCAAAGACAACTGTAAAATTCCATATAATTGATTCTGAGACATCGTTCAACGCTCTATTGGTTCAGCCATGGATCCATGAAAACCTGATGGTACCGTCGTCTCTGCACCAGTGCATAAAGTATTAGGAAGGAGGAGAACAATGTATCAAAGGTAACTTGCAACCATTCTCCATACACGAGATTGAAATTCATGAAGATGCAGCCTATTACGCGCCTCAGAGGAAAACAATCTTCTCCAGAAATGTCATACCAAATGAAGCAAAAGAAGTGCAAGACGATGAAGAGCCTGAAATTCTAGTCCAACAGTTACTCACCACTCCCTTACAACGAGATGGTGAAGGTTTCTTCAGAACTCGCACCCGAGGTCGAGGCCGGGGAAGAGGTCATGGAAGAGACGTTGGAACAGTTGGACAGAAGAAACCAGTCTTCGACATTGATTGGGAGACAATTCCGAAGAAGAAGAAATCAAGAAAGAAGCAGCGGCGATAAGTCAGAAGAAACCCCAGTTCAAGATCTCTCTCGAAGATGAAAAGAATGAAGAATATAAATCAATGTACGAGAAGATTAACCACTATGTACATACTATGACCCTAACCCCGATCCACCCTAATAAGGCCGAGGGTATGATGGTCAAGGAAGTGCATGGTGGTGGTACTAAACCAATCAAGTTTTACCGTGGTGCTTCTTCTTCCAAAATTGAAAATGATGTACAATTTGAAGATGTTACTTCTTCTGAATTAATGGAACTACCTTTTGAGTGGTACTCTCCCTGTGTTCAGCATTTAATTCAATGTGGTGTCTTACCTCGACGATGGTCAAAAGGTCAATCACAACATTTTGAAAAATTATGGAATAATGTCAGCCAGCCTCCCAATTCAAAACATGGTCTCGGATTCGGCACTGTAGGATCAGTTGACGATACAGGATTTTGCTTGGTTGTCACTTGCGAGCCTAATGAAGATCGGCTTGAAGCATCGAAGATCTCGAAGATCTACCAATCGGAGATGCTCCGCCAGAATTCGAAGAATAAATTAAATCTACAATAGACGAGTTAATGGAAGTTAACTTAGGTACTAGCGAAGAGCCTAGGCCGACCTTTATTAGCTCCTTACTCAATAAAGAAGACTCCCAAAACATAATCAAGCTATTAATGAAGTTGAAAGACTATCTTGCTTGGAGTTATGATGAAATGCCAGGATTAGCTCCAGAGGTTACAGTTCACAGGCTAGGAGTGGATCACACTGCTGTTCCAGTCAGACAAGCTACGAGAAGAATGCAACAATCTTGTTTAACATGCAAGAAAAGTAAAGCACAATACATGTAAGTAACTTGCAATAAATTTAGTTTTGGGTTTCAGTTTTGTGGCTATCCTAAAGGTTTCAGTTTTCATGCAACAATCTTGTTTAACATGCAAGAAAAGTAAAGAGCAGTACATGTAAGTAACTTGCAATAAAATAAAAGCGTACCTGGAGGATCTTCCCGTCATTCCAAGCTACACTTAAAGCACATGTTAAGGCATTTATATATATTTGCAAGAAAACACCTAGGTAAAGCTAAGGGAAGGTTTTGGTTGTCTACCAAAATCCTAATCCTATTGCTAGTCAATCCCTACGACGTCTAGGTTCTTGTATTTTGGTTTAAGGATGATTTTCTTCATCAAAGAACAATTAAGTTCAATTGTTCTTCTAAAACATCTCATCATATTGAGGAAGTGCTTAGGACGAATCTTAAACATCTTTTCAATGCTTCTCAGAATATTTTGAGTCCAAATGAATTTTATTGTACAAGTGACTTTTATTGAGAAAGTGCTTAGGCCCATGATAAACTGGTCCGCCCAATGACATTTAAAGTCGGTGACTTGGTTCTAGTTCTAGGAAGACCTATTCTTGCACATCGCAAGATAGGAGGTAAATTTGAACCAACATGGAAGGGCCATTTTGTGGTCGAGACAGTCTACTCAGGAGGTTCCTATCAACTGGTGAATTGCCGTGGAGAACGACCTATGCTTCCAATCAATGGATGATATTTGAAGAAGTATTACGCAACTTGATGTTTCGAAGGTTGAACATTAAAAATGAGATCTCACTCCTAGAAGCACGGGTACAGTAATCATTTACGACTGGGTCCGAACCCAAAACAAAAAAAAAGGATAATTAAAAAGAAAATCATTAACAAAAAATGTGTTAAAAAAAACGTGTGAAATTGTAATAATAAAATGTCAATCTTTCCTTTTAAATCAATTCATTCCTGATCTTTCCCTCGTCTCTTCCTACTTTCTTTAAAAATTAAAAGAGATAAAAAAGAATTTTTCATTAATAAATGTTTTTCTTATTGTTCTTGTTCTTAGTACAGCCCCTGATCCTTTCCTTGTTTTTCGCAGGGAAAAGTCGAACGGGCGGTTGGTTCTGAACTTTAGAAATGGCGTGAGTCTCGCACTTGATGAAAAGAGGGTGAGGGATGGAGCCGTGATCGAGATTGGCTCTGACTTCACACCAGCCGGGCTTCAACATGAAGAAAATGATTGGACCTTGATTGATCGGAAAGAGTTCCATAGCCAGACAGTGATGAAAGTGGGCGGCCCAAGTCAGCAATCCGCCAGCAAGAAGAGAAAAGCAAACACTGCTCATGCAACAGGAGAATATAAGAAAGTCAAGTCCGTTGTTGCTACAGCAGAGGGCAGGCTTGTCAGTGCCATGCCCGTAGAAGTCCAAGGGGTAAGGAGAGCTACTCTCACTGCCACCCATCGGAGGAACAAGAATCGCCGCATTCGCAAGATGTTAACCAACTTAGCAGAAGATCGACATGAAGAGACAGTTTCTACCGTCAATACAAATACTCCGAAGAAATTGGTTCGTCAGGAACCGGAAAGGAGGAGATCAACTCCAAGGAAAGCAGAACAGATAAAGGAAATTCTAAGAAGAGCAGAAATAGAATCAGCGCCTCGAAGCCGCGTATGCACCAGTTCGAAGAGTCTTGTTGCGAAAGCAACCCCGCGAGGATGTCCCGACGCAGACTATCCCCAAGGAGCCAAGACATGCAGGGAGAGCGTGCCGTGGTTGAACCATACATTCCCCAAGTATGTTACTTGTACCTCGCCGATTGCAGATAATTCCGGAATATGAGTTGGAAAGAATGCAGAATGTTGAAAAGAAAACTTTTGAATACTTCGAAAGAATTCGAGGCAAGAGGGTTAACATCTTGGAAGGCCTCGAGCTACATACAGATGTATTCTCAGATTACGAGCAGCAACAAATTGTAGATTGCGTCGTTGAACTTCAAAAAATGGGCCGAGCCGGCCGCCTGAGGGAAAAGACCTATTCAGAACCCCGAAGATGGATGCCAGGAAATGGTAGAATTACAATCCAATGCGGATGTTGCTACAACTTCACGGTAGACAGAAAAGGGAATCCACCAGGAATACTCCGTCGCAGTGAGGTAGATCCAATGTCGAATATCATTAAAAGAATGGTAAAGAGGATGGTGACATAGAGGGTATTGCTCGCGTATCGCATACCCAATGTACTCGCATTATTAACATCTACAAGGAGGGCGACCGCATACCCTACACATAGACCATCATGACTTCGTCGGACCTTCTCGCACAGTGTCTTTTGTCAACCACTGTAACATCATATTTGGACCTGATCTCCAGATTGCAGGCCCCAGTGAGTTCCGAGGGCTGGTGGAGATACCACTACCGGTAGCTTCCGTCCTGGTGTTGAAAGGGAATGGAGCAGACATCGCAAACATTGCATTCCAGGAGTGCCTGTGGAACGATTCTCTGTCACTTTCAGGAGAATGGATGACAGAAAAATGTCTTTCCACTTTCAGCCAGATCCAGAGTTAGAGAGTCTCTGGCCCTACGAGCTGTGATTTACATGGGAAATATCACACCTCCAATGCACATCCATACGACATTCCTGCCAAGGATGACTTGGAAGGTGATGTTATTGTCATGTATCTTACTATTCAAACATGGATTTTGACAGCTGCTTTTGAAAGGAACTTGAAGAATATTACACAATCCGTTTTGGATATATATGGATTGTATGAGATATTGAATTCTTAAGGAAAATATCATCATGTTTTGGAGAAAGATGTATGATGTATTTTCGACGAGATTGGAATGAAAAGGACCATGTCATGTTTTGCCATCACCTCTTTTTGTGCAAATTGACTGAGAAACGCCATTAAGTTAAATGAACTTTGAACAAAGAACAAAGGGAAAATAAAAATAAATGAGAACTCTTTTAAAAATTTGAATGTCAAAACGAACCCCAAATAAATGTGAACCCTAAATTGAAAATCAAGCTAAAATCAAATCACAACAAGCAACTAAGACAAATTCCTGAATTTGAAATCCCCAGCCTTCGGCTATTCTCAATTCTCTTTTTGACTCCCCATATTTCCTTCCCTCTTTTGAGAAGGTCGACTGAATCTACTGACACAGAACCACGAAAATTTTTTATTTGGTTCTGATGACATGGATTCATATCCTTCGCCAAATAATCAGACTTTGATCAATCCTCGTGGGACATGAAAAACTTTCAGGTCTCATTCCAAATCTTCCGCTAAACTCAAATTTACACAGCAAATTTCTTCTCTTTAAACCTTCGAGACTGGAACCAGATTCCAGTTCTCTTTAAACCTTCGAGACTGGAACCAGATTCCAGTTTTCTTTAAACCTTCGGGACTGGAACCAAGTTCCATTTCTCTTTAAACCTTCGGGACTGGAACCAGATTCCAGTTCTCTTTAAACCTTCGGGACTGGAACCAGATTCCAGTTCTCTTTAAACCTTCAAGACTGGAACCAGATTCCAGTTCTCTTTAAACCTTCGAGACAGGAATCTGACTGGAACCATATTCCAGTTCTCTTTAAACCTTCTAGACTGGAACTAGATTCCAGTTCTCTTTAAACCTTCGAGACTCGAACCAGATTCCAGTTCTCTTTAAACCTTCGAGACTGGAACCAGATTCCAGTTCTCTTTAAACCTTCGAGACTGGTACCAAATTCCAGATCTTATTTCGAGATCAGTACCTAAATTCTGATTCTCATCATTTTCAATCGATACTTAAACTCTAATTCTCACTTCGAGGCTGGTACCTAAATTCCAGTTCTCTTCGCAATCTTGAGGTTGGAACCTAGGTTCCAATTATCATTTCAAATCCAGATTTCCTTGAATTTATTTTAAATTAAACCTCAACCGAAATTGAGACTCATAATAAATCGAAATCTAAACTCACACATAAAAAGAAACTCGGAATAGAAAATGAAATGAAATCTAAATCAAATTTCCCCAAATCTTATGATCTGGAATTCACCTCCTTTTCTATTCCCCAGCGAGAGTTCAGGGATCTCCAGTCTTGGAGATGTACTCGATACACCCCAGCGGAAATTTGTTTCTACTCTATTCTAAGTGTGTCACTTAGACGTCTGTATTGGTTTTGTTGATCTCTTTGGTCAACGCCAATACGCGCGGTGTGCTTGGTTAGCACACCACACCTATTGGGGGTCCATTTGTTGACCTCATTTTTGATGAGGTCTTTTCTCTTCTCTCTCCTTAGTACTTAGGATCTAGTCTTAGGCTTTCCCTTTGACTATCTTAGAGGACTAAAAATGGAACCCACCACTTAGAAATTCAAACGCCTCTTAACTCCCTTTAAACCCCACATGCCTGATTATAAACCCCTAAACCACTTGGAGGGTTAAGATCAAATGTGGAGGTTTAAAGGATGAGTTCCCTATAGGACTCTTTGGCCTTAGGACTACCCTGGGTGGCCTGGTCTAGTAAGGGTTGACCTGCACACATTACACTTTTATACACATTCCAAATCCTAAAACCATTCATACCTGGCTTGACTTCCTGACTCATGTAGGTAATTCATATGGATGGACCTCTACCCCTAAGCCCTTGGCTAAGAGGATTAGAAACAACATAGTGAATGCCTCAAATGAGTCCTCTCATGGCTCTTATGGGCTTGATATGGCTTCATGGCTCAACCAAAGTGATTCCACTCTACTCAAAATTGATCAATCTTCATTTTTTTCAAAATTTCAATTTTTGACCCCCGGGGCCCTACACCCACCAAACCTACCAAATGTCCTTGAAGCTACCCAAAATTTACAAAAATTACCTAATTTACCCAAAATTCCTCAAAACCAATCCTAAACATTTCCCACCATTCAAATTGATCATCCTTAGCCAAATATACCAAAATTTCCAAAAAATACCCCCCAATACCCTCCAAATATCCAAAATGCCATTTTTAACCAAAAAATCCATAAATTCCAAAAATTCTCAGAAAATTCCAGAAAATCCAAAATATTTCCAATTTCATTTTGTTCAACTACACCATAGGCCAATTTTGTCAATTTAACTCACTTTTACCAAAACCCCTAATTTGGCCCATTTTTAACCAAAGTAAGCCCAATGTCAAACCAAATCAACCCAATTGACCTCAATGTTGATCCAATCCATTTATAAACTTCAATTAAATATCCCCAATATCAATTTAGACCAAACCCAAGCCTAATTTGATTAACATTTGGATCCAATTCCTATTTAAAGCTTAAAGCCCAATTTTGGCCCATGACCTAAACTTAGCCCAAACTAACCCAACTCAACTCCAATTAACCCCAAATCTTTTCGTAAACCTTCCTAATATCCCCAAAAACAAAACACTAACAAGATTTTCCACAAATTTGAACCCAAACTCCACCCAAATATAACCCAAAACCAAAATCCTCAATTTTGGCCTAAACCCACCATGAACCCAAATGGGCCCAAATCCCAAAATCAAAGCCCAACCAAAGTTGAAAAATCTTTGTAACACTCCTATAAGTATTTCCCAACATTAATTTTACATCAAATCTAACATTAGCCCAACCTTAGCCCAAGTTAGCCCAATTTGACCCACTTTGGCCCCTTCACCAAAAAATCCCAAATCAAACCCAATTCAACTCCAAATCACCTCAATTTTGTTTCAAATCACTCATGAAACATCCCTAAACTAAACCTAACCTTTGTTTGGCCCAATCCTTCACAAAATTTTCATCCACCAATTTGTTTTCAAACCTAAAGGCCCACTTTCTTAAACCATTCTAAAAGCCCATTTTCACCAAATCCGAAAGGCCCAAAGTCAATCCAGAGCCTACATGACACTTTCACCTCATCATCCCTTTGATTTTAATCACTCCCTAAGTTTCAAATTAATCATTAAACTTTTATAAACTAAGCCATGTGCCAAATTACCCCTAAATATTTAAAATCCTTAAAACCCATTTCCATGAAATTGACTAAGCTTGGCCACAAGCCAAATGGAGCCATGGAGCCATGCATAAGCCATATGTAAGCCATGAGGAGCCATAGAATTGTCATCACTCCCTAAATGGCGAAAGGAGGAGATCCTTTAAGCACTCCCTAAAAGTCATTAGCCCTACCCATTATTCCCCTTAACCCAAATTTAATCCAAATAATCTTGATGGGGACTTCACCACTCTTCATAAGCCGACTCACTCGACCTCCTCAGCCCAAAATCAGAGCTTTGGATGGTGCACCAAGCCCTAAGCCATGACTTTATCCATTTGAACCCAAAATGACCATCCCTCCTTACCACTTAAATCAAACCTCTTTACACTTGGCATTGGCCAATTGAACCCACAAACTTCAAGCCCTGACCCTCCTGATCAGGATGGTGACTTGACCCCAGTGCCTTGACCACTGTGTCACTGGAAAACACCATGGCCGAGATGTCTAAATGGATTCAAATATTCGATTTGAACTAGTCGAGTTGTCCCGTGCCCAATGGCCATCGCAAATCTGTTCTTCCCTTCGCCGGAGCAGGTTGATTCAAGCCATCGAACCCCACGGGAGGCTCTCGGCCATGGCTATTTAAACAAACCACCCCCTCTCGACCAAAAGGTTGGTGAAATCAACCTTCATAGAATCCCTCCGAACTCCTCGCGAGCTTCCCACGCAAAGAGCAATCCATCCCCACTGTTCTCCTGCCCTAAATCCCATTGATTGAGCTCAATTTTGGAGCTCAATTATCAGGCCAGAACAGGACATCTCTCAAACCTTCACAAAAATCAAATTAAACTCACCCACGCCTGCACAAGACCAAAAGAAGGAGTCGCCCAGTGGAAACCCGCTCACTAGGCT
This sequence comes from Papilionanthe hookeriana x Papilionanthe teres, assembly GCA_022702705.1. Taxonomy (NCBI): domain Eukaryota; kingdom Viridiplantae; phylum Streptophyta; class Magnoliopsida; order Asparagales; family Orchidaceae; genus Papilionanthe; species Papilionanthe hookeriana x Papilionanthe teres. Next base: position 89,804,497 of record CM040427.1, on the reverse strand, counting down.
AGCCGTTCTCTCTATCAGCCAAGCTTTGAAATCGGGCTTGGTGGAAGTTGCACCTAGACAATTCGACAGGGCCAGAGGCTTCATCCCCAAGCTCCTCCAACTCCAACGAACGTGCCGAGCACATTCAGTTGAAGCCTTACCTCCTGAACCAAGGTATGGAGACTTCTCTTTAACCCGAGCTTCCACCGATTCTCCATATTGTTTGAGTTAATTTCATAGAATGTAAATCATTTTGATGTGTTCTTCTCCTCAAGATGAATCCATAGAGCATAAGAACATGAAAATCCATTGAGAAACGAGAGAGATCTTAGTGTTTGAGTGTGGATGGCTCTCGAGACACACAAGTCGGAGACGATGATCGGCCACCAGTGGATCGAGCGTGTATCGAATGGAAGGTGCAGATCGCATCAGATGAGTGAACGGGACATGAACCGCGGGCCCCCGGAGCGCTGAGTTGGATGGTGGCGTCGAATAGGGAGGCGACGCGTGGGCTTTCGGAGCTGCCGAGGATGAGTCGACGCCGCGTGGATAAGTAGATAATTAGGGGTATTTGTGATTTATTTAAATAACCATAACTTCAAAAATCTATATCTTTGCATAGAAAATCACAAAAATAAAATGAAAATACCCTCTTACTCAGTGAACAGAGGAGAATAATGTGGAAAAAGAATTGAGTTAGTTACTCATTTTAGTATTTTAATTCTCCATTTGCATAGACAATTTACCATGGCATGAGACTATAGGGCTTTTGAAGCCTCTGATCTTGGAAACATTCCCTGAATTTTTCAAGTTCAGAGGCTATCTCTATGGCAAGTTATTTATTTTTCAAGTTTATGTCACTGTTTTTGGTATTTTAATTCCATTAATTAACATATTGCTTAAAAAATTCTAAGAAAATTTGGGGAAGTTTCTTAGGACCAGAGGACCCTAGGATAATTATGTTTTGAGTTAATTCATTAAGAATAACCCTGATTGGCCTAATTACTCAAAACTGAATTTTAATTAATTAGAGTTAACCACACTTCAAAAGAACTTAAAAAACAATTCTCCACTGATCTTTAGGATCAGAGGAACCTCACATAAAAATTTAAAATCAATTGGAAATGTTTAACCCCACTAAATGGATTAATAAGGTCACATGAGTAAAATTAAACATTAAAAATTCATAACTCCAAAAATACATTTTAAAAATTCTCCAAATTAGTTTTGGGACTTCTCTAGTAAGAGAGGAGTCTAAGAAAATTAAAATTGGAATTTTCTAATAATCTTCATTTTAAACCTTATTTTAATATTTTAATTAAAAAATAATAAAAATCACAAAAATATTAAAAATCATAAAAATGTCATGTTTTACCTCCTAATTACTTAGGAACAAACTAAATATTTTTCCCAAGTCTCTTGGTTAAGATTCTGAATTTTAAATGCTTAAGACAATCTTTAATATTAAAAAAATGGATTTTTCAACATTTTCACTAAATTAATTCTAATAAATCAAAGAAAAATAAAAAATATATATAAAATTTGTTTCTCTGAACTCCTTGAGGTCAGAGAGACTTAAGAAAAATATAAAATCTAATTTTCAACTTTAATTTTATTTTATAATTAATTAACACTCCAAAACTCAAAATAATTATAATAAATGAAATATAATTCAAAAAATCACCAAAATTGGTCCAAGTGGTCCTCTTGTTAGTAGAAACATCCGATAATTTTCCTAAGGACAGAAACTTTACGTTGGTAATGTTGTTGAATTTTCATTGAAAACCCATATTTTTCATAAAAAAATAAATATATAAATTAAATTAAATTCAGAAAAATTATATTTTCCCCTCTAATGTCTTAATTGACATATGAGTGAAGTGACATAAAAATTTTAAGTTTATTTGAGCTTAATTTGATGAGTTAGGAAATAAATAAGCCTAAAGGGGCATAAAGGTAATTAAAGAATTTTAACCCTAATTAATTTTTAGGTTTAATCAAGGGGAGGGTAAAATATCTGATTTTAAAATTTTCATTAGATGATTGAGACCTAGGGAATTAAGGGGTAGAAACCCTTTAATAATCTTGAAAATATTTAAAGTAAATTTTAATTAATTAAACAATTTGAATTTTGGAAGAATAGGTAAAAATTTGGATTATTAAGATTAGGGATTTGATTTAAGAAGATATCAATTCTTTAATTTAAAATCCCTAAATGATTCAATTTAATAATATTTAACTTCTACTTAAAATTAAAGTGATAATTAAAATTAATAATTAAAAGGAAAATAAATCTTAATTAAATTAAAAATTTAAAACATTGAACAACTTGATAATAAAATTGGAATAAATTTAAAACATTAAAATTAATATGAAATTACTAAAAAAACAAATCTAAAAAAATTTGAAACATTAAAGAAAATCAACCTTAAGACAATTCATAATAAAAAAACATAAAAAATCAAACCAATTAAAAATTAACCTAAATATTTCAATTAAATTAAAATTAAGTCATTAAAATTTAAATTGAATAATCTAAACACCTCTTTCAACCCAAATTACTCTAATACATTGAAATCATTAAAGATGTAAAGATTTAATTAAAATTAAAACAACTTGAACACTACTCCAAACTTAAATTATTAAAATTTCATAACTAAATTAAATCACTTGAAATCACCAATTCCAGTTTTAAATCATTAAATTCTTTAACAAACTGATTTGCCCCCTAAATGTTTTCATTATTATAACTCTTAAGTAAAGTATCAAGTGAAATGTCACTTTACTTATAGGATAATCAACTATCCTAATTCACTGAGCAAGAAACAAACTAAACTAAACTTTTGGATGAACAATTCACTTGTACAATAAAATTCATTTGGACTCAAAATATTCTTAGAAGCATTGAAAAGATGTTTAAGATTCGTCCTAAGCACTTTCTCAATATGATGAGATGTTTTAGAAGAACAATTGAACTTAATTGTTCTTTGATGAAGAAAATCATCCTTAACAAAATACAAGAACCTAGACGTCATAGGGATTGACTAGCAATAGGATTAGGATTTTGGTAGACAACCAAAACCTTCCCTTAGCTTTACCTAGGTGTTTTCTTGCAAATATATATAAATGCCTTAACATGTGCTTTAAGTGTAGCTTGGAATGACGGGAAGATCCTCCAGGTAGGCTTTTATTTTATTGCAAGTTACTTACATGTACTGCTCTTTACTTTTCTTGCATGTTAAACAAGATAGTTGCATGAAAACTGAAACCTTTACGATAGCGACAAAACTGAAACCCAAAACTAAATCAAAAATCACAACAAGATAAAATTCACCGCCACAACATTTCAAAATATAAAACAACTCAAAATTTATTCACAAACAGAACACAAAACTATAACTATAACTAATTAAAACGTCTTGTTGGATGATCGGGAAGACCTCGGATGATGTAACCTACGTGTTGCTAAAGGGATTTACCACGATCTAAATGAAAGTGTGGAACTCATTCAGTTGAGTTTAGCAAATTCATCTGGACTAAGTGAATCTGATAAAAATAACGGTGCCGGAATGATGGAATCGTGGGATCTTAACTGATGTTGTTATAATCAACTTTAAGATTCCCAAAATAAAATATTAAAGACATTTGGGTTTTAAAACTTTTCTAAACCAAATCACTTCTCTTATCTCCTGATTTTCACCTTTTACAACTAAACCTCTGCAACAACAAGGAGCTTGGAGCACGGCGGGCAGCACGGCTATCTTCGTCAGTAAAACCTGAGTCTTTTTCAGCAAAACCTTTCTTAGAATTAAATAACAACCATAGGATTTCGAAGTAGTTTGCCTAGTGCAACATAAATCCTCAACTTTTTGTTAGGCATTTGCATAATCATGTTATGCAAATTAAGCCCTATCCGTTCTTAAGACTCCGAGGTAGTCGTTTGGTATGATACAAACCCTCACATCTTCCAAGCTATTTGTACGATCATGTCATAAAAATATAAGTCCTAATTAATTAAAATTGGCAGGATTGAAACATTAAATAAACTCCCAATTGAAGCCAAACAATGGTATAGTTTGGGAAGTTGCCAAGATTCTTCTTGGATCCTCAGCTTCTCCTATTTCTCTTCCTTTGGACTCCTAAAATAACTGTTCCAAATTTGATCCATTCCCAATTGAAATTTCCAAAATCCATTTGTTTGAAACCTTAAACTTTGAAATTCTTGAGAGCAAAACCACTGATCATTATCGAGAGTTTTCTTAAGTGATTCCCGTCATTTAAGATGTAATTAACTATAGGGGCTTGCCCTTATAGGGAACTTTAAGAACCCAGGTAATATAAACCCTGCTTAATTCCTTTATATTAAGCAGGGGTACTTGTCGGCTTATAAAACTGGTTTGCAGACCAAACGGATGTGACAAATCCTCTAGTTTATTTAATAGTCCCATCGTCAAGCAGTGTGTCTATTCTTCAGGATAGATACACGATTAATGATGTGGTGCTCGTTTATATAAACTATTTGGGATGTGAGATCGGTTTGATTTCATATCTTAAAACTTTCAAACTTAAAATTATTTTCAAAAAACCAAATGTTACTTTTCAATATATATATATATATATATATATATATATATATATATATATATATATATATATATATATATACATATATATTTAAATTAATTTAAAATCTAAAAATTTGCCGACAATTTCTGTAGGCGACCCCTTTTCAAAACACTTAACCTAAAAATAAGCCGTACAGTTGGTCATTGGTTTAAGGATTAATGATTTTGAAAAAAGTTGTCTTATGGTCAAATGTTGACCTATTGGGTCAATCGGTTGGTTATAGGGTCAGAAATTGACCATTTTAACTGAAGTTTACTTTTTGGTTAAAAGTTGACCTATTGGGTCAATGGGGTGGTTATCAGGTTAAACATTAACTATTTTGACCAAATATTACTTTTTTGTCAAAAGTTGACCGATTGGGTCAATGGGTATGTCATTGTTTCAAGGATTGACCATTTTAACCAAAATTGACATTTTAGTCAAAAGTTGACCCATTGGGTCGATGGGGTGGTCATTAGGACAAAAAATGACTATTTTGACCAAAATTGTCTTTTTGGTCAAAGGTTGACCTATTGGTTCAATGGGTTGGTCATTTGGTCAAGTATTGAATATTTTGACCAAAGTTGACTTTTTGGTAAAAAGTTAACCTATTGGGTCAATGGGTTGGTCATTGGGTCAAGGATTGACCATTTTGAACAAAGTTGACTTTTTTGGTCTGAGATTAACTTATTGGGTCAATAATTGGTCATTAGTTCAAAAATTGACTATTTTGTCCAAAATTGACTTTTTGGTTAAATATTGACATGTTGGGTCAATGGGTTAGTCATTGTGTCAGAAATTGACCTTTTGACTAAAACTAACTTTTTAGTCAAAAGTTGACATATTGGATCATTTAGGTTGTCATTATGTTAAAAATTGATAATTTTGAATAAAATTGACTTTTTGGACAAAAGTTGACCTATTTGGTCAATGAGTTGGTCATTATGTCATAAATTAACTGTTTTGACCAAAATTAGCTTTTTAGTCAAAAGTTAACCTATTGGGTCATTGGGTCAATGATTGACCATTTTGACCAGAGTTGACTTTTTGGTCAAAAATCGACCTATTGGGGCAATGAGTTGGTGATTGCGTCAAGGATTGACCATTTTGACCAAAGTTGACTTTTTGGTCAGAGATTGACTTACTAGGTCAGTAATTGGTCATTAGGTCAAAAATTGTATATTTTGATTGAAATTAAATTTTTGGTCAAAAGTTGACCCATTGGGTCAATGGGGTGGTCATTGAGTCAGAAATTGACCATTTTGACCAGAGTTAACTTTTTGGTCAAAAGTTGACATATTGGGTCAATGGGGTGGTCATTAGGTCAAAAATTGACTATATTTACCAAAATTGATTTTTTGGTCAAAAGTTCACCTATTGTGTCAATGGGTTGGTCATGGTGTCAAGGATTGACTATTTTGACTAAAGTCCACTTTTTGGTCAAATGTTGACCTATTGGGTCAATGGGTACGTCATTGGGTCAAGGATTTACCATTTTTACCGTAGTTGACTTTTTAGTCAGATATTGACTTATTGGGTCAACAATTGGTCATTATGTCAAAAATTAACTTTTTCTTCAAAAGTTTACCAATTTGGTCAATGGGTTGGTCATTGGGTCAAAGATTGACCATTTTGACCAAAGTTGACATTTTAGTCAAAAGTTGACATATTAGGTCAAAGGGTTGGTGATCCCCGATAAATATATGTGTGCCAAAAACTTGACTCAACACCAAATATATGTACTGATGATTTAGATATGAAAATTATGATTTTATAATATGGGATACTACGCAAGTATACGTATCATTTCTCAAATAATATAGGACTTTCTAATTAAGCCCGAGATATCGAACACACAGGGAAGTTTAGAGATTAAGAACTAATTTCAGCAGATGCAATTACTATCTAGTATACGAAAATAAAGAACACTTATAATAAACTCTATTACCCTCAAATAAAGCATCAAGTGAAATGTCACCTCACTCATCGGATAATCAAATGTCCGGGTTCACTGAGCAAGAAGCAAATCTTAACTAAATCTCTTGAATGATTAATTCACTTGTACAATAAAATTCAGTTGGACTCGAAATAATCTCAGAAGTATTGAAAAGATGTTTAGTACTCTTCCTAAGAACTTTCTCAATATGATGGGATGTTTTAGAAGAACAATTGAACTTAATTGTTCTATGGTGAAGAAAATCATCCATAAAATATAAAGACCTAGACGTCACAGGAAGTGACTAGCAATAGGATTAGGATTTTGGTAGACAACCAGAACCTTCCCTTAGCTTTACCTAGGTGTTTGTTGCAAATATTTAAATGCTCTGACATGTGTTTTAAGTGTAGGTGAAAGTGACGGGAATGCTTACCAGGTACGCTTTTATGTTTATTGCAATTTATTTACCTGCGTCGTATTTTCCTTCTTGCAAAACTTGCATGTTAAACAAGAATGTCACCCTGCATGAAAACTGAAACTTTTAGGATAGCCACAAAACTGAAACCCAAAACTAAATTAAAAGTCACAACAAGATAAAATTCACCGCCACAACATTCAAAAGATAAAACAACTCAAAATTTAATTATAAAGAGAACAACAAAACTACAACTACAATCAAATTAAAATGTCTCGTTGGATGATCGGGAATACGTCAGATGATGTAACCTACGTGTTGCTAACGGGATTTTCCACGGTCTAAATGAAACTGTGGAACTCATTCAGTTGAGTTTAGCAAATTCATTTGGACTAAGTGAATCCGATAAAATAACGGTGCCGGAATGATGGAACCGTGGGATCTTAACCGGTGTTGTTATAATTAACTTTAAGATTCCCCTAATAAAACATTAAGGCATTTGAACCCTAAAATTTTCTAAACCAGAACACTTCTCTAATCTCTTGATTGCCACTTTCTAAAATCAAACCTCTGCAACGACACGGAGCTTGGAGCACAGTGGGCAGCACGACCATCGTCGTCAGCAAAATTGGAATCTACATCAGCAAAACCTTTCTTAGAAATAAATAACCAAGCCATAGGATTTCGAGGTAGTCTGCTTAGTGCAACATAAATTCTCAGCTTTTCGATAGACATTTGCATAATCATGTTATGCAAATTAAGTCCTAACTGGTCTTAGGACTCCGAGGTAGTCGTTTGGTACCACATAAACCCTCACATCTTCCAGGCTATTTGTATGATTATGTCATACAAATATAAGTCCTAATTAACTAAAATTGATAGGATTACAACATTAAATAAACTCTCAAATTGATGCCAAACCATAGGATAGTTGGGAAGTCACCGAAGTTCATTTCGGGTCTGTGACATCCTTTACTTCTCTTCCTTTGGATTCTTAAAATAAACTGTTCCAAATTTGAGCTATTCCCTATTGAAATTTCTAGAGTCCAATTGTTTGAAAACCTTAAACTTTAAAATTCTTGAGAGCAAAACCACTAATCATTATCGAGAGTTTTCTTGAGTGTTTTCAGACATTTAAGATGTAATTAACTATAGGTGCTTGCCCTTATAGGGAACTTTAAGAACCCAGGTAATATAAACCCTGTTTAATTCCTTTATATTAAATAGGGGAACTTGTCGGCTTATAAAATTGGTTCGCAGACCAAACGGATGTCACAAATCTTCTAGTTTATTTACTCGAGCCCCATCATCAAGCAGTGTGTCTATTCTTCGGGATAGATACACAGTTTGTGGTGTGGTGCTCGTTTATATAAACTATTTAGGATGTGAGATCTGTTTGATTTCATATCTTAAAATTTTTAAACATAAAATTATTTTCAAAAACAAAAGCTTCTTTCTAAAACTGTATATATATTTAAATTAAATATAAAATTTAAAATTTACCGACAATTTCTGTAGGCGACCCCTTTTCAAAATAAAATGCATAACCTAAAAATATGCCGACAATTTCTGGCGACTCCGCTGGGGACTAGTTCCTCTCTCCATTTTGATCAGATGGTTTTGCTTTCATAGATCGGTAGCAAGTCCATGTCCATAGTGGACCAAGCTACCATTATTCCTTTAACATACCACGTTCATTTCTATCTTGAATGGGTATAGTCAACTCTCCCTCGGATTTTGGAGCCACTGTTTAGACACCCCTAAATAGAGAGGTTCCGAAATCCTTTTGCCTCCTTTGAGGTGGGGTAGACCCCCAATAGGTGTTAGCATAGGAGCGGTTCTTCGGGTCAATAAGTCTTGTGAGACTCTCCCTTCCTTTCCAATTTCTGGATTGGGGCCCTTACCTTTCCTTTAACCTTCCCCTGTTAATTGTTTCGTTCCTAATGAACATACCTTCTAGTAAACAAACCCTTTAATAAATGAACTTTCTGTTAAACTACAAACACACAAATAAAACAAAATCCAAAAATATCTTGTAAATAAAATTAAGAAAATGAAAAGATAAATGGAAATGTGTTCGGACACTTTTAGAGAATTTCCTCTCTTTTTCGTCCTAACATAAGGAAGCATAAATTGGAACTGATGCTTAGAATCTACCCTCGTGAGAAAATGTCTGCACCAAAGTTGATTTTCTCCTTCACCAACGGGATAGATTTGGCTGCCTAGAAGGATGAGCTTCCCACTGATGCTATCATCTGCTTTGAACAAGGGTTCGACAATACAGACATTAAGTTCACTGATGTTACTCTCTTCGCACTAATGAACAAAGTATCAGAAACTGAGGACCCTATAATTGAGTTCAACCTGAAATCGACTCAATAGTTTCCTCCCCTACAAAGGATCCCAACTGAAAGAAACACTGTTGTTCGTAGGAGGACTGTTATCTCTACCCTCACCAGTCTGGTCATCTCTACACCGACCTCAGCTCCCGCCAAACTGAAAGGAAAAGAAGTCCAAGTCGGTGATGGGCCTGTTACCGTAGAGGGTGCAAATTTTGCTGCATTGCCGTCTGTTTTTCAGATAGGGTCTAGTTCAAGAGTTACACCCTTAACTCGAACTCAAAGAAGAAATAGGAGCAGAAAGATCGCCAGTATCGAGAAGGCCAAGGCTGCTGAAGTTGCTTTTCTGGAAGAGATTCCCGAGGAAGAAGAACTGCCCGAGTATTCACCACTGTTGAGAGGGAGTAGATTCCACCCTCTCTGCTACATCGGATGAAGAAGATATCCGGAGGATCGCCGCTGCATTACCCCGACCTGCATATTATAGTGATTGTAAAAGGAAGAGGGCCAAGACTACGTCGCTTACCCGACTACGAGTCGTAGTAGAGAAACTAGCTAAGAAAGAAGGGTGTCCCGTATCAGAAATTATGAGAAGAATGGGACGAGTACCAGTTAAATCTCGCCGGGCTGACCTTTGTTAGCTCTTTACTCAATAAGGAAGACTCCGAAAACATGATCAAGCTACTGATAGAATTTAAAGACTGTTTTGCTTAGAGTTACGATGAAATGCTAGGATTAGCTCCAGAAGTTGCAGTTCACAAACTAGGAGTGGATCACGCTGCCGCTCCCAGAAGAATGCGTCTAGAGATTGAACAACAAGTTATAGCTGAAGTTAAGAAGTTAATAGACGCTAAATTTGTCTGTGAAGAGCAATATCCAACTTGGTTGCCTGATGTGGTACCGACGTAAAGAAGAATGGACAGATCAGAATCTGCGTGGATTTCAGAGATTTGAATAAAGCATGCCCAAAAGATGAATTTCCACTACCAATTCCAAAATTGATGATCGACATCGCTTCGACACATGAGATCTTCTCTTTCATGGATGGATCGTCAGGATACAACCAGATAAAGATGGCACAGGAAGATGAGAAACTCACAGCCTTCAGAAGGCCTACCGGAATATACTGCTACACAGTGATGCCTTTCGGGTTGAAGAACGCAGGAGCAACTTACCAAAGAGCAATGACGAGGATTTTTTATGATCTCATTCACAACCAAGACGAGTGCTACGTGGATGATGTGGTCAACAAGAGCAAACTGAAGGAAGATCACCGGTATGATTTGAGAATTGTTTTAGAGCGATTAAGGCAATTTAACCTTAAGATGAATCCCTTGAAATGCGCCTTCGGCGTTACCTCTGGGAAATTTTTAGGATTTGTTGTCCGACATCGTGGAATTGAAATCGATCCGGAGAAGATTAAAGCTATTGTTGACCTCATTTTTATAATGAGTCAATACCTTTTGACCTAAAAAGTCAACTTTGGTCAAAATGGTCGAACCAGACCCAATGACCAACCCTATTGACCCCATAGGTCACCCTTTTGACCTAAAAAGTCAACTTTGGTCAAAATGGTCAAACCAGACCTAATGACCGACCCTGTTGACCCAATAAGTCACCCTTTTGACCTAAAAGTCAACTTTGGTCAAAATGGTCGAACCGCACCCAATGACCAACCCTATCGACCCCATAGGTCACCCTTTTGACCTAAAAAGTCAACTTTGGTCAAAATGGTCAAACCGGACTCAATGACCGACCCTGTTGACCCCATAGTCACGCTTTTGACCTTAAAAGTCAACTTTGGTCAAACCGGACATCTACGACCAACCCTGCTGACCTCATAGGTCACCCTTTCGACCTAAAAAGTCGACTTTGGTCAAAATGGTCGAACCATACCCAATGACCAACCCCGTTGACCCCATAGGTCACCCTTTTGACCTGAAAAGTCAACTTTGGTCAAAATGGTCGAACCAGACCCAAAGACCAACCCTGTTGACCCCATTGGTCACCCTTTTCACCTAAAAAGTCAACTTTGATCAACCTGGTCAAACCAGACCCAATGACCAACCCTGTTGACCCCATAGGTCACCTTTTTGACCTAAAAAGTCAACTTTAGTCAAAATGGTCAAACCAGACCCAAGGACCAACCCTGTTGACCGGATAGGTCACCCTTTTGACCCCTTTTGACCTAAAAAATCAACATTGGTCAAAATGATCGAACCAGACCCAATGGCCAACCCTATTGACCCCATAGGTCACCCTTTTGACCTAAAAAGTCAACTTTGGTCAAAATGGTCAAACCAGACCCAATGACCAACCTCGTTGACCCCATAGGTCACCCTTTTGACCTAAAAAGTCAACTTTGGTCAAAATGGTCAAACCAGACCCAAAGACCAATCTCGTTGACCCCATAGGTCACCCTTTTCGACCTAAAAGTCAACTTTGAGTCAAAATGGTCAAACCAGAACCTAATGACCAACCCCGTTGACCCCATAGGTCACCCTTTTGACCTAAAAAGTCAACTTTGGTCAAAATGACCAAACTAGACCCAATGACCAAATTTGTTGACCCCATAGGTCAACCATTTGACCCAATGACATGTTTATAACCCCACAATAATAAAATCACAAATATTGTGATCAAATCAACCATGACAAAGTTGAAAAAGATCACATTGGACATCTTGAAATTAAATTGATCAATTTAGGCTGACTAGGGTCAACCTAAATCAAAATTGGTCAACACTTATCTATTTTAATCAAAATAGGTACAAAATAAAATAAAAATAACAAAATTAATCAAATAATTAATTTCAAATTATTTTGATTAATTAAATTAATTAATGATTTAATTTTCAGTATTTTAATTAAATGATATAATTAATTAAAATGAAAATTAAATTAAAATCATAAAATGACAAAATTAAATAAAAATGATAAAATTAATCAATTAATTAATTTGAGATTATTTTCAATTAATAAATTGATTAATGAAATAATTTCCAACAATTTTTAATAACATAATTAATTAAAATGGAAATGACACATGGCCTTCCCATAATTAATTAAAGTTAAAACTAAATTAAACCCATCATAAGACATAATTAACACATGACAAAACTTAGCTTAAATTATGGCTAACCACGGGTTAACTCCCATCATGGTGAATAAAATGAGGTGGCTCTTTTTCCTTCATTCTAAGCCATGACTCACCTCTACTTAACAATGAGTTGGCTGGCCAACACTAAGGCATATTTCCCACCTCCTAAACTAATCAATGGGAAGGGAACAAAGCTTAAACTCCACTCCTCACCATGGTTAAATGAAATCATGAGGGGGAAAAATATGTGTCACCATTTGCCAAAGCTAATGAGTGACTTGTAAGCTCATGAGGAAAGAAATTACAGCTCATTTCAAAGAGCTAAACCACCTCATGCATGATCCAATGGAAAGGAGCCAAAACAATGAGCTCATGATGGAGAACTTTGGAGAGACAACCATAGTTATCCCCTCAGCCAAAATTTTATCTTCAATTCATTAATAAGGAAGATAACAACTCCCCTAGTACAGCCTAAGCCAAGCCATGGCCTCCCCATGGCTATAAATAAGGCCATACCCGAGTCTTACTAAGAAGAAGAAAAAAATATAGTGAGACCTTTAGGTCGCTCAAATCTTCCGCTCCCAACACAAAAACTCTTCCCAAGAGTCTCAAGAATCCATTTTGATCGAACCCAAGCCATAGATCGAGCCCAATCGAGCCAATTTGATCAAAATTCAAAAACAGCCCAAACCAGCCACCTTCTTAAAATTCTCCTCTGAGGCCGACTTTTGAACCAAATTGGTGCAGCAACAATCTTCCTCTGGAGTCTTAGAAGACAACTACAAGGTCTGATCAAGCTTGATTTACTTGTGGCAAAGGTATGAAATTATTTTTCTTAAAATAATTCATATTTTTGAAATATCATTTGTTATACTAGCCCAGAAATGTTGCATCATCGTATGGATATATTCTACATGTTTAGATGATTCCATAGGTTTAAAAATCACTCAATTTCATCAAGAAATGAGTGAGATATTAACATTTGAAGTTTAACGATTATGAATTTTTTTGGAATTAAAATGGATTTATCACCGTCGTTCGTTCCCGTGTTTTGGAACAGACGGCGCTGATCAAACCGTGCGGTGTCCGCTATTCGGCCTCCCGCAGCGGATTTTCCTGCTCTTCGACAGATCCGAGGACACGCATCGGCATGGGATCACTTTGGCGGCGGGAAATTGGTTAAAAATTTGTTTTAACCTTAAAACAATCGAAAATTCATAACTTTTTAAATATAAATCATAAAAATATAACAAAAATACCTCTAGAAAGAGCAAAATGAGAAGAAAATTATGAAATAAAAATCATAATTTTATTCCCATTATTTAATTATTAAATAATTAAATACTCTGGAGTATTTTAATTATTAAAATTATTTATAAATAAAAAAATATGAAACTTTGAGGCATTTATCTTTATGCTCTTAGGAATGTTTCATGATTTTTCCAAGGACAGAAAACATGTCTAGGACACTTTTTTCTAATTATCAAGTCATTTTGTAATTATTTCAAATAAATAATTATAAAAAAATGAAAATTAAGAAAAATAAAATAAAATGGTTAGAAATGTTAGGGCAACAGAGAATAACCCTATGAAAATCATTTCTATGCCATAAAATTAATTTTGAATAATATTTTAAAATTTAGGACTAAAATTCTTTATTAATTAAATAATTTTAATCCTAAAAATCACCTTTTCATAAACTTAGCTTATTTCCTTCAAAAATCAAAGTTTGAAATGAATCTAGTCTATGTTAGGCTAATGGCAAATAATTAATTAAGTCTAAAATGACAAACTTAAACTTAATTAGGTTTAAAACATCATTTAAGCCTATTAAACCTTAAGCTTAATCAATTAAGTCTAAAATGACAAAATTAGACTTAATTAGGTTTAAAACATCATTTAAACCTATTAAACTTTAAGCTTAATCAATTAAGTCTGAAATGACAAAATTAGACTTAATTAGGTTTAAAACATCATTTAACCTATTAAACTTTAAGCTTAATCAATTAAGTCTGAAATGACAAAATTAGACTTAATTAGGTTTAAAACATCATTTAAACCTATTAAACTTTAAGCTTAATCAATTAAGTCTGAAATAACAAAATTAGACATAATTAGGTTTAAAACATCATTTAAACCTATTAAACTTTAAGCTTAATCAATTAAGTCTAGAATGACAAAATTCGACTTAATTAATTTTAAAACGCCAATTAAACCTATTAAATCTCAAGCTTAATCAATTAAGTCTAGAATGACCAAATTAGACTTAATTAGGTTTAAAACATCATTTAAACCTATCAAACCATAAGCTTAATCAATTAAGTCTAGAATGACAAAATTAGACTTAATTAGGTTTAAAACGTCATTTAAACCTATCAAACCTTAAGCTTAATCAATTAAGTCTACAATGACAAAATTAGACTTAATTAGGTTTAAAACGTCATTTAAACCTATCAAACCTTAAGCTTAATCAATTAAGTCTAAAACGACAAAATTAGACTTATATAGGTTTAAAAAATCATTTAAACCTATTAAACCTTAAGCTTAATCAATTAAGTCTAAAATGACAAAATTAGACTTAATTAGGTTTAAAACATCATTTAAACCTATTAAACCTTGAGCTTAATCAATTAAGTCTAAAATGACAAAATTAGACTTAATTAGTTTTAAAACATCATTTAAACCTATTAAACCTGAAGCATAATCAATTAAGTCTAAAATGAAAAAATTAGGCTTAATTAGATTTAAAACATTATTTAAACCTATTAAACCTCAAGCTTAATCAATTAAGTCTAAAATGACAAAATTAGACTTAATTAGATTTAAAACATCATTTAAACCTATTTAATTAAGTCTAAATGACAAAATTAGACTTAATTAGGTTTAAAATGTCATTTAAACCTATTAAACCTTAAGCTTAATCAATTAAGTCTAAAATGACAAAATTAGACTTAATTAGGTTTAAAACGTCATTTAAACCTATTAAACCTTAAGCTTAATCAATTAAGTCTAGAATGCCAAAATTAGACTTAATTAGGTTTAAAACGTCATTTAAACCTATTAAACCTTAAGCTTAATCAATTAAGTCTAGAATGACAAAATTAGACTTAATTAGGTTTAAAACATCATTTAAACCTATTAAACCTTAAACTTAATCAATTAAGTCTAAAATGACAAAATTAGACTTAATTAGGCTTAAAACATCATTTAAACCTATTAAACCTTAAGCTTAATCAATTAAGTCTAAAATGAAAAAATTAGACATAATAATGTTTAAAATATCATTTAAACCTATTAAACCTTAAGATTAATCAATTAAGTCTAAAATGACAAAATTAGACTTAATTAGGTTTAAAACATCATGTAAACCTATTAAACCTTAAGCATTATCAATTAAGTCTAAAATGACAAAATTAGACTTAATTAGATTTTATACATCATTTAAACCTATTAAACCTTAAGCTTAATCAATTAAGTCTAAAATTACAATATTAGACTTAATTAGATTTAAAACATCATTTAAACCTATTTAATTAAGTCTAAAATGACAAACTTAGACTTAATTAGGTTTAAAACGTCATTTAAACCTATTAAACCTTAAGCTTAATCAATTAAGTCTAAAATGACGAAATTAGACTTAATTCGATTTAAAACATCATTTAAACCTATTAAACCTTAAGCTTAATCAATTAAGTCTAAAATGACAAAATTAGACTTCATTAGGTTTAAAACATCATTTAAACCTATTAAACCTTTGGGTTAATCAATTAAGTCTAAAATGAAAAAATTAGACTTAATTAGGTTTAAAATGTCATTTAAACCTATTAAACCTTAAGCTTAATCAATTAAGTCTAAAATGACAAAATTAGACTTAATTAGGTTTAAAAAATCATTTAAACCTATTAAACCTTAAGCTTAATCAATTAAGTCTAGAATGACAAAATTAGACTTAATTAGGTTTAAAACGTCATTTAAACCTTTTTAATTAAGTCTAAAATGATAAAATTAGACTTAATTAGGTTTAAAACGTCATTTAAACCTATTAAACCTTATGCTTAATCAATTAAGTCTAAAATTACAAAATTAGACTTAATTAGGTTTAAAACATCATTTAAACCTATTAAACCTTAAGCTTAATCAATCAAGTCTAGAATGACAAAATTAGACTTAATTAGGTTTAAAACGTCTTTTAAGCCTATTAAACCTTAAGCTTAATCAATCAAGTCTATAATGACAAAATTAGACTTAATTAGGTTTAAAACATCATTTAAACCTATTAAACCTTAAGCTTAATCAATTAAGTCTAAAATGACAAAATTAGACTTAATTAGGTTTAAAACATCATTTAAACCTATTAAACCTTAAGCTTAATCAATTAAGTCTAAAATGACAAAATTAGACTTAATTAGGTTTAAAACATCATTTAAACCTATTAAACCTTAAGCATAATCAATTAAGTCTAAAATGACAAAATTAGATATAATTAGATTTAAAACATCATTTAAACCTATTAAACCTTAAGCTTAATCAATTAAGTCTAAAATAAGAAAATTAGACTTAATTAGATTTAAAACATCATTTAAACTTATTTAATTAAGTCTAAAATGACGAACTCAGACTTAATTAGGTTTAAAACGTCATTTAAACCTATTAAACCTTAAGCTTAATCAATTAAGTCTAAAATGACAAAATTAGACTTAATTAGATTTAAAACATCATTTAAACCTATTTAATTAAGTCTAAAATGATAAACTTAGACTTAATTACGTTCAAAGCGTCATTTAAATCTATTTAACTAAATTTAAACCTTAAGCTTAATTAGTTAAGTCTAAAATGACAAAATTAGACTTAATTAGGTTTAAAACATCTTTTAAACTTATTTAATTAAAGTTAAACCTTTATTACATTAAATTTAATTAAACATAAACCCTAATTAGGTCTAACCCATTAGACCTAATTAAACTATTAAGTCTTAACTAAATTAGACTTATTTAAACCTAAACCCTAATTATGTCTAACCCATTAGTCCTAATAAATCAATTAAACCTTACCTCAATTAGGTTTAATTAACCTTAAACAATTAGACTTAACCCATAATAAGTCTAATTAAATCAATTAAACCTTACCTAAATAAGGTTTAATTAACCTTAAACAATTAGACTTAACCCATATTATGTCTAATTAAATCAATTAAACCTTACCTAAATTAGGTTTAATTAACCTTAAAAAATTAGACTTAACCCATAAGAAGTCTAATTAAATCAATTAAACCTTACCTAAATTAGGTTTAATTAACCTTAAAAACAAATTAGACTTAACCCATATTAAGTCTAATTAATCAATTAAACCTTACCTAAATTAGGTTTAATTAACCTTAAACAATTAGACTTAACCCATAATAAGTCTAATTAAATCAATTTAACCCTTACCTAAATTAGGTTTAATTAACCTTAAACAAATTAGACTTAACCCATATTAAGTCTAATTAATCAATTAAACCTTACCTAAACTAGGTTTAATTAACCTTAAACAATTAGACTTAACCGATATTAAGTTTAATTAATCAATTAAACCTTGCTTAAATTAAGTTTAATTAACCTTAAACAAGTCTAATTAAGTCATTAAACCTTACCTAAATTAGGTTTAATTAACCTTAAACAATCAAACTTAACCCATATTAAATCTAATATAACCTGAATACAACCTAACTTGAACTCAAGTTAACCTAAACCTTAGGTTTAACTTACATTGAATCTAACATAACCTAATCCTAACTTAAGTCTAACCTACATTAGACTTAAGTCAAACCAAACATAGGTTCAACCCGACATGAACCTAAGTCAAACCTAAACCTAACTTAAGTCGACTATATTCGACTTAAGTCGAAGCCAAACTTAAGTTCAACCCGACATGAATCTAAGTCGAACCTAAACTCGAACTTAAGTCTAACCCGTATCGGACTTAGGTTAAAATCAAACTTAGGATCAACCCGACATGAACCTAAGTCTAACCTAAACTTAATCTTAACTCAAGGCTCAACCCATATTGAACTCAAACCAACTTTAAGTATAGGTTCAACTTAACTTGAACTTAACTTAAGTCAAACCTTAACTTAAAACCAAATTATATTTAACTTTTAACTTAACTTAATTCAAACCTAAATTCAACATAAAATTTTAATTAAGTCTAACATATTAGACTTAATTAAATCATCAAACCATTAATTAATTGAGATTTAAATCAACAAACCTTGATTAAATCTAATTCATTAATAGCTCAATAAACTATAGCTAAATAGACTTAATTAAAACTTAAAGTCTTTCCTAAAAAGGACTTAGATGGTCAGTAATTCTAATTATGTCTAATTTATTAGACTTGATTAACCTTTAAGTCCTATTTAAACAAGGCTTAAAACTTAATTAAGTCTATTCTAAACTAACCTTTTAACTTAAAGTTCGCACGTACATGAACTCAAGTTAATTAGATTCAATCAACATTGAATTTAACTTAGGTTCAACCAGACATAAACCCAAGTTAGTTCAATCAATATTGAATCTAACTTCCATCTTTTTAACTTAAGTTCAAATAGACATGAACTTAAGTAGATTTAATCAATATTGAATTTAATTTAGGTTCAACCAGTACATGAACCCAAGTTAGTTCAATCAATATCGAATCTAACTTCCAATCTTTTAACTTAAGTTCGATACGTATATGAACTCAACTTAATCTAACCCAACTTTCAACTCGAATTCAAACAGACATGAATTCAAAATTTAAGTTTAAATTTAAATCAAGACATAATTTCAACATTTCAAACCAAAATCGACATAAATTCGATATTTTAAATAAAAATTCAACATAATCAACATAAATTCGATATTTCAAACAAAATTTGACTTAATCGACATTTCAAACATAAATCAACATAACCGACATAAAATTGACATTTCAAATATAAATTTGACAAATATCGATATTAAATGAAATTAATATAATATTTCGACAAAATTAAACATTAATCAATATAATTTGACATAGACCGACATCCAGGACATGTTAAATCAAAACATCCTATAAAATTCTAAGGCAATGAACATGACATTATTTACTGACAATCTTTTCATTGCAGGGTGAAGACAAAAAGTTTCGTTTAGATTTTCATTGCATGTTATGGGTGTGCTAACTCTGTTTTGTAGGACGACATTCTGGACAAAAAAAAAATAAAAACTCATAGGATAGTCACCAAAACAAAACAAAACAACGACATGGAAAACAAAAACAAAACTTTTAACATAACGACATGAAAAACAAAATCAAAACTTTAAAATAATAAATATGACATGACATTTAGGAGTGATAGTGGGTACATCTCTCCTTAAAAATAAAATTTTAGAAAACAAATGATTGACATTAATCAGAAGTTTTCTTGAATAATTAAAAATTGTTTGAGATGTAATTAACTATAGAAGCTTGCTTCTATAAGAGATCCAAAAGAACCCACAATAGAAATCTCTGGTATTCCATGATTTTCTTTATATGAAAATTCTAGGATATATTATTCTAGGATATTCTTCTATAAGGATTGTCATAAACATCCTTTTCTACTAATAGCCCTAAATTCCTCAAATCTTTCATGGGATTTATTGGAATAAAATTAGGCTAATATTAGATGGCGACTCCTCAATATCGACATTCCACACCAATCTCTTCCCGTTGTTACCAGCTATCTTAGAAATGCAGCCTCCCAAAACTTTGAAACAATTACGATCCTTTCAAGGGAAGTTGGCATATCTTCGACGCTTTATTTCGAATTTGTCAGGTAGGTGTCACCCTTCTCGTATTGGTTAAAAAGGACGCCAAATTCGTTTCGGAAGAGAAATGCCAGTGGGGCTTCGAAAACATTAAGCAGTATTTATGAAACCTCCTGTCTTAGCAGCCCTAGTTTCGGGTAGACCGTTAATACTTTATACCGTGGCTTTAGATGACTCCCTTGGAGCCCTGCTAGCCCAGGTCAATGACGAGGGAAAAGAAAACGCTCTTTACTACTTAAGTCATCGTCTAATTCTGAAGGATTTAAAGTATCCTCCAATTAAGAAGCATTGTTTGGCCCTGATCTTTGCCGCTCAAAAGCTCAGGCATTACATGCTTTCTCATAAGGTCAACCTTATTTCGAAGTTTAATCCATTGCAATATTTGATGACTCGATCGACGCTTTCTGGCAGATTTGCTAGGTGGTTAATGATACTATTGCAATTCGATATAACTTTCATTCCTCTTTGTGTCGTAAAGGGACAAGTCTTGGCAGACTTTCTCACAGCACACCCTTTACCGGCAGAATCGCCTCTCAACGACGACTTGCCGGACGAGCGGATAATGAGCCTAGAAGACCCCGAAGATCAGCGTTGGGAATTGTACTTCAACGGAGCATCCTCAGCACAGAAAGACAAAGAATTGCAAACGATAGTGCCCGGTAAGGCAGGAATCGGGCTAATCTTTATAACAATGGAGCTAGGGATGTTAAGATATTCCTACCATTTAACAGAACTGTGTATGAACAATGAAACAGAATACGAAGCCCTCATAATGGGACTGGAATTGACCATTCAGATGGTTATAATAGACATCAACATCTACGGAGATTCACAGTTGATCATTCAACAAGTTGCGAGGACAAGATGCGAATTTTGAAGCCAAGACTCGAGCAAGCACTTTCAATATGCCATGAAATTGTTGGAGCAGTATCGCGAATGTAACGATCTACAAGATTCCCGGAGAGAAAAAGCTCTCGCGACATGCGTTAGCCCACCTCGCGAAAGAGTTTGCTCTCGCTATGCGGATGAGTCGGTTGAAATGTCGGCTTCAAGGACAACAGGTCCTATCACAGCTCGACATGGATGCAATGCACAAATCGAAAAGAGCAAGAAATAGTTGCAGCAGTAACATAAAATACGAAAGATTGCCGGCACCATTAATGACTACCT